>JAOTQP010000981.1:5116190-5149741 GCA_026413545.1 Cichladusa arquata
ACCACGATGATGATCCCCACCCCCCCCCCAGAGATGGTGCCGCACCCCAAACGGACTCACATCAGCACTCCCCCGGCTCAGACCCTGCTGGGGAGCTGCCCTGAGCCCCTCTAGGAATGTCCCCATGGAGCCCCTGCCCCTCCGAGTCCCCCAAATCACCCCCCAGCCAAACTGGGGTCACCCCAGAAGCAGAGCCCGGCTGCGGGGGTGCCGGGGGTGTCACCTTTGCCCTTGCTCTGTCTCCGCGGGTCCCTACCTGGGCCGGGGCTCCCGGTGCCGGGGTGGCTCTGGGTGGCTGTCGGGCTGTGTCCCCTCCGGGCGCCCCGAGTGTCCCCTAATCTGCCACTGGCGCGGGGGGGTATTTTTAGCCGCTGTTAGAGCGGAGAGAATGTCACCCACCCCCCTCCGTGCCCCCCACCCGTTGTCGAGGGGGCGAAGGGACAGCGAAGTGACACCACCCGCCAGGGCCACCGCTGTGCCAGGCTGGGAGGGCACAAGAGCCACGTGGGACAGTGGGGACCCCCAGCCTGAGTTATGTCCCCTGCCCCGCACTGTCCGCACACCGCGGGGCGGGGGGGTGGCGTCTGGTATTTTAATTGGACCCCCCTCATTAGCGCCGAGTTCATTAGAGGCTCAGAAAGGGCTTTGTGTCCGCGGGGACAGCGGGAACAGAGTGTCCCCAAGCAACGGCGCTGGCAGGGAATGTGCGCCCGGTGGGACGTGGGGACAGCGGTGCGGCGACATGGAGCCCCCGGTGCTCTGTGAAGTGCAGGGATTTAGGGACCTTACACCCAAACATCGGGCACCTGCAGGACTTTTGGGAGTCCCAAAGCCCATCCCGGGGCGGGGGGCTCCCCCTGCGGTGCCCACCTGAAACCAGGCTCGCAGGAGGAAGGGGGAAGCACCCACCTGTCCCTCCCGGGTTTGGGGGGGGCTGCTGGGCTGGGGGATGGGCTGGCAGGGGGGTGCTGAGCCCGGGGAGAGGAGGAGGAGGAGGAGGAAGGCTGAGCCACGATCCCATTAAAGAGCTTAGGCAGCGGGAGGGCGGTGCCCAGCGGGGCAGGATTAGGGGGCCTCGTTACCCACCCCCGGGGGTAATTAGCTCCCTTTTCCCTGCAGGAGGAATCCCCCAGTGCCACCGTCCCCCGCCATCACCCCCCTGCCACCACCCTGTCCCCCTGTCACCACCCAGGCCCTGACACAGCTCCAGAGCACCCAGGGGAGGGGGACACACACTGATCCCATCCCCAGTGGTCCCCCAAAAGTGGGATCACAGCCCACAAACAGGAGGGAGCCCCAAAATGATCCCCACTTCCCAAGTGAGCTCAGGGGAGTGGTCCCCACCGGCAGGGGGTGTCATGCTGATGCCCCCCCTTATGTAAAGCCCCCTGCCCACCTCCCTGAGATGCTCCGTCTTTTTTTTTCTCCCTGAGCCCTAATCTTTGCCATCTTGGGCTAATTGGATTTCCTGGGTCACATGGCAAGATAAAAAGTCCCCAAATCCCACGGTCAAAAAAAATCAGGTTATCCATGGGGAATTAAGGGAGAGAGCGGGGGGCAGCCAGCAGCGAGGACCCACCAAAGAGTGCTGCCAGCTCGGGGCACCCCAACATCAGGGTTTGGGGTACCTGCTTCCTTTTTTTTTGAATTTCTGGTTCATCTTCTTGTGCCCACCTCGTCGCCGAGGTGTGCCTGCTATCTCCTTGAAGAGCTGGAAAAACCTGGGGACCTAGAGGAGATTGTGGAGTTACTGGAGGAGGAGAACGAAGCCATGGGGAGCGGGGCCAGTGCTGAGGACAAGGAGATGGCCAAGAGGTCCAAGGAGCTGGAGAAGAAGCTCCAGGAGGATGCGGATAAGGAGGCCAAGACAGTCAAGTTGCTGCTGCTTGGTAAGGCTGGAGGGAATGTCCCCTGGAGACGTGCCTGTGTTTGCACCCCATTGAGGCTGAGGGGATGTGGGGATGGGGACAAGAAACCCAGGGCCCCCATGGCTCCTCCTGCCCTGTCCCTGCTACCCCTTGGACAAGCTGCCCTCAGCCTGGAGAGGTTGTCCCACCACCAGGACGTCCCCGGGGTCATCCCTGGGAAGGGCTGGAGGTGACATCGGCTCTTGGGGATGGCAGCCATGAAGGGGACAGTAGGGGGATAGGGGAAAGGGACCAAGACACTGGGTCCCACTGAGGATGCACCACATCTCAGGGGCATCAGGGAGAGCCTGGGGAGCTCCTGCCACCAGCACCCCGAAACCTGCAGGAACCCTCTCTTTGGGGGTCCCTCCACAGCCCATGGGGCAAGGGGGTGACCCTGTGGGGCAGGGGGGTGACTCCATGGGGCAGGGGCCAGCAGTGGGGCCTTATCCAGGTGGGGGGGGCTGGGGTCAAGACGATTAACACCCTAATTCTAAGCAGCTTCCTGTGCTGCCCTAAGCAGCTTAGGGCCCCAAAGGCATCGCCAGGCGCTGCCCACGGTGGGCGGGAGGTGTGGGACCTGGGGCACCTGCACCCAGGAGGGTCCCACCACCCTGGGGGTCCCCGAGCTGGGGTCCTACACAGGGTGCAAGGGGTGACAGGAGAGTGGGGACAATGGTGGTGGTGGGAAGAGGCCAGGCTGGGGTGTCTAGGCAGGGGCTGGGTGAGGGACAGTGGCTTTGGTCCCCATGGGGTGCCCATCACTGTGGCATCAGGCCCTGATGGCCACTAAGGTGTCCCTCCCACCCTTTTCCAGGGGCTGGAGAGTCAGGGAAGAGCACCATCGTGAAGCAGATGAAGTGAGTATGGCCCGAGCCAGACTGGGGAGGGGGAGGCCACAAGGATGAGCCACCAGCTCTTGGACATGGGGTGGTTGGACCCCCAGTCACCCCCTCCATGTCACCTGGTGGTGCCCAGTGTGGGGTGGTGATTCCCACCCCAGAGGGGGTGTCCTGGCTTGGGGCTGAGGCCACTGTGCCTGCCAGGATCATCCACCAGGACGGTTACACGGAGGAGGAGTGCATGGAGTTCAAGTCCATCATCTATGGCAACATCCTCCAGTCCATCCTGGCCATCATCCGCGCCATGTCTACGCTGGGCATCGACTATGCCGAGTCCTCCTGTGCGGTCAGTGGGGCGCTGTCCCTGTCCCTGTCCCCCCAAACCCCATGGGGCCATGGAACCCGGCTCCACAGCGGCCCCATGTTGTCCCCCCAAGGGCACTTTGGGGGGACAGGGGCCACAGGAGGGCTGGTGACAAAGGTCCCTCTCGCAGGATGAAGGCCGGCTGCTCTTCAACCTGGCTGACTCCATCGAGGAGGGCACCATGCCCCCCGAGCTGGTCAGCTGCATCAAGAAGCTGTGGAAGGATGGGGGGGTCCAGGCGTGCTTTGACCGCGCTGCCGAGTATCAGCTCAACGACTCAGCTGCGTAGTGAGTGGGGACATGGCGGGCACTGGGACTGGCCTGGGGACCCCTGGCAGCTCATGGCCAGTTCTAACCCAGCCTGGCAAAACCCATCTCCTCCCTGCTCCTGGGAATGCCCCGAGCCTGCCATTCTTCATCACACCAGCCCCATCCTCCATCACACCAGCCCCATCCTCCATCCTATCAGTGCCATCCCCCATCCCACTGCTGCTGTTCTCCATTCCATCAGTGCTGTCCTACATCCTCCATCACACCAGTGTCCTCCTCCATCCAGCTGGTGCCATTATGCATCCCATAAGAGCCATGCTGCATCCTACCAGTGCCATCCCCATCCCAAAAGTGCCACTGACCTCCAACCCCACCACCCCTGATGTCCCTCAGCTCCCCCAGGGATGTCACTGCCTGGGAGTCCCAGCGTTTGGCAGAGCACGGCCCCACAACCATCCCCAAAAATCCAGGGGAAGGGGGAGACATGGGCAGCTCCTTGGCAGCAGGTCACGTCCGCTCCTGTCCCCTCAGCTACCTGAACCAGCTGGACAGGATCACGGCCCCCAACTACCTCCCCAACGAGCAGGATGTGTTGCGATCCCGAGTGAAGACCACAGGGATCATCGAGACCAAGTTCTCTGTCAAAGACCTGAATTTCAGGTGCGTGGGAGCCTCCCCCACTTCCATGACCATTCCACCAGGATCCCCCCCCCCAGCCCTGATGGTAGGGAGGGATTTTGGGATGAGCCTGACACTCTAGGGACCACCAATGCCCTCCCACGGACAGTCCTGCCCCCCAAGGATGTGGCACTGGGGGGTGTCAGGAGCAGGTGTGTGTGTCCCTCATCCTTGTCCCCTCCCCAGGATGTTTGACGTGGGAGGGCAGCGCTCAGAGAGGAAGAAGTGGATCCACTGCTTCGAGGGGGTGACCTGCATCATCTTCTGCGGGGCCCTGAGCGCCTACGACATGGTGCTGGTGGAGGACGACGAAGTGGTGGGTCGGGGTCCTGGAGGCACTGGGAGCTAAGGGGGAGAGGAACAGGGGGCTCTGAGGGGGGAGGAACAACACTCTGCACTGTCAGATGCTCTGGGTGATCCAGGAAAGGTGTGGGAGATACGGGATAGAGCTGGTTCCCACCCAGTTGCAGCCAGTAAAGGTGTTTGCACTTCCTCTGGGCCATTATGGGTCTGCCTATGAGGAAACCCCCAAGTGCTCCTGAGCAGATCCTGAGAGCCACTGGAGAATGGCCACACACCAGTGAACTGGAACAAAGCCAAAGGGAAGAGCAAGAAGAGCCAGGAACCCCCTGGGATGAAGGAAAATCTGAGACACCTTGTGCCTCGCTGTGCCCTCCGAGATGAGCAGAGCAGGGAAGGAGGGGCAGCTCCCACCCTCCCAGTCTGGGGGCACAAGACATGATCCAAAGTGTGTGCAGTGAGGGATGCACCAGCAGAGCCCTGGGAAAGCAGCTCAGAGGGCACAGATCCAGAGAGGAGGAACATGGAAGCTCCATAATGGGCTTTTCTTTGAAGAAATAAGAGATAAGGGGTGAAGACAAGAAGAGCAGGAGCAGCTTCTTCCTTGGCATCTCCTTGGGATCCCAATACCCTCTGCTAAAGCTGGATCAGGGTTGGCATCTGCCATCCCTGGGCCCTGCCATGGCCAAGCAGGAGCTCGCAGCCTTTTCTCAGCCACCTGCAGGAGAGCATCCTTCCCATGGGAGCCCTTGGGAGAGGCTGGAATGCTCACCCAGCACAGGACAGGGCAGAGCCAGTGCTCTGCATACAGAAAAGCTGCTGCTGTGATGGGAAGCTGGATGAGGGAAAACCATCCCTAGAGAACCCACCTGCTGCCCACAAAGATGGAGGATCCCCCTTGTATCAAGAAAATCCTCCACTGGCTCTGTCTAGATGGATCCTCATCCCCTCAGGATGACCCAGCAGCAAACTAAGAACTCAACATCTGCTCTAAAACTGGAGTTTTCCCAGCTCCTTCCTGAAGCTGTGGGTAACAGCCAGAAGCCATGGTCCACCACGAGCATCCCCCTGGTGACTGGCACGGTGCTCACTGAGCACCCTCCTTGCAGGTTGCAAGGTTCCCATGGATAAGTCTCCCTATAAAATCACCACAATCCTTTTCTGACAATCCTGGGAGGGACTGGAAGCACTCCCTACCCTGAGCATCACCTGGATTTATCTGTGATTTTGGGTGGGCAGGAGGGACTGGGCAGGCAGCAGGACCAGCTGCTGCTGCAGCAAACAGGGAAAAGCTCTTTTCTTGGGAATGGGGGCTTGGGGGTGGGCTGCAGTGGCCCAAAGGGGGGCCAATCCATGACAATCTGCTTCCCTGCAGAACCGGATGCATGAATCCCTGCACCTATTCAACAGTATATGCAACCACAAGTTCTTTGCTGCCACCTCCATCATCCTCTTCCTCAACAAGAAGGACCTTTTTGAGGAAAAGATCAAGAAAGTCCATCTCAGCATCTGCTTCCCAGAGTATGATGGTGAGTCCAGACCCTTCCCAGCCTTACCCCTCCTCCTTGAGATCCCCCAAACCAGGGGCTGGGCTGTTCTGTGGTCCCAGCAAAGATGCAGCAACTCAGTTTTGGGATGTGTTGTGATAGGGCTGGGGAAGGGGAGATGGGGATGGTGAGAACTCATTCTATCCCAAAAAAAAAGGGCTGGGAAGGGGATGGGGATGAGGAGGATCAGAGCCGGTTTTATCCCAAAAAAAGGCTGGGAGGGGGATGAGGATTAGCCAAACCAGCTCCATCTTGCTCTGTGGGGTGGTGAATCAAATCCTGGGAGGCTGGAGCTGAGGAGAGGACAGATGTGGCCTCAGGAAGGCCTCTGGAAGAACAGAAATGGGGTAAAAAGGAGTTTTGTGCTACACATGGTCAGCACTCCACCCTCTTCCAACGCCCACCCCCATGGGAGCAGCTCGGCAGCATTCCCTCCCCCCACAGGTCCAAACACGTTTGAGGATGCAGGGAATTACATCAAGACCCAGTTCCTGGACCTCAACATGAGGAAGGACGTGAAGGAGATCTACAGCCACATGACCTGTGCCACAGACACGCAGAACGTCAAGTTCGTCTTCGACGCCGTCACAGACGTGATCATCAAAGAGAACCTCAAGGACTGCGGCCTCTTCTGAGCACCAGCAGGTATGGGAGAGAGGCTGGAGCCAGGAAATTGGGAAAGGAGAGGGGAGGAGGGTGGTCAGAGCTGGCTCCATCCCAAAAAAGGGCTGGGGAAGGGGATGAGGAAGAGCAGAGCTGGCTCCATGCTAGAAAAAGGGCTGGGAAAGGGAAGGGGGGTGAAGAGGAGAATGGTCAGTATTGACTCCATCCCAAAAAGGACTAGGAAAGGGAAGGGGGATGAAGAGGAGGATGGTCAGTATTGACTCCACCCCAAAAAGGGCTGGGAAAGGGAAGGGGGATGAAGAGGAGGATGGTCAGTATTGACTCCATCCCAAAAAGGGCTGGGGAAAGGGGAGGAGGATAAAGATGATGAGAGCTGGATCCTTCTGGAAAAAGGGCTGGAGAAGGGGACTGGGATGAGAAGGATCAGAGTTGGCTCCATCCCAGAAAAGACTGGGGAAGGAGAGGGAGGTGAGGAAGAGCAGAGCCAGTTCCATCCCAGAAAAAGGGCTAGGGAAGGGGAGAGATATGAAAATGATCAAACCTGGAGGGCCGGGAAAAGAGAACAGGGATGAGAAAGAGCAGAGTTGGCTCCATCCCCAAAAAAAAGGCAAGGGTAGGGGGGAAGGACATTCAGAACCAGCTCCATCCCAAAAAAAAGGGCTGGGGAAGGGAGAAGGGGATGAAGAAAAGCAGAGCCAGCTCCATCCCCCCCAAAAAAAGGCTGGGGAAGGGGCTGGAGATCAGGATAAGCAGAGTTGGTGCCATCCCAAAACAAAAGAGCTGGGGATGAGGATGAGGATGAACAGAGCTGGCTCCATCCCCAAAAAAGGGCTGGGAGGGGGATAAGGATGATCAGAGCTGGCTCCATCCTGCTTTGTGGGGTGGTGGGATGACTTGCCACCAAGTCCTGGAAAGCCCAGTAGGGGAGGGGAGGATGGGCTGGGAGCAGTGGGGAGGGGGAACTGCAGGGTCCCATTAGCCCAGGGACATGGTCACATCTGCTGAGCTCCCATGGGACTCAGTCCCATCCCACAGAGGGGTGGGCTCAGACTGACAATTCCCACCCTTGCACATGGAGTGATGAAAAAAGAGATTCCCAAATCCACCTGAGCTAAAGGGAATAATTTTATTCCTCTCCTGTTGCAATTCCACCTGCCCAGCCTCAGTGGATGGGAATCTCCCAAGGTACACTCTGCTGCTCCCAGCCTTTTAGCTCATCCTAAAACTTTAATTAGGGTTTATCACCCTAATTAGGGTTTATCATCCTCATTCTTGCACTAATTCTGAGCAGCAGCAGGAATTCCATCCTCTCTCCCTCCTTTCCAAGCAGCTCCCAGCCACTGGCTCTGGTACTTTGCTTTTCAGGGAGCCTCTGGTGCTTCTTTTATCCTTGAATATTAACAAAAAACCAGGAAAAAGCTAAAACACAGAAACCAAAACAACCAAAAAATCCTCAAGCAGGTTCCCTGCAGGCAGGAGGCACCAGAAGGTGGCACTTGGAAAAGGGGGAGGTGTGGGGGGGATGCTCCATCCTCATCACCACGGAGGAAGGCAAAGGGATGAGGTGACACATGTTGCTGAACCCCACCTGAGTTTTCCCTTGTTTCCCTAAAACTGCTGCTCTAAGCCCTTCCCTGTGTGTTTAACTCCCTGTTCTCTCTCCTCCCTCCCAGAAGAAGAAACCATTCTCACCGTTCTGCTGAGCAGAGCCAAAGGAAGAACCAACCCCCACCACACGTCACTCACTCCCACTTTTTCTATGACCTGCCCAAATCTGCCTCCTTCCAAATCCAAACTAGGAAGGGGCTGAAGCTCAACTTCCTGCTCCCTTTCATGGCCATTTCCTCTTTTTTTTTCCCAAGGAAGAACCCCTGTTCTCAGCGTTTTACAGGAGGTTTGACACCAGAGAGCAGAGCCAGGAATAGGAATAGTGAGGGAATTTGGGAGGTAGGATAGACTAGGTAGATACAGTGCCCCCTTGCCCTTCCCTCTGCAGCCCATTCCTGCCCTTGGACCAAAGCTGGATTAATCCAGGATGGAATTTCTGGGGAAGGTGGAGGCTTCATTACCTCCAAGTCACTCCTGGGAACCAACCTCAGTCTTTCCTGGGAACCAACTCAGCCCTTGGGCAGGACAAATCAGGGGTTTGTGGGATTGTTCTGGGCCCTAAATGGAGGGAATTTCTCAGGCAGGAGAGGCTGGGGAAGGGAATCCCAACTCCAGCCCAGGAATGAGCTGGATAAAGAGGAAATGGTTACTTGAAAGATTTTCATTCTGCTACTTAGAGCTGCATTTGCTCTGTCTGTTTGTAAATAATCCATAGATGAGCCCTGTATCCATCCTCTCCCTGTCTCCTGCAGAGATCTCCCATGCAGCTTCATTTAACTGTAGGAAAACACAATAAAGGAATACGCATGACGTGGATGTTCTTCCTTTCTCCCACTTCCACTTTGCTCTATTCCTGTGGCCCAGAGCCTGGATCAAGAGATATTTCACCTCCTTTGCATCCATTCTGGGGGTGTATGGATCTCTGGATCTCACCTGGATCACCCCATGGCCACTGCTGGGCTCCTGGGAGGGTGGGATGGGGGTCACCATCCCAAAAAACTTCCTGGGCAGCACCCCTGGATGAGATGAAGCTCCTGGATGAGTTTAAAGGATGAGTTATCCCATGTAGGATGGCTGGAATGGAATTGTCAAGCAGACACAGCTCCAGACAGCTTGGAAAGGATTCCAGAACAGGGAATCTCCCTCAAGGCTCCCCCTGCCAGCAGGCAGGAGCCTCCCTGAGGAATTGATCCTGGATTTCTAATCAAGTGTTCTCAGAACAATCCCACCTCCATCCCAGAAGCGCCCAGAGCAGAATTCCCATGGGGGTCACAGCAGCCAGTGAGATTTGGGCTATAAATAAGCAGTAATTATCCACCTGCCAATAATCCCATGGGCAATGGGATTCCTGGCATGTTCCAGTTGTGCCAGCACGACTCGAGTCTTTGGGAGCAGCACAGCACCAACAGTGGTGGGTGATAAAGCACGAGGAACCTCCCTGTCCACATAATTCCACCCAGTTCCCATCAAAGCTCTTCCTTTCCTTCTCCAGCAAAGCACAAAAGCTGGGAACACTCCTGGAAAAAGGAAGAATAAAGTGGAGAAAAGGCTACAATCTTTACTCACCATTTTAATACTGCCAACAAGTCTAACAGATCCAACTGTACACATGACAAACTGGGAGGAGTCTGGATGCAATCATGGATCAGCAAAGGAATGTAGGACTGGTTAGGGATGGCACTAGAGGGAAACAGGGATTTGGCACCACACAGACAAAGTAAAGGCATGCTCAAGACAGGGCTGGGCAGGGAGGGCCATGGGAAAGGCAGCACAGAATAATCCACCGTTTTCATCCCAAAAAATGCACAGGAATCAGTGGTTTGGGACCTGGGAAGCAGCAGTTTTCCCCCCAGCAAGGGCTCAGCTCCTCTCCCAACTGAGCTAGGATTATGCTGAGCAGAAATCCCTTCCCATACTGGCATAAAACTGGGCTCAAACCCCCAACAGAACCTAAACCCTCCTTTTGCTGCAAGAGCCTTTCCCAAAGCCTGGGGGGAGCAGGATGGTAACAAATCACACATGGAAAAAAAGCCAAAGGTCTAAGGATCCCTTAGTAGCTGCAGAAATATTAAATCCTGGCCATAGCAAGTGTTAAAAACAAGGAATTCCTGCTAAGAGGAATATTTTCTGCAGGATCTGCTCACATGTGCATAGTTAAGTGATTTTTTTTTTTTGTTGCTTTTTTTAATTATTATTATTTTTAAAACAAAGTTTGCAAATAAAGAAATAAAGTTTAGTAAAGTTATAGTTTTCTCAATGGAAAAAAAAAATAACCTTAAAAACAGACTAGTGGTGGCTTGATAACCAAAGGAAGAGAGAAAGCTACATATCCAAGGTCTGGAATCCAGCTGGAATCCACGGCACATCCCGGAGACCACGCCGTCCAACGATGCCAGGAGGATCTACTCCCACTACGTGGCTTCACTGTGCCCTAATTCCACATCCCACAGCAATAAAAGGTCCCTAAGACAGAAGATTGTGCTAAAGAATTCCAGGATTCCACATGTTCTCTGCTCCTGGGTCATGCTCGTCGCTGTCCCCACGAGGCAGCAGGAGGCTGGGGCTCACCAGGCAGAAACACTGGGAAGGAAAGCAGGAATGTAGAAGGGAGCAGAGAGAGCTGCTCCCAGCAGCACAGCCCGAGCTGGAGTTACCTCTCAGTAGAGCCCACATTCCTTGAGGTTGTTTTTGATGATGACGTCGGTGACGGCGTCGAAGACGAACTGGACGTTCTTGGTGTCGGTGGCGCAGGTGAAGTGGGTGTAGATCTCCTTGGTGTCCTTCCTGCGGTTCAGATCCTCAAACTGGCACTGGATGTAGGCAGCTGCCTCCTCGTACGTGTTGGAGCCTGCAAAGGAGAAGATCCCTGGCTTTGCCCACTGCCTCACGAGAGCTTTTAAGTCCATACTAAGCTGCTTGCAACCATCTGCCTTATCCAGCTACAAATCCAAATCCACCATTAACTCCTTCTGGGATACCTGAAGTCTATTCCCTGGGCAGTGACCCTGGACACGGGATCCAGGGATTGCTGTGTGCTGGGACAGCCACGCTGCACAAAGAGTAACAAATCATGGCAGTCCTGAGCTGCAAGGGACCTTCAATCCCATCTCATTCCACCCCCTGCCAGCAATAGGAACACCTGGCACTACACCGAGCCCTGTCCAGCCTGGCCTCGAGCACTTCAGGACAGGGAATCCACAGCTTCTCTGGCATCACAGAAATCAACAGCTTGGAAGGATTTTTTAAACATGTAAATGCCTTGAGCAGTGCCTGGGTAAAACCTTCCACCTGTGTGGAAGCACAGCAGGGATGGGCTCCAGAACAATCTGTGCCAAACACAGACACTCCAGCGTGGACAAGAGCCAGAGCAAGACGTGGTTAAGTTCCACAGCTTCTAAAACTGAATTTAAATGGAATTATTGTCCCAGTAAGGTGTGGAAACGGAGAAGTGACCTTGATTTGTTGGAATGCAACACTTTATTTCAGGGAAGGACAAAGGTTATTCCCAACCACAGCTCTTTTCCAAGAAAACAAGCTACCAGCCAACTGAACAGGCCAGAGATGCTGTCCAGCAGGCACAGGGAAGGAATTGGGGGAAAAGTCTGGAACTGATTCTGGGTTGTGCAAGGCTCTGACTCACCCATTCCTGGCCTGGTGACACAGATGATCCCAGTGATCCTAGCCTACCTGTGTACTCTGGGTAGCAGATTGTTAGCGGGCTCTTCTTAATCTTCTCCTCAAACAGGTCTTTCTTGTTCAGGAAGAGGATGATGGAGGTGTCTGTGAACCATTTGTTGTTACAGATGCTGTCAAAGAGTTTCATGCTCTCATGCATCCGGTTCTGGAAAAGGAAATCCAACGGGAGAGATGTTAGGGAAGGGTGAGATGGGGGAGAGAGGCTCTGCTGCACAGGCCAGACTCAAAACTGGGGTGACACTGCCACATCCTCACTGCCATTGCCTCAGGAGGAGCACAAGGGGACAGGTCACCTCCTCCTGCTCCTTCCTGGAGTGACTCACAGGCAGGGAACAAGCCATGAGAACAACTCCAGCCATCTCCCAGCAACCAGGAAGGTGGAAAAATACAACCCATCCATGAGGTTATCACTTTGTGGGGCAAGATTCCAGCTTGTCCTTGCAGCTCTCAGACAATTCAACAGCAGGAGCACAGCAGGAACGTTCCAGCCTGGTGCAGGATGGAACTAGGATGCTCCCAGCTCCCTTCCCTGCAGCCACAAACCCCACAGCACGCACCATCTCCTCGTCCTCAGCCAGCACCAGGTCATAGTCACTCAGGGCCACACAGAAGATGATGGCAGTCACCCCCTCGAAGCAGTGGATCCACTTCTTCCGCTCCGAGCGCTGCCCTCCCACGTCGAACATCCTGGGAGAGGCAGAAGTGGCTCAGGAGCAGTGCACACCCCTCCTCCCAGCCCCACAGTGTTCCCAAGGATGGGGGAGGATGAGCAGAGGCTTGGGAACACACAGGGTTTCAGGAGCTTCCCTCAGAAGAGGGGGTTTTAAAATTCCCTTCTTGGTGGAGGGGATTTTAAATCAGAATCCTCTCTTTTCTTTCAAGCCAGGGTGGATAGAGCTTGCAGCAACCTGGGCTAGTGGAAGGTGTCCCTGCCTGTCTGGTTCCAGGTGTCCTTGGATGAGACTTAATATCCTTTCCAAGCCAAACCATTCCATGATTCTGGTTTTCAGCAGGAAGAACTGGAAGTCACCATCCAGAGCTCTGCTGATTTTGTTCCCTTTCCTATTTCCTTAGCAACAATCCACTCGCTTGACTGGACTCCAAACACTTTCTCACAGCACCTCCAGGGAAATGGATTATTTAGAACACACTACCTGCAAGCTCCTGCTGGAACCCAGGAGGAAATTAAGGGGGTTAAGAAATAATTTCATGTATTTAAAAATAATCGGAGGTACTGAAGGTTAAAGGCAGAACAGTGGTTATGGAATTTCTGTATAAATTGAATTAGTTTCTAATTAAATAGGAATTTGTGTCACAGGTAGTTCCAGCCCCCTGCTCATCCAAATATTTTGATGAGAGCCCAGCATTGGGATTTAGTTAAATCAAGTTAATATCTGAGCTATTAAGTCATAGATATTGATTTGTTCCCAGAGCAGACAAGGAGCTGTCCAGGGGGGGATTTAACGATCCCAAACTAACTCCCATCTTCTATTTAACCCTCTGGTCTACAAGGAGAGATGGAAATCTCTGTGAGAATCCAGGATATTTACATGGCTTGAATCATTTGCCATTAGCACAGAGTGCCACGAAGGAAGAGCATCCCTGACAACTCAGCTCATCCCAATTCCAGTCACTGTGGCTTCCCCATCCCATTAGTAATGTCTGACATGGAATATCACAGCAGAGCTGGCAGCACCAGGGTTTCTGATGGATTACTGCTTCCCTTTGTGGAGCAAATCCCTCTGGGGCACCACCTCGTGTGTCTGGGGCCCTGCACATGATCAATGGCTCTGGGTGGGATCAGGAAGGAGGGTGGAGATGATTAAGGAACACACTGGAGATGCTAATCCCAATCCATCACCATGGGAAGACAAGTTATTCCCTGGATGGACCAGAAGCTGCATAAATACATCAGTAATGCTGACTATTTTGGCATTTTTTGTTAAAAATATTCTTAAACTGCACAGTTCAGAAACCAAAATGTTGTTCTCCCAAAAACTGTGCAAAAGTTTCCTTCTCCAGAGGAGACCACAGAGCTGCTCCAAGGACTGGAGCCCCTCTGCTCTGGAGCCAGGTGAGCTGGGAAGGAGAAGCCTCCAGAGAGACCTGAGAGTCCTTTCCAGTGCCTAAAGGGGCTCCAGGAGAGCTGGAGAGGGATTTGGGACAAGGGTGTGGAGAGACAGAAGAAGTTGAACGGATTCCCACTGCCAGAGGGCAGGGATGGATGGGATATTGGGAAGGAATCCTTCCCTGTGAGGGTGGGGAGGCCCTGGCACAGGTGTCCAGAGCAGCTGTGGCTGCTCCACCCCTGGAACTGTCCAAGGTCAGGCTGGACAGGGCCTGGAGCAGCCTGGGATAGTGGAAGGTGTCCCTGCCCATGGCAGGGGGGTGGGACTGAATGGGATTTAGGGTCCCATCCAATCCAAATCAGTCTGGGATCCTTGGATTTCAGAAGCACCACTTGGATTTTGCTGCAACTCCATCAGTGTTTCAAACCCCATTTCTAAATAAGCCAAGAGATGCTTTTAGGAATGTGAGCAGGAAAGGCTCCAAACCATCGGCACAGACAGAGGGAAGGAGGCTGAGCCACAGGCACTGTCCTACAGCCACCCTCCAGCACAGGAATGCTGTGGGGCTCCAGCTGTTTGTCAGGAGCACACATGGGATCCAAAGCAAGGAATTCCTAAGCAGCAGGAAGGGGAGCTACAGGGACCCAAGGTGAGGAATGAGGGATGCAGCCTCAGCAAATGGAGGCAGCGGGAGCTGCTCTGAGGTTAGAGGAAGCTCGTTAGTGACATGTAAAGGGACACTGCCAGGAGCAGGCTGGATCCACAGCCTGCCAGGGACTGGACCAGCAGAGGGGACAGCAAAGTCCCAGCCCCTGCAGTGCCAGGCACAGGCTGGCAATTCCCAGAGGAACACATGGAGCACACCATGCATCCCCGAGCCACAGCCTGGCTGCGCACACGGCTCGGTTCCTCTGCTCCCAGGAAAGGGTTAAAGTCAAACTCAAACTCCAGTCAGTGTCCTTTTAGTATTATTTTTGGGATTGGGTCCTGGAAACGAGCAGTCAGTACCTGTGTCTGCGATTCCAACATAAAAGCAGCTGAAAAGAACAGAAGGCAAATCAAAGTCAAACCAGTCTCTCCAGTGAGCGATGCCAGGAGAGGGATAACGGAGGGAAGGAGGACAGTTCAACCAGGAGCAAGTGTGGGATGTGCCCCCAGTGCAGGGCATGGGCACAGCCCTTCACTCACTTGAAATACAGGTCCTTGAAGGTGAAGTGAGTCTCCACAATTCCTGTAGTTTTCACTCTGGTCCGCAGCACATCCTGCTGAGTTGGAATGTAGGTCGGCTGGGATATTCTATCCAAGTCATTTAGGTAACTAAACCAGAAGAGACAACACAAGAGGCTTTTTTTAGTCGTCTGCCTCACCATGAATCTTTTATAAAGTGCAGAACAAAGCACAGAATTTATTTATCTCCCTCACACAGCACAGACCTCGAAGCAAACAACCCCCTGGGGCTGTTCTGGATGTTTTGGGGGTTTGGGGATTTTAACCCCTCCCTGGATGAGCTTGGAGGTGGTGCTGGTGGAGCTGAGCTGGCTGGGGAGGGGAGGGAGGGAATGCAGAGCTGTGCCAGGGCTGGATCTCCCAGGGCAATCCACACTCAAGGTCTCTCGCTTCAAAGCACAAAGCAATAAATCCAAGGGTTGCTGTTAAAGGGCAGGGATGCGTCAAAGCAGCCAGGAGGGAGGGATGAAGCCTTAAAAACCATCCCAAACCAGGCAGATTCAGTCACCTCCTTCCCCAACAAGCTGACACAGCACTCTCTGAACATACAGCCTTGAAGAAGCCACATCCTTGCAGAAATTTTCCCATCGAGACCTCAACAAATTCCAGCCCCAGCACATTCCTTCTGGAGTTCAGCTCTCAGGCACACCAGCACGAGGTAAGGATGATTCCCAGC
This sequence comes from Cichladusa arquata, assembly GCA_026413545.1. Taxonomy (NCBI): domain Eukaryota; kingdom Metazoa; phylum Chordata; class Aves; order Passeriformes; family Muscicapidae; genus Cichladusa; species Cichladusa arquata. The sequence continues at coordinate 5,131,999 of JAOTQP010000981.1, forward strand.
AGGATCAGAAATCCCACTCCAGCCAGCAACACCTCTGAGCTCATCTTCCCTGCAGGCTCAGCCTGCTGCTTTCACAAAGATGACACAGATCCCACAGCTCTGCAGGGATGGCACAGGCAGTGTTCTTTCTGGGGAGCAGCTTTTAATCACCCCAGCCCTGTCCCACTGGGAGGGCTCTGATGGGTGCAAGAAACCCTCCCAAATCCCACATTATTATCACAGATCCATTGTCAGCCAGGAATTGCTTCTTCCCATGTGCCTGGAAGCTGTGCTAGGAACCCCAGCAACACATCCCTCCTCCAACAGCTCCAGCATCCCCCTGGCCAGGACTTGCAGAGCCCTGCCCTGTTTCCAAACCCCAGAGCTCAGTGATCTGCCAGGACCTGCCCAGTGCCACAGGGCCTTTCCCACAGAGCTGGGATCAGAGTGGATTTAGTCCAGGCAGAGCCAGTCTTCTCATCCCTCTCATCTGCAGAAGGATGGCAGGTTTGTGAGCTGCTGTGTGACCAGGGCTAGGCCTGGCTTTAGTTGCAGTTTAGTAAAACATGATTTGGAAGGTATTTACCTTCCTCAGCTTCTACCAAGGAATATTTCTGCTCAGGCAGTCACATGCCCAGATTTTTTTCTCCTCTCTCTCTCCTACCAGTTTCTCCAACAACGTATCAAAAGCCAAAGGAAATGCTAAGAACTGGCCCAGCAGCTCCTCAAAGCCTGGCTTTCACACAGGTCACACCACGGATGTGATAAATCATAGAACTGTTTGGGCTGAAAAGTGCTTTAAGATAGAGTCCCACTCTTATCCCAGCACTGCCAAGCCCAAGCTGAAGCTGTAAAGCACCTGCTCCCAACAGCCAGTTGGAAGTTTGGGCACTGAAAGTGGTATAATTCCTAATTAAGGCTTTGGGAGCAGCCAGGGAGGAGGGAATGGAGCTGGCAAACTCCCATCAAACAAACTCAATCAGGGAATAAGGCAGATCAGATTCAGTGCTGCTGCCTGAAACAATAACCTTTGCCAGACTAATTCCAGAGAGACCTAAAGGGCAAATCCCATGGAAATGCAAGTGGTTGGAAAACCCAGCAAAGGGGATTTCTGGGAAACCCTGGAAGTCCTGCCAAGTGTGGGCAGAGGAAGCAGCTGTGCCCTCCCAAAAATCCAGGCTGTGGAGCCCAGCTAGTGCCACTTGTATTTCAGATTAAGTGGAACTTGAAAAAGATATCCCAAAAACCTGAGAAAGCTGAATCTCCTTGTTCCCAGTGGCTCCTGGCCCCCAGCTGCCCAGTCAGAGACATCCTCACAAACAGCTCTGGGAACAAACACAGACCTTGCTGTCTCCCCTCATCCCACACACTTCCAATCCCTTCCCACCACCTCCTCCACCTCCACAGGCTGAGGCTGTGTCCCTGCTTCCCTGTGTTTACAGAGCCAGCTATTCCTCATCCTTCAACACCACAAGCTTCCAAAAAGCCAATTTGGGTTTGTTTTCCTTTTTTCATTATTAAAATGAGGCCCTGAGTACAAATAAAGTGCTGATCAAACCTACAGTGTCACTCCTTTGTCCTGCTGACCCTCCAAGCTTTCCTGGGACATCCTGTGCCTGGCTGGCACAATGCCTGTGTGTGCAGAGATCATTGAATCCCTGAATTCTGGGATGGTTTGGGTGGGAAGAGACCTTAAAGCTCATCTCATTCCACGCCCTGCCACGGGCAGGGACACCTTCCACAATCCCAGATTGCTCCAAGCCCCATCCAGCCTGGCCTTGACACTCCCAGGGATCCAGAGGCAGCCACAGCCAGGAATTCCTTCTCAATATCCCATCTCACCCTGCCCTCTGGCAATGGGAAGCCATTCCCCTTCTGTCACTCCATTCCTTGTCCAAAGCTCCTCCCCAGCTCTTGGAGGAGCTGTAAGCTCTCCCTGGAGCCCTCTCCCCTCCAGGCTGTACATTCCCAGCTCTCTGATCACAGAGTATTGGCAATTCCAGTCTGATTCCAGGAAACACCCCACACCCAGACAGCTCCAGGAAGCAGAGATGGCAGGACAGGGACGCTGGGAAATGAATGAGGAAGATAACAGAGCTCCCCTCCTCATCCTGCTCACAGCAGCCTTGGAATGGGGATCTCCCTTACAAATCACTCCTTTTGGTGCTGGGAAGAAGAACTTCAAAGCCACAAATGGCTCTGAAAGTCCTTAATGGAGAAGGGAGGAAGAAGGACAGTAAAAAGAGGAAGGAGGGGGAAAAAGGGGGTGGAAAAGGAGGGGAGAGAGAGAAAAAGGAGGGAGAAAAAGGAGAGGGAAGGAGGGGAAAGGGGGAGAGAAAGAAAAGAAAAAAAGAAGAGGAAGGGAGGATTAAAAGATGAGGGGGGGAAAAAGAGGAGGAGGGGAAAAAAAAAGAGGAAGGGAGAAAAGGAGGAGAAGAAAAAAACTCAGAAATAATCTAGGTTTTATCCAGCACCATGTCAGGGAATTTAGGCCAGAACTGGCATTTGGGAACAGGAGGAGACATGCAAACTAGAGAAAGGTTGATCAGGAACTGTGCTAATTGCCTGTGAGACTGCAGATAATCACCTACAGCTTCCACAGGATGGGATCTGCCTGAAATCCAGGAAAAGAATCAAAACTAGGAACAAAAACACTTAAAGCATTATGTGCTTGGTGACATTTCCAAGTATCTTGAAAATCTGGAGACGTGTGAAATGGAAATATCCTTCACATTCAGAGGGGATATTGGGAGGGAATTCCTCCCTGGGAGGGTGGGCAGGCCCTGGCACAGGGTGCCCAGAGCAGCTGTGGCTGCCCCTGGATCCCTGGAAGTGTCCAGGGCCAGGCTGGACATGGCTTGGAGCAATCTGGGACAGTGGAAGGTGTCTCTGCCCATGGAACCAGATGGGATTTCATTTCCCTTCCCAAGTTGAGCACAGAGGTCCCAAATGCTTCTCCACAGCCCTGGCTGGAGGCAGGAGCTGGCAGCCACAAAGCCATTGCCCACATTAGAGGGAAAAGACAAATGGGAAGTTGTAAAAAGCCAAGTTAAAAAAATAAATGTTTGCAACACCCCACAAAACCCAGGGTGGCTGCAGGGAGCTTTATCAGATGCTGCTGGGAAAGGCACATTGCCACATCAACAGCTTGGATCAGGAGCTACTCAAGTGTTGTTTAAAAAAAAAAAAAAAGAAAAAGGAAGAAAACATGGAAAACACTATGATTCCAGGATAGATGGTTTGAATTAGTGTTATCCTTCACCTTCTCTCCTCCCATGCCATCCCCAGTCTGCCAGGGCAGTGCTCAGGCAGGCAGGATCTCTGCCTGCACAAGGGAGAAGTGCCCAGTGATGCAGGAAACAGCAGGAAGGGGAGTTTCTGGAACAATTCCAAGCTGAAATGCTCGGCTCTCTGCCACAGCACCCTTGCTTTTCATGCCACCTGATTTTCACAAGCAGTTACTTGTCTGTTCCTCTCTTCCTCCATTCCATGTGTCACAGCCCCAGAATCTGATGTGGAGCCAGAACTGGTCTGGGAACACAGCACAAAACTGGATTTCAGCTGGAAAACCAGCAAATGGGGCAGAGATTTAACAGCTGCTCACACTGAGGTTTCAGTGCTGTTTGTAGGAGATAATGAAAGGAACAGAGAAGTGAAATGCCCAAGAGAAGTGGGACAGAGCCTGTGTCATCCCACCACAAAAAGGAGTGCAGGACATCCCTCCTTGGTGGTCAGGCACTTGAACAGCCCCAAGACTACCAGAGCTGAAGGAGTCCTTGGATTATGCTCTCATCCATGGAGAAAAATCCCCCCAAACACAGGGTGGGATTTTGGGATGTTCTGTGCAAGGCCAGGAGTTGAACTTGATGATCCTTGTGGGTCCCTTCCAGGTTAGGATATTCCATGATTCTAAGCATGGACAAGGGAATTAACTGGGGAACACCAGAGCTAAGGCAGGTCAGAAGCCATGTGTGCAGGGAGAGGAAAATTCTGGGAATTCTGGAAGAACAGCCCTTTAATGGTGTGAATTTGCCATTAAGAAATGAACCCACTGGCAGCATTTCCCAACTGTGGAGTTGCCAAGCTGCAGATGCATCATAATGTTGGTTTGGTGCAATTTCCTGTGCTTTTGGGACAGGAAGCTGAATTTTCTGGGGCACTTCTCAGGAAATGCCTGGGTGGCTCATCTTGGCCGCAATGTCCCCATCCCAGGCTGTGCCAGCTCCTTGCAGCAGCCAGAGCTGCACCTGGACACAGGAATAGGAAGATCTCTCCAAAATCCCACCTCTGGAAGGCAGCTGGGTCAAGCAGGTACCTACAAAAGCAGGATAACACCCTCATTTCCCAATCTGCTCCATTTCTCCAGCTGCCTTCATCATCCTCCTCTTCCACAGCCATCCAGACACACACCAAGGTTCCTCCTTCAGCCCCATTCCTGCTCTCTGCCCAGGTCCTTAAGGTCCCAGGTCCTTCCTTCCCCCCTCCTCATCAATCTCCTCCCTTGGAACCTGAATTTCCTCCTTTCCTGCTGCAAAGGCATGCACAAATCCAAGAAAACTCCTGACAGCCCTTCCCTTGATCCAAACCCCTGCCAAGGTGCTGCAAATTAAAGATTCTGCCTTATTTTCAAGCTCAAATATGCTCTGAACAGCAAAACCCTGCAGGCAGTGAGCTGTGGTACAGCTAAAACTTCTCCACAAAGCTCTTCCCAACTCATTTTTCCAAGGTTTAAAGCTTAAACTGAATTTTCAGCTGGAAATGCTAAAAATCAACTTTCAGAATGTCAAATCTTTGTTGCAGAGAGACCAAGAATGCAAGTTAAAAAAAAATAGAGGAAGAAAACAACAACTGTTTTGCTCATCAAAGGAACAATTTCCCCTTCCTGCACTAACCTGCCCTTGGTAAAAGATGAGGCATTTCACCAAAATTCCATTAGCAGCCTGTTTATCTACTTGGAACCTTCCAGCTCTTCAGCAACTGTGTTGATTTTAGGACCAGGACAAGAAGATTTCAGAATCAGAATAGTTTAGAGGCAGCATTGCCTGTGAGATGCCAGGGACAGGAGGAAAGGGAAAGCTGTAAGGAGAAAACTGGGAATATTGATCTGCCAGGTGAGGGGATCCCATTTTGGGAATTGCTGAATGTCAGGAAAGTGGCAGTTTAAATTTTAGGAGTGTTGCTCCCCTTTGCAGGGACAATGGAGGTGACACAGCCAAGCACCTGCCATTTCAATGGAATCCCCAAATCACTGAGCTTGGAAAAAACCTCCAGGATCCAATCACTGACCTTGTCACCAGAACAGAGCACTGAGTGACACATCCAGTTGTTCCATGAACACCTCCAGGAATGGAGACTCCACCACCTCTCTTGGCAGCCCCTTCCAAGGCCTGACCACCCTTTCCATGGGGAAATTACCCCTAATGTCCAACCTGAGCCTCACCTGGTACAGATTGAGGCCATTTTCCCTCATCCTGTCCCTGTTCCCTGGAGCACAGCCCGACCCCTCCAGCTGCCCCCTCCTGTCAGGGAGTTGTGCAGAGCCAGAAATTCCCCCTGAGCATCCTTTTCTCCAGGCTGAGCCCCTTTCCCAGCTCCCTCAGCCACTCCTGGTGCTCCAGCCCCTTCCCAGCTCTGTTCCCCTCCCTGGACACACACCAGCCCCTCAATGTCCTTCCTGTCACAATGAACCCAAAACTGAGCCCAGGGTTGGAGCTGTGGCCTCAGCAGAGCCCAGTACAGGGGACAGGCACTGGATGACCCTGCTGGACACCCTGTTCCTGATCCCAGCCAGGTGCCTTTGGCTCTTGGCCCCCTGGGCACACCTGGGCTCGTGTTACCTTAGCACAAGATGCCAAGTTTCTTCCATGAAACCAGCAAATTTGTCAAAAATCACATTTTAAAATGAGATGAAATCCCTTGCTGTGAGGGTGGGGAGCCCTGGCTCAGGCTGCCCAGAGGAGCTGTGGCTGCCCCAACCCTGGAAGTGTTTAGGGAGAGATGAGATGGGGCTTGGAGCAACCTGGCACAGTGGAAGGTGTCTCCCCCATTGCAGGGGGTGGAATGAGATCTCAAAGGTTCCTTCTAACCCAAACTACTCCAGGATTAAATCACCCAAGGCACAAAACAAGGAATGTGAGGTTTTCCCCAATGCTCCACAGAGAGAAGACAAACAGCACTCCATCCCCAGTGCCACCCAGTCAGACCAGTGCAGACAGGACCTTCCCAGCCAGTCCCGCCCCTCTCCTGGTCCCCTGTGGGAGCTGGAAGAGCCCAGGAGCTGGTGCTGGTTCCTTACTAGGATGCAGAATCGTTCAGCTGGTATTCCCTGGATCTGCTGAAGCAGGCCTGCACTCCAGGGTCTCTCCAGAGGCGTTTGATGACCCCAGCCAGCTCAGCTGTCATCATTCCCTCCTCAGCGCTGCCAGCCAGCACGAACAGCTGCCGGGCATCGTCCTGCAGGACAGAACACAGCTTGGGATCATCCACAGCCACCTTCCCAAAACATCCCAGCATCAATTCATCACTGCTCTAACTAACCACACTCCACTCCATCCAGTTTGCTCCCAAAAGTCACGGAGTTGTTTACCTGCTGCAGCCAGCAAGGGAATTTTTGGGGAAGAAGCTCCAGGCTGTGGGGTGAGATGCCCTGATCAGGGATGGCCACAGCACTTCCAGGGGATCACAGCTCTGAAAGCAGCATTCCCATCAAAACCATGGGATTTCTGTCATTTGGTGCAATGTTTCAGAGAAAAAGTGGGAATGCTGGTGTGCTATTACAGACCAATGAACTGAACTAGAGGTTTTACTTGGAGAACCTCTGTTGGTGTGGCACAGCACAGGAGAAAATGGAAAAAAAGTGAGTTCTGAGAGATGATGGGAGCAAAGCTTTGGAGATTTGCCTTTGCTGCTAGAGCTGTGGGAAGTGAGGGAGATTGATTCCTTAATAAAACATTTCATCAGGAGATGGGATGGACTGATTGGGATCTGAGCATGAGAAATCCCCCTCAGAAGCCAGAGCAGGACCATGCTCTTGTCCAGGTTATGCAGTGGATTAGGACAGGGAACCCCACGCTGCCCTACAGCCCCCTCTGCTTCTATTCCTACCCTGATCAGACCTGTCAGGCCCTTGTGGGAGCTGTGAGAGACCTTCCACTATCCCAGCACTCTCCTCCTAACACCAGCTCCTCTCCCCTGAGCCCCAAACCCTGCATGTGCCAAGTTCAAGGTGCTGATCCCAAATCCACTTTATCGAGGTGCTAACAGCCAAAGGCAGAGGGACTCCACTTCTGGATCTCTGTAGGTCACTTCATGGTTTGATGCATTTGGCCTTTTCCTGGGAAAGCCTGACAAGGTTCTTGCCCTTTGGGATGGTAAAAATTCATGGCATTCAGCTCTTGTAAAGCCACTTCAGCATGGGCAGGTAACTGAGAAAGGACTTGCACTCAGCATCTTTCCTGTTCCAAGATCCCAACTCAGCTCCAACGAGCACCAAAAAAGGTGGAAGAGAACTCTGGGAGAATTTGAAGCAGCAACTGAACAACAGCCTGGGTGAACACAAGAGTGAAGAAGTGCCCTTTGGCCAGGACTTGGAATCATAAATCCAAAATAAATACCATAAATTCAAATTATTATTAAGGGCTGGATCAACTGCAGCAGGAGGCAGAACAGTCACAGTGTAGCCCTGTGCTGACACAATTCCTTTCTCCTGCACATTTCTAGGAATCTCTAGTTCCCACTCTGTGCTTTCCCACCACCACAAGGATCAAGGCTTCCTGACTTCCAGCTCAAAGTGCTGGACATAAATGCAACAAACAGGCCAGGGAATGAGCAGCTAAAGGGGAGAGGAAAAGCTGGGCCTCAAACCTCCCAAAATTTCAAACTCAAAATTCCCAAAAATTCAAATAATTTAGAGAAAGATTTGGGGATTTTTCTTTTTTGAGCATTCAAACTACTAAAGGTTCTTACCCAGAACCTCAGGAAAATATTTATGTTTTCATAACTGAAGTTATGAAGGTTTTTTGCTACTTCATCTTGTAACAAATGTATTCTGCCCCAGACTGAAACTCCAGGATTCATTAACACAGGAATTACACAGGAATCCTGAAACTCCAGGATTCATAACACAGGAACATTATAGGCTAAGGAAATAAATGCAATACTCACTGCTCTGGCAACTTCCCCAAAGTCTATCTTTAGCCTCCCCATGGCTCTGATGATGGCAATGATGGATTGGATGGTGTTGCTGTACACAACCACTTTATACTGTTTGCATTCCTCCTCTGAGTAGCCATCCTCATGGATAATCCTGCAAGGAAACCAGCATGTTACTCCCAAGCCAAACCAGAAGGGCACCACATATTTTTTATCCCATCTCACACAAAAACAAAGGTTCCAGCCTGCACTCACTTCATCTGCTTCACAATGGTGCTTTTCCCAGACTCTCCAGCACCTGAAAAGCACAAAAAACATCCAATTAACCATATGAAACTGAAAGGAAAAATAGGATGTGCTATTTCCAGTTCCCACAGAGAAGGTGATGGGGTCTGGAGTAGGATATTCCTTGTGCATTGCTGCTGGTAGTAGAGTTCCACCACACTGTCCTGGCACATCCTTCCCAGATTTTATTTCCAGATGCCAACAGTCACCAAGAGTTAATTGCCTAAAAAACCCTGGAATTTCTCAGTTTCCAGAGGTCAGCAAAGGCAGCCAAATGGGAGGCAGGTCTGAAGAACTGGGATGAGGATTTATCCAACAGAGCAGCTCCCATCCCTCACTCCAGGACAAGACACCAAAGTGCCTCAGCATCATCAGATGCTGCCACAGTCACTGAGCTGGGCCAGGTGACCCTCTGGCACTATCCCTAGAAGGGCTCAGATATCCCTGGAAGGAGGGGCAGTTATCCCTGGGAGAAGGAGGGGCAGTTATCCCTGGAAGGAGGAGGGGCAGTTATCCCTGGGAGAAGGAGGGGCAGTTATCCCTGAGAGAAGGAGGGGCAGTTATCCCTGGAAGGAGGAGGGGCAGTTATCCCTGAGAGAAGGAGGGGCAGTTATCCCTGGAAGGAGGAGGGGCAGTTATCCCTGGAAGGAGGAGGGGCAGTTATCCCTGACAGAAGGAGGGGCAGTTATCCCTGGCAGAAGGAGGGGCAGTTATCCCTGGAAGGAGGAGGGGCAGTTATCCCAGGGAGGTCAATCACCCCTCGAAGCAGGGTCAGTTATTCCTGACTGCAAAAAACCAGCAAGTTCCCTGTTTTTCCTATTTTTTTGCCCCAGATCCCAGAGCACTGGATCAAGTCCCTCCTGCATGGCTCAAGGCAGTGGACAATGGATTCCAAACCATCAGTTTTCCTGGTTTATGGAGCTCAGCTGAGCTGCCCCCCATGCCTGTCCCAAAGGCAGGCACTGTGTTCCTGAGGTCAGCAGGACTCCAGGACTTCACCTGTGTGGCAGCAGGAGCTCAGCTGGCTCTGCCACTGCCTGAGGGCTCCTGAGCCTCCAGACTCCCTGAGCTGCAGAGCTGGGCTGGCTGTAGGCAAGGAATGATGCTGGACCTGCTTGGGTTTGGATAGATGACTCAGGTGAGCCTGGATGGAATAGAACACCCATAGAATTCCAGGATGGTTTGGGTTGGGAGGGTCCTTAAATCCCATCCTGTTCCACCCCCTGCTCCAGGCAGGGACACCTTCACTGTCCCAGTTTTCTCCAAGCCCTGTCCAACCTGGGCTTGGATGCATCCAGGGATGCAGGGGCAGCCACAGCTGCTCTGGGCAAACTGGGCCAGGGCCTGCCCACCCTGAGAGGGAAGAATCCCTCCCCAATATCCCATCTAATGCTGCTCTTTGTCAGTGAGAAGCCATTCCCTGTGTCCTGTCACTCCAGACCTTGCCCAAAGCTCCTCTCAAGCTCTCCTGAAGCCCTTTTAGATCTCAGTTCCATCTGGATCCTTCCCTCCCCCAGGGTGAACATTCCCAGCTCTCCCAGAGCAGCTCAGTGTTTGTGGTGAGGAATGAAAACATTAACACCTTGTGGACTCAGCACTTTCCCCTAGGAGGATACAAATCCTTATTTTTATTTCCCACATCCACCCTCCACGTTCTCAGGATCCAAGTGCTAGGATTTCAAATCTCCAGTGTCCCCAAACAGCCCCAAATCCAGACTGAGAAGGGACTTTTGACATGACCTCTCTGCTTCTGCCTTCTCAGCACCACATTTACAGTCATTTCCTCCTTAGATTATCCCAAAATAATCTCTGTTCTACCTGTCACCAACCCCATCAGATCCAACCTTGCCAATACAGCACTGATTCCAATCAGATTCTTTAACCCCTTCCCTTCCCCCCTCAACCCCAAACACTTCCTGGCAGAGCAGGAATTGTGCTCTCCAAGGTTACTCACACCTTACCTCAGAGGGAGAAAGTAGGAACCCACATCCTCCAAACTGTCTCCTCACCAACTCACTACTCCAAACTGGCTCCTCAGCCACGGCCAAGCACTGAGCTGTTATTCCTAAAGAAGTTTTTCCTGTTGTTCTAGGTTCTCTCTCTCTCTCTCAGGCAAGAGCCAGACAAGGTACCTCATTAACACTCACTGAAAAACATCTCCCCTCCAGCTCCGGCTCTGGAATGGAAAGCTGGAGCTCCTGCTGGGATGGCCCAGGAGATGGGCAATGCCAGGGAAAAAAAGAGATTAATACTGCCCATGTCTGGTCTGACACAGAGGAACAGCTTCCCACTGACAAAAGGAGGATTAGATGGGATATTGGAAAGAAATTTTGTGAGGGTGGTGAGACCCTGGCACAGGTTTCCCAGAGAAGCTGTGCCCCCCCCCCATCCCTGGAAGTCTCCAGGTTTAATGGAAGGTGTCCATGCCCATGGCAGGGGTGAGATGAGCTTTAAGGTCCCTTCCCACACAAACAATCCTGGATTCCATGATTCTGGAGCCCCTCTGCTCTGGAGGCAGGCTGGGAGAGCTGGTGGGATCCAGCCTGGAGAAGAGAAGGCTATGGGGAGACCTTAGAGCCTCTTCCAGTGCCTAAAGGGGCTCCAGGAGAGCTGGAGAGGGACTTTGGACAAGGACCTGGGAGGACAGGATGAGGGGGAATGACTTCTATTGCCAGAGGTCAAGGCTAGATGGGATACTGGAAGGATTCTTCCCTGTGAGGGTGGGGACAGGGTGGCACAGGGTGCCCAGAGCAGCTGTGGTTGCCCCACCCCTGAAAGTGTCCAAGGCCAGGCTGAACAGAGCTTGGAGCATTTTGGGACAGTAGAAGGTGTCCCTGCCATGGCAGGGGGGTGGAATGCAATGCCTGGAAGGTTCTCTCACTCCAATCCAGGAGTGTGAGGTGTTTATACCCATTAGGGGAATAACAAATGGGAATTTAAATGCTACTAAAACACTGCTTCAGCCTACAGCAAACTGATGCTCCACACTAGAAATTCACATCAAGAGTGGATAGAGTTACACTGGAATTCTTACAGATTCCTCAGGAAAAGCCTCCAACACTGGGATCTTAGGTAGGGACTAGATGGGGATGCAGGAAGACCTCAGAGATCATGAGATGTGAGAGGGGATTCAAACCCATGGAAATCAGGTGTTCCTGGGATATTTCTGCCTGTCAAAGGAGAAGCAAACCTATCTTCTGTTCCCATGAGCAAGGCCAGACAGGGATCACATTCTGCCACAAGAAACCAGGGCTGAGCTCAGTGTGAATGTTGTAACCCCAGGGAAAATCTGCTTCAGAAGCCTTAACTTCTCTTTTCCCAAAAATAGCAGCAGGAACCTCTTCATCCCACCCTGGACACAAAGAGCAGCTCATCTGTTACAGAGATTGTCCCACTCCATGGACACAGTGGACAAGAATTCCATAATGTCCCTGTCTCCAATGCTATTCCCTCTGGAAGCCAGATGGAGCCAGGAGACATCACAGCTTCTGAAAACCCCCACACCTCACCCAGCAACACACCAGACCATGCCAGTGACATCCCAATAACATCCCAAATCATCCCAGTAACATCCCAGTAACACCCCAAGTTCTCAGGGTAAGCTCAGCACGTAAAACTGGAATTCCACCTCCAAGGCTGGCAATCCCTGCACATGTTCCCACAGCCAGATCCCTTCTCCCTCCAGAGCAGGAGGGAACTGGAGCAGCTTTCCAGCTGTATCTGACCCTGGGAAAGCAAAGGGGGGAAATTAGCATCAAACTACTTCCCCCAAGAAAGCCAGAGGATTTCCTGGAGCACCAGCAACTTGGCATGGCCACATTCTGGAGATTACAGGGAAGAGAGCAACAAAACACAGCTTGGACTGGGAATTCCAAGGGAGAAATTCCACACAACCCCAGATTTTTGCTTTAAAAATTCCTCCAGGAGGTAGGTCAGAGTCCCTACATCTTCCAGACACAAGTATCCAGTTTCCTGCTCCAGAAGGCCCTAAAAATCCTATTTTCAGTGCTTTCCCCCCCCCCAAGTTGTATCAAAACTGCATTAAACAAGGAATTCCATGCACAAAATTAAAGGGAAAAGCCCCTGGAACATCTGCAAGTTTCTGAAGAGAAACCAGGTCACTGCTGAAACAAATCCTTCCAGGGAAGGAACAGGGATGCACCCAGGAAATCCATTAAAGTCCAAGTGAGGAAGATAAAACTGAAGGGCCTGACACAGGTGTGTGGCTCGGACCTCCAGCAACAGCCAGTTCAGAAACTCTCAGGGATTTGGCAGGAACTCCACTGGCCCACTCCTGAAGTGCTGCAGCCCTTGGAGAGCTCCCAAATCCAAGGGTATTTCTCAGTAATTCCAACACCCCCTGATAAACAGCTCAGGAATAAACCCAGGAGTTCACTTGAAGCTCCAGGGGTGAGTTACAGACCTGGGAATGTGACAGGACCCTCCATATGAGGAGCAGGCTGGAAGCAGTGCTGGATCATCTGGCTGTGCTTACAGCTCCCAAATCCCAAATGGAACCAGCTCCCCTCAGACAGGCTGAAAGGGGCCCAAACAACAGCACCACCAAGCTGGGAGGAGTCCAGGTCCAAAAACATCCAATGGCTTGAGAGCCACTGGAAGTGTGGAGCAGGAGCTGCTCAAATCACCCTAAATCCCCATGGGTATCTTCCTGATAAACATATTTCCTTTATTTAACACTCATCCCACAAGGAACATGGACACCTCCCTCACCCACCAACACCCCCTTAGCTTTCCACCTGCATTCCTGAATTGTATTCCATGAGGAATATCTCCCCAACAGCCTCCAGCATCCTATGGAGCTGTGCAGCCACAGCTGGGGAAAGCTGAACTATCAAATCCTCATCCTCTTCATCACTTCCCTCCTTTCAGCCTCATTGTGTGCAATGCACATCCCAACATCCTGACCTTCATAGCAGTGTCATCCCTGATAACAGAGACCCCAAATTCCCTTGTTGAGGTTTTCAGTTTCAATGGACACCTGGAAAACTCTTGGATACCACAGAATCACATGCAGCAAGAGAACTGCACTGGGAATCAGGAGAAAGGAGTAGTGTTGTACCACCAGGCTTGAAAAAACCAGCTAGTGTTGGAAAAGTCAACAGGAACCAGGAGAGATTAGGCTGACACTTCTAGTTCCACAAGAATGATGGGAAAAACAATATATTCAAATAAAACAGGGCACAGGGGCTGGCTACAGCCCCAGTGCACAGGGAACAGGAGCCAATGGCACAGGATAAACCATGGGAGGCTCTGGAGGGAAAAAAAAAGGGGAGGCTTGGGTAAAGAATGGCATATTGAAAACAGAAACAACACAAACCCTGGGATCATGTCAGTGACATTCCAAACACTGCTGGAGCACATGGGCTGAAGCTGACATGGCTTTTCCCACCAAAAGGTACCTGGGACATGCACAGGAAGAGCAGCAGCCCCGATGGAAGACTTAGAATCATAGAAGGAATCCTGGAATGGTTTGAGCTGGAAAGGATCTTCTGTCCCATGCCACTCCACCCCCTGCCAAGGGCAGGGACACCTTCCATGGTCCCAGGCTGCTCCAAGCCCCATCCAGCCTGGCCTTGGACACTTCCAGGGATCCAGGGGCAGCCACAGCTGTGCCAGGGCCTCACCACCCTCACAGGGAACAGTTCCTCCCAATATCCCATCTAACCCTGCCCTCTGGCAGTGGAAGCCATTCCCTATTATCCTGACACTCCAGGCACTTCCCCAGAGTTCCTCTCTGGACCCCCTGGAGCCCCTTCAAGCACAGTAAGGGGCTCTAAGATCTCCCTGGATCCTTCACTTCTCTAGGCTGAGCATTCCCAGCTCTACCAGGCTGGCTCCAGGACACAGGGGTTTTCCTTTTTGCATTGAAACTCTTGTAGCCTCAACCCTATTTAATTTGACAATTACTTTAAAGCTTAGAAACATCCCATGACCACTCAGAAGGCTGAAATATCTCCAGGAATTCTGCACCATTCCTGGGAAACATCAGGCTGGAGGAACCTGTGCCTGTCCCCTACACCCAGACCTGAGTGGCCACTGAAATTCCTGAGGAATTCCTTAAGGAATTGCTGAAATAACCACAAACCAGCAGCCAACACCCCTCTGCTGCACCCCTGAAAGTGTGCCAGGCCAAGCTGGATGGGGCTTGGAGCAACCTGCTCTAGTGGAGATGTCTCTGCCCATGGCAGGGGATGGAATGGGATAAACTTTAAAATCTCTTCCAGCCCAAATCATCCTGGGATTCTATGAGCACAGAGCTCAGATTTGAATTTGTTTTCCCAGCTCTTTGATCTCCCCCAGGAGTGTTTTGAAGGAATTATGGCTGTTGTCAAGCAGTGTGGCTGGAGACCCCCATGGAGAGGCCTTGTGTGGCTCTTGGCTGAAGATCAAACCAGCACCTCCAGCCTCCTGGGCACCCCCTGATCCCCACAGCTCCCCATCCACACACACAGGATTACACAATCATGGAATGGGTTGGCTTGGGAGAGCTGTAAAGCTCTTCCCATCCCACCCCCTGCCATGGGCAGGGACACCTTCCACTATCCCAGATTGCTCCAAGCCCCATCCAGCCTGGCCTGGGACACTTCCAGGGGTGGAGACCTCAGAGCCCCTTCCAGAGCCTAAATGGGCTCCAGGAGAGGTGAGGAGGGACTTTGGTCAAGGCCTGGAGAGACAGGACACAGGGATTGGCTTCCCACTGCCAGAGGGAAGGGTTAGATAGGATACTGGGAAGGATTTGTACCCTGTGAGGGTGGGGAGGCCCTGGCACAGGGTGCCCAGAGAAGCTTTGGCTGCCCCTGAGAGTGTCCAAGGCCAGGCTGGACAGGGCTTGGAACAGCCTGGACAAGTGGAAGTGCCCCTGGCCATGAAATGAGATGAGCCTTAATGTCCCTTCCAACTCAATCCATTCCAGGATTTCATCATAAATGGATGTGCTTGGAGATATGGGATAAAAAGGCCAAGTCTGGTGGTTTTGGATCCAAGTCTGGGTGGCAACAGCAGAGAAACAGCCAAGCAAGGCCTGTAAAATGGGAGCTGGATGATAAAGCAACAGATAACGTGGAGAGAGAGGGAACAGAGGGAAGACCTGGGCTGGGAAAAGATATACCTTCATTTTCCTGATTATCAAGTGTCATCTTGTGCTGGGCCCGTTTTTAAAAGTCAAACATGCTCTGAATTTCCTGCAGGGACAACAACCCTGAGCTGTTCCCAAACATGCAGCCAGGCTCCGGCAGCTCCTGCTGAGGGATAAGCTCATTCCCCAAACAGCCAGAGCTTGCAGGGGATGGAGACCCCAAACCCCCGAGCTCCAGGAGGCCAAGTTTGTGTCCCAGCATTCCCAGTGTTTGTTTCTAAAGTGACCCAGGCAGTACCACCCCGGTAACCAGAGAAGGTTAAAGGAAGCACTGAAGTGACCAAACACCAACTGGGAAAACATGAAACTAGAGCCAGGCATCAGATCCCCAGGAACAAAGGAGACAGCACAGGGATCACCACAAACAGTGTGCTGGAAAAATAATCAGCATCTGTCCCTCATTTCAGCTCCAAACCCCATCTAAGCCATGAAAAGAGCATTTCTCAATCCCACTTCTGCAGGGAACAAGTGCCTGCTGCATCCCAGGAGCTGCAGGCACAGCTCTGCTCACTCCAAACTTCCAGAAGATTAGATCCATGATCTAATTTAAAAATTCCTCTTTACAGCTCCCTCAGCTCTTCTGAGAAAAGTTATTTCAATGCTCTGCCTCAGAATTTAATGAAACTTGAACCATATCCAGAGGCCTCTTGGAGCATAGATGGAATCACAATTCCTTGACCAAGCTGTCTGCTGGAAACTGTCCATCACCAAATCCCAGTGCTGGGAATAGACACTCTCCCCTGTGTCCTGACACAAGTGCATGATGTATACAGGGGGCAGAATTCCCATCCCACAGCTGGAAAATGACATTGTGCAGAAAAGCTGGCATCTGACCCTGGTGGGACAAGATCTCTTTTCCAGGTGATCAAATAAATCATGGCTGATTCTTGAAAAACTCAAGGGGGTCAGGCACCCTGGAGGTAAGGAGCATTTTGTCTGTCCTGCCCCTGGTTTTGGTGGGAAAAGGGCAGAACAGAAAATCAAGGAGAAGATACACAGAGCACATTGGGTAACCCAATGGAAAGGTGGGAGAATGTGGGTGGAAGCTGCAGCTCCCACACCTGAGGACAGGGAAATTCCAGCCTCCAGTGCAGCTGTGGAAAGACTTTCCCAGAGCTCAAAGCCCAGAGAAGAGCTGTGCCTTCAAAGAGATCTGACCTGCTATCAAATTAATTAGAATCATGAAATCATGGAAATGCTAAGGTTGGAAAAGCCCTCTGAGATCGAGTCCAACCATATCCTAGCACTATCATGTCCACCCCTAATCCATGTCCCAGGTACCCACAAGATTTTTGAGCATTTCCAGGGATGGAAACTCCACACTGCCCTAGGCAGCCCATGCCAGGGCTGGATAACCTTTGCCATGAAGAAATTTCCCCTGACATCCAGCCTAAAACTTCCCTGGTCTTTGCAATCTGGCCTGAGCCAGGTCCTTGTGAACTGTGTGAGGAGAATCCTCCCATGGCCACGAGCCATCAGGAACCTCCAGCAAACCCAGACACCTTCAAGATCAGAGAAACAACAGCTCCCTGCAGCTTCCCCAGCAGGATTCCCACAGCAGATCCCACAAGGAAGGACACTTGGAGCAGCAGCCACTGCTGGGACAACATCTGGAGACCAACACCCCATCACAGAGCTTCTAATCACCATTCCAAGGGCATCCAGTAGCTGCAGAGCTGAGGAGCAGCCAGGTTTAACCCCCAGATGGATCCTCTGGAATAAGGATCCAAGGTACAGCTGCTGTGCTCCAAGAAAAGCCACTTCCATTAACGAAATCATAAATTGCAGCACCAGCTCTGTCTGGATTGGCATCCCCAAAAAACACTTCCCTACCTAAAACCAAAGCTATGGGGAATTCAGGAAAGAAAAAAAGTTGGAAAAATCAGTGGTGGAAAAAAGCCCTGGAGTGGAGGAGGGTGAATTATGCAAATTAAGGTTACTTTAAAACAAACTTTTAATTGTTTTTGCATTAATTAGCAGCACCACTTCAACGTAATTACAGTGTATCCAAATCCAGGGAAGCTGTCCAGGCTGGGTAACAGAGTGTTTGGGGCAAAAACAGCCCAACATTGGTGCATCCACAGAGCCAGAGTGGGTTGGGTTGATGTGGCCAGAAATGTGGATTCTGTCCCCATCTGCTGCAGCCGGGTGGGGCAGTGACCCTGATCTCCT
>JAOTQP010000981.1:5192204-5207973 GCA_026413545.1 Cichladusa arquata
GGCAGCACCGCCCCGCCCCCGGCAGCGCCCCTGGGCCGGCCCCGGGCCCCCCGGGACAGCCCCTCGGCCCGGCCCGGCCCGCCCCCCGGCCCTCCAGCCAGCGCGGGGTGCGCAGCGCCCCCCAGGGGGGCCCGTCCGTGCCGCGGCCCCTCCGGTGCCCCAGTAGCCGGGAGCGCTGGAGCGAGGCGGGAACCCCGCCGGGGGCGGCGAACGGGGCCGGCAAGGAGGCTGACGGCGTCGCACCGTATACTGGGCGTTGGGGTGCCGCTATGGCCCCGGGGGGGCCAGGGGCTTACACCCGTCCCGGTATCCCCTCCCGGTATTCCCTTCCCTGCACCCCGTCCCAGAGCCCCTTCCCAACACCGCCGCCCGTAGCTTCTTCCCGGTGCCCCCTTCTCGGTATCCCATCCTGGTATCGCCTGCCCGATCCCCCCTTCCCGGTACCCCGTTCCCGGTACCCCCTTCCCGCGTCCCCATTCCCGGGAACCCCTCCCGGCCCCGCGCCGTGCCCGCTAGCAGGCCCCGCCCCCTCAGTGACCACGCCCACCAGACCACGCCCATCAGATCACGCCCATCAGATCACGCCCATCAGACCACGCCCCTCCGCCCCTCTCCCCCGCGCTATGGCCACGCCCCCATGATCCCTCACACACCGCGAGTTGGCCCCGCCCATCCCCTCTCCCCAATCCCCGCCCCTCTCCTCTGCACTGATCCCGCCCTCCGCGCTCCCCCATTGGTCAGACCGCGGGGCCGCTGCCCAATGCGCGGGCGGCGCGGGCGGAAGCGCTGCTCGGGGCCGGAAGCGGCGTTGCAGCCCCCGGTGAGGCCGCGGCGCTCCCGGTGCCCCTGGAACCCCCGAGCCCCCGCGGCACCTCCGGAGTCCCCGGGATCCCCCGGAACCACGCGGCCCCGCCGTCGCCATGTTCCTCACGCGCTCCGAGTACGACCGGTGAGTGCCGCCCGTGCCCGCGGCTGAGTCACGGGCCTGCGCCCGGCGCGGCCCGGCCGGTCCAGGGCGCCCCGACCGGCGCCTCCCGCGCTGGGATCGCACCGGGAGCTGCCGGGAGCCCGCAGCCAGGGGACCGGGGACTGCCAGGATGGGACGGAGCCGAGGGCGGGGGGAGCTCCTGGGCGCTTGGTTGGTGTGTGGGGATGGGATGGGATGGGATGGGATGGGATGGGATGGATGGGATGGGATGGGATGGATGGGATGGAGTATCCAGGGAAAGGAGCGTGTCCGGTGAGCAGCTATGGAGCTGCGGAAGGTTGGGTCTGGATCATCAGGGCCGGCTGAGGGAGCTGGGGAAGGGGCTCAGCCCAGAGAAAAGGAGGCTCAGGGGGAATCTTGTGGCTCTGCACAGCGCCCTGACAGGAGGGGACAGGTCGGGCTCTGCTCCAGGAAACAGGGACAGGAGGAGAGGGAACAGCCTAAGTTGGGCCAGAGATGTTTGGTTTGTATATTGGGAATTTTTTTCATGGAAAGGGCTATCCAGTCCTGACTCTGGCTGCCTAAGGCTGTGGTGGCATCTTCATCCCGGGAAGGGCTCAAAAAACACGTGGAGGTGGCACTTGGGGACAGGGGCCAGCGGTGGCCTTGGCAGTGCTGGAGGGAAGGTTGGACTCCATGTTCTCAAAGGACTTTTCCAGTCTCAAGGATTCCATGATTCCATGGTAAAACAAGACTTTTGTGGCTCCTGCTGAGCCCTTTGGATTCTGAAGGCTTCCAGCACCCACAGTGTGCTGGGACATCCAGCCTTGACCTGCTGGCTTTCCCTGTGTTCCCATCCATGAACACCCCAAATCCAGACCCTGGGGGTGTCCTGTGCTGAGGGGGACACGTCCCTGCTGCCCCACCTTCACCCCTGAGCAAGGACTTGCATTCCATTGCTTTCCTGCCCTCACTCTGTCTGTGTTGTCCTTGCAGGGGTGTGAACACGTTCTCTCCAGAGGGGAGGCTCTTCCAGGTGGAATATGCCATCGAGGCCATAAAGGTACTTTTAAAAAGTTTCCAAACTGTGACATCTGGGGCTCCTTCAAACCCCAGCTATGGATTGTTCAGGACTAATCCAGGCTGTGTCTGTTTCCTCCAGCCAAACATCACACAGCTCTGCTCTTTTATGGGTCATTAAGAACCAAAACCCATCAACTTTCCCCAAAGTTCAGCAGAATGTTCCCTGCCCTGTCCTACCAAGTGATTTATCCCCAACCAAAATGCTGTTTATCCCCATATCAAACCTAAAACACTTGGGTGGAATTAAATGTGAAGGTGAAAGTTGTTATGGGCAAACCCACCTTTGCAGGGCCAAATGGCCTTTGGAGATTAAATATCCTTAATTGATAAATATTCTTGTTTATTGTATTTGTAGAAGGTGGGTGTTGATTGGTAGTAAGTTTAAATTTAGAAGAAACAGGTCAAGTGATGAAAGGAAAAAGCTCTGAGGTGTTTGTATTGGTTTTTATTGTTCCCTGTGTTGCTTTAGCTCTTTGGAGCACTAAAAAGGAGGAATAAAGTAACAATGTAACAGAAAAAAAGAATAAAATTATCAAGGGCTTGGGAATTAAAGCTCCCAGGAGGATGTTGGTGGCCATGCTGACTTGATAAGTTAAAATAGATCTGAAGCAGGGAGATCTCCTGCCATACCTGTGTCTGTAGGTGCAGCTTTCCAGGGAATCTTGGGGTTACAATTAAACCCTGTGTGTTGAAGTGGATGTTGGGAGTGAGCATTCCACACTGCAGCTGAGACAGTTCTGCCAGGAAATTCCATGGTGTGGAAAAGCTGCAAATGCTGGGAGCAAGGTGGGATCAAAGTGGGATGAAGGTAATTGTTGGTGGGGTTAAGATAGGACCAATGTGAGGGTTGGTGGGATTAAATAGGATTGAGGTAAGGGCTGGTGGGGTCCAGATTAGGGGCTGATAAGATCCAGAAAAGCATTGGTAAGATCATGCTGGGATGGAAGTGGGATCAGTGCAGCTTGGTGTGACCAAGGTAGGAACAAAGTAGGGGCTGTTGGGCTCAAGGCAGGGATTTGTGGGGTTCAGGCAGGGCCTGATGGGATCAAGGTGGGATCACAGCAGGATCAGACAAGGGCTGCCAGGAGCCCCTGAGATCTGTCCCTGTGCTTGTGGCCCTGGTGACACTGAGGTGTCCTGCACTCCTGGGGTGGAACTTGCTGCCTGGGACTCTGGGGAGAACAGGAGCTTATGGAAAGCCAAGTGCCCAAGCCAGAGCTGCAGCTGGGGGATTTGTACTGATGTGGGAAATTCTCTGACCCTTCAAACTCCTTGTTTTCCCTCTGGCAGAGGAGAATTCCCAGGGCCTTTTACACTCACCAGGCTCTACAAACTGCTTGAAAGATGAAGGATGTGCAACAACCCACTGGGTTCTCATGGGAATCACATGGATTTCACCTTCCCCATTTCCTATTTCAGGGAATAAGCTTTAAAATCCACAATGCAAAGCCACAGAGGGTTTGTGTGTGGGTGACACAATTGAATCCAAATCAACACACCTGCAAGTGAGTCAGAATTAGCACTGGTGTTTGTGTGAGCTGGAGCCTGTGCTGGTGTTTTGCAGCTGGGCTCCACAGCCATTGGGATCCAGACCTCAGAGGGAGTTTGCCTGGCTGTGGAGAAGAGGATCACATCTCCCCTCATGGAGCCCAGCAGCATTGAGAAGATTGTGGAGATCGACTCCCACATTGGTAAGGAGGAGGGATTCAGCCCTGGGGGCACCTCTAAAACTGTGAATTATTAATGATAAGAAAATATGATATTATATTTATGATATGATTTGGGAAGTTGTGTTTTGGGATGAGCCCTCCCTGCAGGCAGTTCTGCCTGGAGCAGGAATGCTCATCCCTCCCAGTGCACACCAGCTCCTGGTCACTGGTTTTCCAGGCTCCAAGCAAGCAGAATGTAGCTCCAGGAAGCAGGAAGAGGCAGCTGAAACACTGCCCCCTCCCTCAGTGACCTCCCTCATGAAAGCTCATCCCAAATTTAGCTCTGGCAGGGCAGGGAATTATGGTGGGCTTGACTGGGACTAGTTTCTCCAGGATCATTGATGCCACCCTGGAGCCACCCACACCCTCAGTGGCCCATAATGGGTTCATGACCAAATATGTCACCCTGAAAGGCAGGAAATCTCCAGAACTCTTGTGTTGCTGCTCCACAGACATGGGAAGAGTTCCAGGAGCCCCATTTCCTCCTCCCAGGAGCTTGTGATGCAGCCCCCCCTTCCCAGAGTGGAATCTGTGCTGGGGGCTGCTGCTGCAGCTGCTGGCTGTGGGGCAGCAGGGCCCCTTCCCTGCAGGCTGTTCTGGAGCAAATCTCTTCCAATCCCACAGAATCCTTGAGGCTGGCAAAGCCCTCTAAGATCGAGTCCAGCCATACCAAGGCCACTTAATCCATTCCCAAAGTGCCACATCCACACTTTTTGAACCCTTCCACACATGGGGAATCCACCACTGTTCATAGGGGCAGCCTGTGCCAGCACCTGACCACACTTTCCATGAGAAAAAATTATCTAATACCTGACCTGAACATCCCCTGGCACAGCTTGAGGCTGTTTCCTCTTGTCCTGTCCCTAGGAGCAGAGCCTGACCCCCTCCCCCCTCAGCTGTCCCCTCCTGTCAGGGGTTTGTGCAGAGCCACAA
The DNA here is from genome assembly GCA_026413545.1 of Cichladusa arquata. NCBI lineage: Eukaryota > Metazoa > Chordata > Aves > Passeriformes > Muscicapidae > Cichladusa > Cichladusa arquata. The sequence goes on from JAOTQP010000981.1 coordinate 5,196,858, forward strand.
GGTCTCCCCTGAGCCTCCTTTTCTCCAGGCTGAGCCCCTTTCCCAGCTCCCTCAGCTGCTCCTGGTGCTCTAGGCCCTTCCCCAGCTCTGTTCCCTTCTCTGGAAATGCTCCAGCCCCTCATTGTCCTTCTTATGAGAAACCCAAAACTATTCCCAGGATTCCAGGTGTGGCTTTGCCAGTGCCCAGCACAGTGGGACAAATCTCTTCCCCACCTTCCAACTCAGGGATCAGCTTCTCCCTTCAGCCCTTTGTGCTTTGGGCAGTCTGGGGTAAAACACATCCCAAATAATGGGTGGAATGACTCCTGCATCCCTTTCCCTTCCAGGGTGTGCCATGAGTGGCCTAATAGCTGATGCAAAGACTTTAATTGACAAGGCCAGAGTGGAGACTCAGGTAAGATCTGACATTTCTGTTCTTAAATTAGCAGCACAAATCCCAGGAACTCTTTGAAAATCCTGGGAAAGGGAAGATCATTCCATCAGAGAAGCTGGTGGGAAGCTGGAGGCTTGCTGAGAGCTCAAGGGCTGTCTGACTTTTCTGGCAAAATACTGGATATTTTTGTTTTCTTTTTATCCTCTTAAATTTCCTGGGTGCTTCAGGTGCTTTGAGGTCTCAGGTACAAATCTGTGCTGCAGCAAAGTATTTTCCTGGGGTTTTCTCCCACAAATCAGCACTTTTGCATCCTCTGGAGAGCTGGATAATACTCTCCACATTATTTCCAAAGAAGATATTGGGATAAAGCCCTTCAGCCTTGCATTTCCCTGTTGGCATCCCAAGGCCTTGGTATCCCAAAATTTTCTGTGGATTTTTGTGCATCCTACTCTCCTGATGCTTCCATGGGAGACCTGGCTGTGCCCTGAGTTTTATAGGGAAGTTGTCCTTGTGTCCACACAGGGTCTCACCCCACCTCAGCCATGCAGGGGAGTCATGTTTTGGGAACATGGGGATAATGGGAATCTTGATTTGGATTTTCCTGCAGAATCACTGGTTCACCTACAACGAGACGATGACGGTGGAGAGTGTGACACAGGCTGTGTCTAACCTGGCCCTGCAGTTTGGGGAGGAAGATGCTGATCCAGGAGCTATGGTGGGACCTGGGGGGGATTGGGGGGTGCTGGGGAACCCCCCTTTCTTTGCCCTTGTCTGAGCCATCCCCTCCTTTCTCCCACAGTCCCGCCCGTTCGGCGTCGCTCTGCTCTTCGGAGGAGTGGATGAGAAGGGACCCCAGCTGTGAGTTCTGCTCTCCTAATCCAGGGAAAAGACCAAACCTCCACTGCCAAATTCCCCTCTCTTAATCCAGGGACAAGACTAAACCTCCACTGCAAAATTCCCAGCCTGTTTTAATGACTGGATTCTGGGATTTTCCTTAAGCCAAACCCTCGGGGTTTATCCCATTATGTCCCTGATATGTTTGTTAATCCTGTTAAACCCTTTCCAGAGCCCCATCTGCCTGTTTGGCATTGGAAAAAACATCATATCTTCCCCAAAGCTTTGCTTTTTTTTAATTAAAAATGTGGTTTCCTGGGGAGGAGGGAAGCATTAAAGCTCTCCTTGTCTTGAGTGTATTCTTACCTTTCCCTAAAGGACCAGCAGTGCCACCAGTAACATAATCCATGTGACATTCCTTGGGGAGGTGTTGGAGCAGCTGTAACCTGAACTCATGGCTCCAAATGGCCCCACTGGAGGTGGGAAAGGCTTGGCAGAGCCAGACCAGTCAGGTCTGCCTTCCAGCAGGGAAAACTTGCTGAATTTATTTAAAAAAAAATTCGGATAAGATGGGAAATCCAAAGGAAAATGGTTCTCTGAGGAAAGAGGGCAGTGTCAGAGTGGGAGCTCTTGGGGATGAATCGCAGCTCCAGCTGTGCAGGGAGCTCTAGGGGGCTGGTGAAGGGTCCTTGGGGTACCCCAGGGTGAGGTGGGGTGCAGGTGGTCACCCCCTGTCCCCACAGGTTCCACATGGATCCCTCGGGAACGTTCGTGCAGTGCGATGCCAGAGCCATCGGCTCCGCCTCGGAGGGAGCCCAGAGCTCCCTGCAGGAGGTTTACCACAAGGTAAGGGCTGGATTTGGGACTGGGGGTCACATCTCGTGGGTCTGGGGTACTTCACCACCTACCAGGATTTCCTAATTCCCTCCCCAGTGAGGATTTGGCACTGGGCTGGAGGGGAGGTGCCTGAGCTGCTCAGGGCAGGATCACTCAGCAGTGCATCCTGTGAGTAGGTGCTGAGGATCTCTGTGAGTAGAGCTGCTCCCAGCAGCTGCTCTCTGAGGAGCTGCTCTCTGCTTGTGGGATAATTAAGGCCATGTCAGGAAGTTCTCTATAAATAAAAACTGAGCTCTGGGTGCTGCTGTCAGCATTGGGCTCCGTGTAGATACAGCTGGAAGCATCCTGAGCTCACACCAGCACCTTCACCTCACCAGGGAAGGGAACAGCTTTTGTACTGGAGGTTCTGGTCATGTTTGATATTAAATAGGAAATTTTTCTCCCATGAGGAAGGATTTGCCTGTTTTAGGTGATGAGTGACCAAACCCTAATGAAAACCATAAATAGTGATGGTGGCTGGGAAGACTCATTTGTTCACCAGAATTCTCCAAATTACCCAAATTCTGGATTCCCTGGATTGTCAACCCTTTTTCAAGTGCAAAGTTGATGAAGCACAGCTGTGCTGCACATCCCTCTGGCTCTAGGGATGCATGGGATTTATCAGATTAAATGCAGCACAGAGGCTTCTGCCTAGAGGGAATGTGGCTTTTTGGGAGGAAATTGTTAAAGACAAACAGCCCCTCCTGTCCCAATCTCATCAGATTTATGTGCCCAAATGAACCATTTTTAAATCTCAGAAAGGGAGGGTTTCACTGTCCCTGTGGATATCCCTGCCCTGCCTGCTGCAGTGTCCTAGGGATGCTGCAGATCCCTTGATAAGCTGCTCCTTTGGCTGCCTGGCTCAAGGGATTTGGGAGAGGGGAGGGAGAGGGGCCTGTCCTGAGCCTGCAGCGTGTAATCCATGTTTGAGCCATTTGTTTTGCAGTCCATGACGCTAAAGGAAGCCATCAAATCTTCCCTGGTCATCCTGAAACAAGTCATGGAGGAGAAACTAAATGCCACCAACATCGAGGTGAGTCCTCCTGGAGTCAGGATTGCCCCTGGAGCAAGGAATGGAGCAGCTCAGGGCTTCCTGAGCCAGCTGCTACAGATATTCCTGCCATTTTCATCACATCCTGTGGGGCATTTTGGAAAAGTTGAAGCTTTTCCCTTCCAGAGGTGCAGAGCCTGGTCTGTTTTCATGTAATCCATGAGCAGAAGGGATTCTTTGACCTTCTCCAGTCAGCAGAACCCAACATACCACCCAGACTGCTTCTTCTTGCCCTGATCTAGCCATTCTTTTTTGCCTTGCTGCTTGTAATATTAGAAGGAATGAAAATTACCCAGCTCCTGGGCTGCTATATTAGTCCTGGGGCAGTGCCAACAATCCCTTGGACAGTGGGAGCAACAAGGATCCTCCAGGAATGGCTGTGCCTTGGAACCCCAGGGGCAGGCAGTACCCACAGACCTGGGGATGCTGGGCCCCCCAAACCTGCTCCATAGGCTCCTTTTTGGGAGAGAAAGGTATAAATCCTCTGGGCTGGGTGGGATAACTGGGAGATGAGAAGTCAGGCTGGTGGATAGAGTTTGCTTCTATTTTGGGTGGGTTATGAGACACCAGACCTTTCCAAAGTGTGGCATTCCAGCTCCTGAGCTGCTCCCTCCTCCCATTCCTTCTCTCTGAGTGCTGGGAAACCTTTTCCCAAACAGCCTCCAGGTATTCACCCCACTTTTGTATTAAATGTTGCTGTGGGGGGACCATTCCTGGTGGGATTAACCAACTTCCTTTGGAGGGGAAGGCCAAGAGCACATGGAAACTTGGATCCTCTGTCCCAAAATCATGCCATGTGTCTGGAATCTCCTTCCCAGGTGCTCTTCCAGCCCTTAGCCATACATTTTTTCCTGGTACAGTGCAGGCAGGAGGAATGTGTACAGTATCCTGATGTCATGTCCCTGTTTAACAGGGCTTAACTGTGCTTGGCACGGCCCTGGGGTGGGGTGGAATCGTGCTGGGGGGAAGGACAGCAGGAATGTGCTGAGGATTAAAAGGTTTCTATTGACTCAAGGCACCCCTGGCTGAAAATCTGCCACCTGAAGAGCTCTTTGCTTCCTAGAAGTATGTGCCTCTCCCATTTCTTGGCTCCAGCCACGCTGCTGTGGCATTTTCTGTCCAGGAAGAAAGAGAAGAGGGAAAGTGTGGTTGTGGAAGAGTTAAATCAATTGATGGCAAAGGTCAGGAGCCTGAAAGGATTTCACCATTTTAGATTAATGACTTCCCTGTGAAGCCTGTCAGGGAATGGTGGAGTGAAGCTGTGGTAGGGTGAGGGACAGGTTGGAGGAGGTGTGGAAAAGCAAAGGAATTGGTCTCTCTGCTGGTTTGGGGGGTTCATAAAGGTTTTTTCAGTATTTAGAGCTGGATTTGGTGCATAAATCTGGGTCTTGTTGAGTTTGGTTGGGGCCAGGATCAGTCCAGTCCCTGCACAGGTGGTTTGGTGCCCAGAGCAGCTGTGGCTTCCCCATCTCTGGAAGTTTCCAAGGCCAGGCTGGGTGGAGCTTGGAGCAAGCTGGGATAGTGGAAGGTGTCCCTGCCCATGGCAGAGCTGGGACTGGATGAGCTTTAAGGTCCCTTCCAACCCAAACCACTCCATCATTTGAGGGGCCTAAAGTGTCATCTCCAAATGTCTCTGCCTTGTCTGAGAGTTCTGGGTGAAACCTGGGCTGGCAGGAGCTCTCAGGATGTTTCCACTTGGAAAAACACCTCGTAGTACCTCCCTGCCCCCAGATCAGCTCCTTCCCCTTGTGCTGATGGAGAGGGGGTTTGTGAGAAGTCACCTCAGAAGAGCTCTGGGATCTGCTGGGATGCTCCAGAGCTTTCCTTCAGCTTATTGCTTTGATTCCTGGAGAGTCAAACCATGAGCCTGTGAGTTCAGGAGCATCCCAGACCATTCCTGCCCCCAATCCCAGCCCTGTCCTGCCCCATCCCAGCCTGTTATGGGATACCCCAGCTCATTCCAGGGCATCCCAACTCTCTCTGGAGCCTTGGCATTTCCCCTGGCACAGCTGTGCCTGTTTTGGGCTCCCATCCCTGAGCCAGGTGTGAATATTTCTGCTCACGTTTCTCTTCCAGGCTTGCCATTGGTGCTGTCTCTGGAATGTTTTGGCTGTGTGCCTTGACACTGTGTTGTCCCTGTTTTCTTTAGAGATCTGTGCCTCAGTTTCCCTGGGCCAACCCTGAGTCCCCTCAGCTCCCAGACAGGCCAGCATTTATCCCCTTGGTTCCTGGGGGAGAAGAATCCTTTGGAGAGACAGGAATTCTCTCCTGGGAGGTTTTGAGGGCTTTTCCCCCATCAAGTGGGAGCAGTGCCTGCCTGTTCCCACTAAAATTCCCTGTGCTGCTCCTCTGAGGAGACTGAGTCAATTCAAAGCTATTTGTGCAGCAGGCAGCTATTTTAGGGGATCATGGAGCTGGAATGATCCTGCTGGTCTGGCAGATCAGAAGAAGGAACAGCTGCTCCCTGCTTTCCTCAACCACACTTAACCCCTTGTTCCTTCTCTTCCAGCTTGCCACGGTGGAGCCTGGGATGAAATTCCACATGTACACAAAAGAGGAGCTTGAGGAGGTCATCAAGGATATTTGAAAAAGAGGGAGAGACCCCAAAAGCTCAAACCCCTGCCCTGACCAAAGGAACTGGTCCAGTTCACCCAGCTCCTGGGACTTCCCTCCCCACAGCACCTGTACCTGCTGCTCCTGCCAGCTCCAGAGGTTTTTTACCTTTTCTGGACAGAACTGAGCTTTGCCGGAGGAGGGAATGAAATAAATCATTTTGTTACTCTCATTGGGCTCCTCAGCAGGGGGGAAAGGTGGGAAGGCAGGGATTTGGAGCTGAAACTGGGGGTGGATCAGGACAGCAGCTGTGCCAAGGGCACTGCCAGCTCTGCTGCAGCAGCGAGTCTCCCTCTTGTGGTGCTGTCCATGGGGAAATCCAGGTGTCATTCCACACTTCTTTTTTAAACATGAGAGTTTTTAATCTGTTCAGTGCATTCTTTCTTCCTTCTCCAGTGTTCTTTTATCTCTGAAAAAGTTCCTGGAGTTCTGTCTCCCTCCCTGCAAAGAAATTTACAATCAGCCTTGGGGTTTGTGTTTCCTTCTGGTAGGGCTTGAAAAAAATCCATAAAAACTGATAGATCAGAGCCCAGAAACAGGGATAATGGGCTAGGACAGCCCCTCACCACTAAAATCCTACAGGTACCACTGAGTTTTGACAGTTAACCCTATTTTTCACCAGAAAATTCCTGCTTATCCCACTTAAATTTTTGTTCTCCAGCAAAAATCTCTTATGTCCTCAAAACAGTGTCTTGGAATCAAAGATGGGTCTAATAAGGCAATAAATTAGGATTTTCTATAAAAGCATGGTTGTGGGGAAAACCAGCTCTGCCTTAATCCTGGAGGCTGGCTCTGAAGGGCAGAGGACTGGAAATCAAATACCAGGATAAATTACAATTTTAAATTACAATTTCAGGATAAATTACAGTATCACCCCGAAGCAAGCAGCACTGTCTGGTGTGGAATAGCTGGATATAGCTGGGACAGGGGTAATCCTGGGAAATAGGGACATTTTCCCCAACATAATGCAGGAAATGGGGAACTGTTTCATCAGTTGGCAAAGCCAGATCTGCCCCCACCTCCAGCCTCTGCCTTTTCCAGAAGGAAGAATGCCTGTCCTGGTGGTTTTCCCCCAGATGGACGCAGGAAGGGAAGCAAGGTCTGGAAGATCAGTCCTTGGATAAACTCAGGTTCAGCATAGCCCAGCTGAAATTCCTGAAACTCCTCCTGGAATTCCTGTGAGTGTCTCCTCTTCCAGAGCCGTTTAAAGGAACAAATTGGATCAACAGGCGCTGCCTGAGGCCCTGGGAGGAGCTGGGTCCAACACCTGTGCCTGCAGGTAGAATCAAACTGTCTGTTAATGGACTTTCCTCCTTTGGGAAGACATTCCTTGGAGCCTGGATGTGGGGAGTCAGCCTGGCTCTGGCTCAGGTTTGGAGTGCTGTGCCACTCCTCATCCCACCACCCATTTGGGGTGGTTCTGGAATGGGACCCAGCCCATCCTGAGGGGCAGCCTGGGAATGAGCACCAGGACACCACGAGGGGAAACTGGGGCTTGGACCTGCCATGGCCACCCTTTATCCCAGTGCATCATCCCAGAGCTCCTTTATCCCAGTCCATCATCCCATAACACCTTTACCCCAGTGCATCATCCCAGAGCTCCTTTATCCCAGTGCATCATCCCAGAGCTCCTTTATCCCAGTGCATCATCTCAGAGCTCCTTTATCCCAGTGCATCATCCCAGAGCTCCTTTATCCCAGTGCATCATCCCATAACACCTTTACCCCAGTCCATCATCCCAGAGCTCCTTTATCCCAGTCCATCATCTCAGAGCTCCTTTATCCCAGTCCATGATCCCAGAGCTCCTTTATCCCAGTGCATCATCCCAGAGCTCCTTTATCCCAGTCCATCATCCCATAACTCCTTTATCCCAGTCCATCATCCCATAACTCCTTTATCCCAGTCCACCATCCCAGAGCTCCTTTATCCCAGCCCATCACCCCAGAGCTCCTTTCCCCCAGTCCATCATCCCATAACACCTTTACCCCAGTCCATCATCCCATAACACCTTTATCCCAGTGCATCATCCCAGAGCTCCTTTATCCCAGCGCATCACCCCAGAGCTCCTTTATCCAGAGCTCCTTTATCCCAGCCCATCACCCCAGAGCTCCTTTCCCCGGGCTGTCCCGGCGGTCGCTCCAGGCTGGACCGCTCCGCGTGTCTTTGTTGGTGTCGCAGGGAACACAAACGCTGCTGCTCCCGCGGTGGCACTTGGCAGAACCGGCCCCTCGTGCCCTGTCCAGCCACGGGAGGCCACAGCGCCAATCAAAAAAATCGCTCCCGCGCTCTCCGCCAATCAGCGGCTGTCGCTGGGTAGATTAGAGACCGGGGCGGGAGGGGCGGGCTCACGGGCGTGGTGCAGGCGCTGCCAGCCAGTCACAGGAGGAGTTGGCGGTGATTGACAGAGGAGTGAACCAATCAGAGCTGGCGAGGCTGTCCTTGTGAGTAGGAGGCGTGGTCGCGTTCTGAGTGACAGCTCCTCCAGCCAATCGCCACCACCCGGGCCAGCGGGACACGCCCCCCGACAGACGAACGGCGTTAGACAGACGGACAGCGGGACAGGCCGATGGATGGACGGATAGACAGATAGACAGATAGACAGATAGACAGATAGATAGATAGATAGATAGATAGATCCCCGCCCCCTGACTTCCCAGCGCACGGCGCCAGCAGGTGGAGGCGGACGGACAGAAAGACATCCCGCCTTGCAGCCTCTCGGGACGGACAGACACAGATACCACTCCCTGAATCCCCCGGGATAGACGCACAGACAGACAGACAGACATCCCCTCTGCATCCCCCGGGATGGACAGACAGACATCCCCTCTGCATCCCCCGGGATGGACAGACAGACATTGCCTCTGCATCCCTTAGGATGGACAGATGGACAGACAGACATCGCCTCTGCATCCCTTAGGATGGACAGACAGACAGACAGACATCCCCGCTGCATCCCCCGGGATGGACAGACAGACATCCTCCTCTGCATCTCCCAGGACAGACGGACTTCTCTGGGCTTCTCTGGCATCGCTCTCCTAAAAGCATCCATAAATAAAGGTGACTCACAGGCAGCGTTGTCTCCCAGGCAGGCGTGGAATGCCCGGGCACTTCTGATTCACTTGGAGCCTCAGTATATCCTGAGCTGGAAGGATCCCCGAGTTCAGCTGCTCCAGCCTGGGGGACTCGTGGGTGACCAGGTTGGGGTTCGGGGGCTTTATGAGCCCCCCCACATTCTGGGGGTGTTGTCACTGGAAGAGTGAAAGCTTCAGTCAAGCCCTACCTTAACCTCAAATTTTGGCAACAGTTAAGTTGTTCCACAAGTTCTAATAAAAATTTTTAGTTTATTAAATGGACAAAGATAAAAGATGAAAGATCTTAATCAGAATTACTATACAGGATAAAACTAAAGAACTATAGGTAGATTACAGCATAACAAACAGTGCACTATAGCAAGGTACCTGTATTAAAACTGGCACCAGGAATAAGTTTGATTAGGATCCAAAAAATTAGGATTTTGTTGCCACTGAAACAACGATAACGTGCACAGATCCCTTCACTTAACCCCTGAGCAGTAACCTTGGAGCTGTGTCCCCACTCACTGCACACATTTCCAGGAAAATGTGCAGAACATTTCTGCCTTGTGGAAGTTTGGTGTGGCTTTTAGAGTGAGTGTCTGTCAGTCCCAAACCCAGCCTATCCTGCCAGATCTCACTTGAACAGTGAGATGTTCATTGGCAGCTGGGAGATGCCAGCCCAGTGTTGACCCCGTGGCTCCAGAATAACTCACTACAGGACAGCTTGTCCTGTTTGGTGAACAAATACCAGATCAGCTCTTGTGGGGGGTGAGATGCCCTGCTACAACACTCCAGTGCAGCACAGTCACACCACAGTGCTCTGCAGTTCCCTGCTGAGCTCCAGGCTCAGGTCACACACTTCAATTTTGCAGAGACCAAAGTGCCCACGCTGTGCACAGAGATGTGCCAGAACAGAAGCAGGTGCTGGGTGTGTCCTTCTCTTTGCAGCTTTCCAACAGCACACAACTCACACGGGCAATGCACCTTCCTCCTCAGCCACAATTACTCTCACATTTCCCACTCTCACTGAGCCCAGCTGTAGAACTCACATCCAGGAGCTGCTGCCATAAGAATGGACCAAGAACAAAACCCCAGAGCTGGCCTGCACACCCTTGCAGCTCACAAACCACACCAAACACAGTGCTGCTCTGTAGTCCTCTCCTCAGCAATCGCTCCACATCCAATCTCACACAACCTGAAGGTAAACTAAAGTTTCCAATGACAGCTCACAGAGGAAAATGTGCCAGCACAGAAAACCTTCTCTGACTTTGCCCTTTACAATTGCTAACTTGCACTCAGACCACACTCAAGTGGCATTTACTGCCTTCTTGAAGTCTGGAAACTGCACACACCCGATGGCCCTGGCACATTTTTTGGTGTGAAGGTGTATCAGGATCTTTGGTCACTGCAAGGCTGGAAGGTTTATGATGGTGCTCATAAGCTGAGGAGTGTGGAATGGGAAAATAATGTACAGGTTATGGGAAAGTAATTTACAGGTTGCAAAGGAAAGAAGATTGCTACTTGATTGTGGTGCAAATACAAGTTTCTATATGCAAAGGGCAACATCCAAGCAAGGTTCTTGTCCTGGCACAGTTATCTGTGCAAGAGGCAGCTATTTTAGACTACAAGAGGGAACTTTTTTAGACCACAAAAGAGACAGAATGTGATGGTTCTTATAGCTGAGAAGGAAAGTGCCTGGCACTGCTGTGTTTTGATCAAAGCAGTGTGCTGGAGTGCTTCAGTGGTGGTACAGTGTTCTGTGTGAGAAATACACAAATATTTTGGATCTGAGAGAGTGAAACATCATGACGTTTGAGAATGAACCTGCAAAGCACTGTGGCTGAGTGTGCAGGGCTGCAAGAGGAGCATGACTGCCTCTCAACTGCCTTCTGAATCCACATTATCAATGGCAACAGGGAAGTCAGCAAAAGCCACCTGTGCTGGCACATTGTCTTGGTTTGAAAGACAGGTGTCTGCCAATAAAGGCAAGAGCCTCTCTTGAAAAGGAGAATGTAAACCCCTTCCCTCCAAATTACTATAACTTTGAAATTAAGGGGCTCTTGGCAAAGATATGGGAACAGAAATAACAGTTGTCTACTAGGAAAATTAAAATAGAAATACAGTATTACAAAAAAAGAAAACCAAACCCAAAACACTGACAGAGTCAGAATCCAAGCTGACACCCCATCAGTCAGTCAGGGTGTTGGCAGCAGCCCCCTTAAATGGTGGCTGCATCCTCCTGCAGTGGCAGATGTGGTTCAGCTGGAGCAGTGCTCCTGTAGAAGGTGCAGTTTC
>JAOTQP010000981.1:5224145-5245211 GCA_026413545.1 Cichladusa arquata
ATGGCCCATTAGCAGATAATATGTGCCAGGAGATAAGGGTCACTGCCCCACCCGGCTGCAACAGATGGGGACAGAATCCACATTTCTGGCCACATCAGCCCAACACAACTGGAGTCCCTCTCCAGTACCCTGAGTGACCCAAAGCAGTGATGCTGGTATGAAGAGCATTCTTCCCTCCTGGGGTTCTCCAGCTCTGGGGCCCCCAGCATATAAAAGGTGTTGGAATGATCACAGGGCTGGAATCCCTCTGCTCTGGAGACAGAGAGGTGGGGCTGGTCAGTCTAGAGAAGAGAAAGCTCTGGAGACACCTTAGAGGCCCTTCCAGGATCTAAAGGAGCTTACAAGGAAAAGGAAGTTGTAGAGGGGCTTTGGACAAAGGCTTGGAGTGCCAGGACAAGGGGAGAATGGCTTCACACTGAGAGAGGGCAGGGAGAGCTCAGATATTGGGAAGAATTTCTTCCCTATGAGAGTGGTGAGGCTCTGGCACAGAGTACCCAGAGCTGTGGCTGCCCCATCCCTGGAAATGTCAAAGGCAGGGTTGGACAGGGCTGGGAGCACCCTGGAGCAGTGCCCATGGCAGGGGGTGGAACAACATGGTGTTTGTGGTACCTTCCAACCCAAACCAGTCTGTGATTCTGGGATTTATTATCACAAACCAGTCTGTGAATCTGGGATTTATTATCACAAACCAGTCTGTGATTCTGGGATTTATTATCACAAACCCGTCTGTGATTCTGGGATTTATTGCTGGTGGTTCTGTGCTTTTCACTCTGAAGGCTGGCAATGTGGTTTTCAAGTGGGTTGCAGCTTTCAGGATTGAAGGCAAAGCTGCTGCTCTGTGTGTTTCCTTCTCACCTCTTCCCTTATCCTCTCCTCTGCCTTCCCCTGTGTGAGGCCACTTTTGTGGTTCACCTTTTCTGGTGAAATGAGGAAAGGGAACAGGGGCAGGCGAGGAGTTGCAGTGCTTAGTTTGCAGATTTCATCCAGAAGCCCCATGCAGAAAACACAGCATGTCTGTAGGGCAGCAGGCCCTGCAGGTTTTTACCATCTGCAGCTGTTTCTATGAATGCAGGACTCCACAGAGAAGATTCACGCAGTGCTGTGCTTCTTGTAAATGGAACTGGTTTTGTTCTTGCTAGGTAGCAAGTGCCAGCTGATAGCTTGAGAAGGAAATCATAAAATCATAGAATCTCCTGTCAGGAAAATGAATCCACAAACACCAGAGGTTTGTGTCCAAAAAGGAGACAGAGGAGTCGTTTTTGCTTTATTGGAATAAAGGGAGAGGCCATAGGGCATTCCCCTGGGATCTCTCGAATTTTTGGAGGACGCAGCCTCCTTTTTATCCCAATTTCCCTCTCTCTTTCCCCATGGGCTGAGGTCCTTGAGAGGCACAGACTTCCCAGAACACTGATACCTGAGATTCCCCTCTAATGTACAACCCTCCCTTTTAATTTTTAATTCTTATAGAATTCATGTTTTTTCCCCATTGCTTCTTTCATCTTTCAATATCCAATTTCATTTCTCAGCAAACCTACAGTTTGTTTGTAAAGGCAAATATCTTCTTTTAATTTTTTCTTCCATTCATCAATCAGTGGAATCCTTCCCATTGTTTCTTTTATCTCTCAGTGCTAGTTTTATCTACCAGCTTGTTTACAAAGACAAATCCATCATTTCTCTCACTCCTGGGCTGGAAGGGGCCCACAAGGATCACTGAGTGCAGCTCCTGCCCTGCACAGACCCCCCAACAATCCCACCCTGTGCTGAGAGCAGTGTCCAAATGCTCCTGGAGCCCTGGGGCTGTGACCATTCTCTGGGGTCCTGACTGGATTGATTATTAGGTCAGGTTTATGAGAGATAAATTTTGTTGTAAAAAAGGAAAATGTTGATTGATTGCATAGGGTGTTGTACTATGTTTAGTAATTTGATGTTTTCAAAAATAATGTATGGATGTCTATGAAGTTGCAGTTGCTGCCATTCTTTTGGGGGCATGTACCAGCAGAGCTAACTTTTTCTATTTAAACCAAGAGGAGCATGATTTAATTTCAATTAAAATTTGCTCTTTTGCCCATTATAGCTTGAAGGGGTGGATTCTAACCTTCTAAACATAAAAAAAAAAAAAAAAAAAGCAAAACAAATCTTTGACTGTGACTAAGTGTAGGTGGAGCACCTGAGCTGGTGAAAGTCAGATAATCTCTCACTGATATCGACAATTAGCAGAGCTTTTGCAACCAAGACCTAGAAAGAGACATAAATATTAAACACAGGCAGCTCAAGAATCCAGCAGTCAAGATAGAGAATAATTTTCTTCACTAACACTTTTTTTTCCTTTTGTCTTTGCATCTTAAAGTGTGTAATTTAATAAATACAAATGTATTTGAAACTCAAGTCATATCCTTCTTAGTTTATGACAAGTGTGTGGCAGATAGGAGTTTTCTGCTTAAAGAGATGTTGAGCTGGAGCAGAAAAAAGGTTTCATGGAACAAGTGTGAAAGAATAAAAAGGGATAAAAGGGCTTATATTCTCTTTTACCTCTTTAGTGGTATGAAAACTCTGCAATGACATCCCTCCTGGCTCTGAGGGAGCAGTGAGATATGATCCTTTATTCAGTTATTCATGCTGACCTGGAACAGGGACCAGACAGAGCAAAAGGAATAAAATAGGAATTTATTGAAAGGCTCCACCTTGGGCAGTGCAAGAGCCCAGCCAGGGCTACACCCAGATCTAATCCAAGATGGATCCTGGTAACGAATCTTTTACACTTTTATAAGTTTTGGTTCATCTACACATTGGGGTCAGTTATCCAACCACAGCCCCAGGCTGTGAAGTCTCAGCCCCCTTTCTCTCACTGTCATTTCTGGTTTTTTGGGTACCAGTTGTCCTTGATTCTCCAGCTGGGAAGGAATTCTTTTGTCTAACTACCCTGTGAAGAGAGCTCACTAACACCTAACATGAAGTTTCAGATTTACACACTAAGCAGCAGAGATTCTGGAAAATATAACAGCTAAAACCCAAGGCATCAGTATAGTTATAACATAGAAGAGAGGCCTGACTGGAAAATGTTTTTCTCTGGCATGGCTCACCTGGGATGTGTTGGGGTGTGAGGCAGGGACAGCTGCAGGTCCAGGTGAATGTGGCACTGCAGCATCTCCCCTCACAGCTGCAGAGCTGAGGGGCAGCAGCTAATAATTTCTATATGCAATAGAAATTATTGCTGTAACTGCTATTATGCCTTTATAAAGCTGTAATTTCCTATGCAATTGTGCAAGATTCCCAATACCTTCTGCAGCAGGAGAAAACCATCTGGGCCAAAGAGCTTTTTGGTGAAGCAAAGGGTGGAAGAAAGACTTTTCCTAGAATAGTGAATATCCTGATAGAGATGCAATTTTTTTTTTTTTTTAGAAGCTTAATTCTGCACTGAAGTGAAAGTCAGCTGGAACTTACACCTGTTGCCCTTCTTCTGCTCAGTTCTTTCTCTGCTCTGGCTGAAGAACTGCAAGGCTGACCAAGCCAGCCGAGTGTCTGCCCAGCCCAATACTAACCAAGGGTGTCATTCCCAAAGTGGTGTAAACTTCAACCAGAGTAAAAGCTGTTGGGAAAGTCATGAATCATATCCCATTCTGCAAGTCAAATTCATGACTGTTTCCTCACTACTGTTGATCCAACTGTAAATTACTTTAAAATAACACTGAAAATGTGTAATTTTCCATACCAGAAAATTCTTGGTGCCATAAGAGAAACTTTGTGCTGAGAAGGTGCTATAAACATCAGCCAGTGTTTGCATATATAGATTTTATCTTCCTTCAGATGAAGTCATCTCTTCATTTCAAAGCTTGGCAGAAGGATTTTTGGGTTTATCATGATCCAGTATACAAATGTCAGCCCTCTGCTACAGGTGCAGCATAGGGACTCAAGTGGTTTAAGCACTAAATTAAAATTTTACTTTCCATTTAGCTGTCATTTTCCTCCTCCCTCATAATCCTTATCTTTCAAATGACAGTTTAAATATTTGCTAACCTGTGGTTAAACAGTGCCATGCTTATCCTGTTAAGATAATCTACTTATCTGAGAGGCAGAAAGCTGAGATGACCTAGAAAACTGTTGGGAGAGGGAGGACTACAAGAGAGGAACTTAGGACAAGGACCTGGACTGGGCAAGGAGGAATGGCTTTAAGCTGAAAGATGGTGAATTAGATTGGACATTATTAAGAAATTCCTCCCTGTGAGGGTGGGCAGGCCCTGGCACAGGTGCCCAGAGCAGCTGTGGCTGCCCCAACCCTGGAAGTGTCCCAGGCCAAGTTTGGGGCTTGGAGCAGCCTGGGATGGTGGAAGGTGTCCCTGCCCATGGTAGGGGTGGAACAGGATGGTCTTCCAGGTCTCTTCCAACTCAAACCATTCTGGTTTCAGTTCATGCTCCTCTCCCTCCAAAGCTGAGGAGGAGAAGAAGAAAGGGAAAAGCACAAGAGAGCAGCTCCCTAAGGAAAGTCTGTGAGGGTAAGGAAGAGCCTTGCTGTGAGGTTCAGAGTGGAGCCCTTGGCTTTCTAATCTCCCCACAAAGCCTAGATTCAGCTAGGTCTAATCTTAGCCTCAGATTTTGACAATGGTTTATGTTTAATGGAATTATCGATACAAAGTTTATAATAGTTAATACTGAACAGCTACACAGATTTTTTAAAATTAATTCAGCATGCCATCAGTCACTTAGTGAGGATCTGTTGTAACTAAGGAATCTCTCTGCCTTGGGCATGGAAGGACCTCTTAATTTCAGGTCAGGGATCTGAAACTTTGGGTGGTGCTGCAGTTCAAGGGGAGAGTCCCTGGTGTGCAGTCCAGCTGCCACTCAGGGACAGCTCAAATTTGGCTTATCCTAACAGTGACATTTGGAGAGTGAAGTAGTTGGCTGCTATTCAATAGTTTAGAGAAGACAGATGTCTTTGTTTTAGCTCTGTTATCTCCTTCTGTACTTCAGTTACTTCCCACTATTGGGCTTTGAAACCACCTTTAAAAATATTTTTCCAAGGCATTTTCACTTCCTTGTACACAAGCCGGAGCTTTCTAGCTCACAGGCCCACCACATGGTGTGAGCAAAATCACTTCCCTGTACCTAAGCCAGGAAATTTCTAGCTCACAGATCCACCACAGGGTGTGGGGCCTCTTGCTCCATACTCAGCCTGATCCAAAGTAGAGCTGAGGGTCAAGTGTATCTATAAGAGGCACCACAGTAATATTTTTTTTAAAATAAAAAAAAATAACTGAGCCTTGGGGACTCAGTTGCCATCTCTATCACTGGCTATATTCCTACATTTGCAATATTTTTTCAATAGACAGGAGACTTTTCTTCTAATTACAAAATTCAGTGTCAGCAGACTGGTTGTTACAAATGGAGATGAGAGCTTAGACAAGTCCTGCCTTTGGCTCAGATTTCTGGCAGCACCTCTGTTTGAGGTGGCCTGCATCCCAAATTTGCAAGTTCTCAAGAATGACCAATTAGATCTATTACAAAACAAATTATTTATTGAATAGGCACAAGATTAGCAGACTGAGGACTTTAAACTAACTGCTTACTACACAGGATGAAACAAAATCTAGTAGATAAAAAATAAAATGGATAAAATCTAGTAGATAAAAAGGTACCTATATTATAGTTGGAAGAAATACTATAGATTAAGAGTCAATGTAACTTAGCATCAAATTGATGATGGAGTACACACAAGGTCCTTTCACTCAATTCCTGGGAAAACATCTGGGGAATTTGTGTCCAGACCCTGGGGAGAAGTCCTACACATTTCCAAGGTGTACGTAGGAGACTTCTGCATCCATGGAAGTTTGTGTAGCTTTTAGAGTTTGTAAAGTGAAGTGTCTGTCAGTCAGAAATTCCAGCTTATATCCCCACATCCTTTTCTCAAAGCCAGTTGTTTATTGTCAGCTGGGAGTTGCACCCCTGGTGCCAGAGAGAGATAACTCACTAGCCAGAGAGAGATAACTCACTAGCCAGAGACAGCTCACTGTCAGACAGGCCAGCCAGGGTTAGCTCATCAGTTCCTGTGGTGGGGGACAATGCCCAGAGCTATGGCACCAGTGATGGACAGGACAGAGCAGCTCTTCAGTGGTGGGGAGAATCCCACCAGAGCAGAGCAGCTCTTCAGTGATGGGGAACCTCCTGCCTCACTGGTTTCCAAGCTGCAGCTGGAGTTACTAAGCAGATAGGCAGAAGTGGCAGCTTGGGCAAAGCTCTTGGGTTCCCACCTGGCTTTTTGGTCCTTTCTTCAGTTATGTAAGACTGTGGTGCCTACATGAGCAGATTTTGTTGGATACCCCATCAGAAATACCAGATGGGTCTGTTCCAGCTGCTGTGGTTGCATTTGGCAAAGCTTGGTCCTCCCACTTTCTCACCACAGGTTTATCAGTAGGAGGCCTGAGGCTGGGTGAAGGGAGCTCCTTTCTTGCCCCCTTGCCCATCTCCTTTGCTTGCCCATCAGCCCTTTTTGGCTTCCCTTACAGCAGCACTGTGTGACCCATCAGTCAGTGCTGTCTTTGCCTTCCATCAACACTATCCCTTTTAGAGCAGGACTTGCAAGGGAAAGGGAGGCAACAGAGGCCATGTCTTTGTGGTTCCCTTTTCTTGGAGAATAAATGGGATCTTGCATGCAATGCCAGGTCTGAGCAGGGTGGTATTGCCCAGGCATAAACCAGAAGGGAAAAAACTCTCAATGCAATTGAGGGTAAGCTGGGAGGAGGAAAAGGAGAAGAAATGAGATGTTACAGATGTTTTATTATGGCAGGAAACAAGATAAATGTAATGGCACTATTTGTACATCCACTCTCTCTGGTAATTATTTTGGTTCTATGATCAGACCCAGTTTGGCAGGAGTCAGAAGTCCTGGAGATAATAAATTTCCCTCAACCTGGGAGTGTAGCGGGAACAACTGGGTAGAGGAAACAAGCTCAAGTTGATACTTCTATCCAGCAAAGACAACAGCAATAAACTTTTATAGATAACAGAAACTGATAGGAAAGATATGGTTGCTCTAATCAGAAAATCACAGCCGAGTTAGTCACTGGGCATCAAAACACAGACAAAGCTGTAAGAAACTGGGCTTCACACATTCCAGGTGTGTGGTTCCATTACTGTAAGGTGAACAGGCCCCAGCTCGTGGCCTCTGGGGCACACTGGTGCTGCTGAGGCTGAATTGAAATAACTCCCAGAGTTCAGCCTTGCATAGCCCTGCAGCGTGCTTCCAACCCAAACCATCCTGTAACTGCATGAGGATTCTGTGATTCATGGCCCTCTGCTTGTTTATATATAACTCACTATTAGGTGGTGGGATGAACTGTCTAACCTTAAGGCAGACTCCCAGCTCTGCCTTTTGCAAACCAAAATGGGGTCATGCACAGAGGTGTCATGTGCCTGTCACCCTGGGCACCCCAATTGTGAAAGCAGAGCCACCATGGCTGTGAGGTCAGAGCAACAGCCTGCAGAGCCCTGTGGCACGGGGACAGAAGCCAGAGTGGCTGTGTGGCTGTGGCACTGGACAGCCATCACCTCCTGCTGCAGCTGAGGAGGTAGAGTTGAGCAGGGAGGGATGGGGAGGAGAAAGGCTCACCAGAAAAGCCATTACAAACCTTCCAAACCACTGGCAGAGCTGACTGTGAGCTCAGCAGCTGCCCAGTGAGCTGGGATGAAGTGGGCTGCTCCTGCCCAGGGTGCCAGCTTGGGAACAGTAGGATGGATGTGGTTGTCACTGGGGTTAGAGCAGCATGGGGAAGCTGACAGGTTTTCTGAAGACCAGCCCTGTGATGTGTGAAGTCCCCTTTCTGTGGGGATGGGTCCCAGCTGAAGAACAGAAGAGACTCAAGGGACAGGCATAACTTCTCTGTTTTCTTTTCCAAAGGATGTTCTTTGGGTTTATTTGGCACTGGCAGGTGCCTTTGTCTCCCCGGGGGGAAATTTTCTGAGCCCATGCCATCCTCACACCCCCACACTACATGTTTCTACTGTGGACAGGGGGCAGGATGGGAATGTCTAAGGGCCAGTGCAAGCCAAAGGGAGAGCAGAGGGTGTTCTCTAACCAGCAGCCCAGGGCTCCCACTTGGGTGATGAAGCTTGAGCACTGCTTGTTGCTGTGGCCAATCTCAGGCAGAGCCAAGAACAAAGGCCCTTGGCAGTGCCACTGGCACACCAGAGCCAGAGCCTCCAGCTTTGGCTGCACAAGGACAAACTGCTGCCAAGCACTCGGGAGAGAGCCCAGAATCTGCAGGGGAAGGGTTTTCCCCAGCTCTGGCAGGAGACCGTGCAGGTGTGGGAGAGCTCTGGGGCCAAAGCCAGACAAAGCTCCTGTGCTTCCTTGCTGGGAAGGGGTTTGCCTAAGGCTTGGGTAACTGACTCTTTCAGGCAAAAGATGGCTCTGCTGAAGAAGAGCTTTAAAGTCTCCACCTTGTTGCTCTCCATGGCTCTTGGTGAGTTTTACTGGGAGTGACAGCCTGGCTGTGCTGGACACCAGCTTTCCTTCGAGGCCATTATGTGTGGAAACTCCTGTGGCCCAAGTGCTTCCTGAGTGTGCCCGTGACTGGGACTGGCTTTTGGACCACCAGTAAGATTCCCAGGTAGTCTCACAGCCAGGTACTGCTCTGGCCACTGGACTGAATGGCTTGGGCAAGGCTGAGAGAGAAGGGCACAGGTATTTCCAGAACTGAACTCTGATGCCCAGAGGGGAAGGGCTGTGCAAGGGGAGGGATGGGGAGGTACCTCTGCCAGCCCTACAGCCTGGTCTTGGTGCTGACTGAAGTGAGGGGAAACAGGGAGTGGAACTGGGGCAACAAGCACAACTGCAGACCATGCTGCCATGTCCCTCAGTCAGAGCTGCATCCTATCTCTGCACCCCACATTCCACATCCCAAATTCGTCACCCCACATTCCACAGCCCTCAGCTGAGCTGCTGCCTGACCCCCAAGGCAGCAGGGAGCAGACAGTGGGTTTGCTGCAAACCCCAGCCCAGTAACTCTCGGTGATGTGAATTGCAGCTGCTGTTTTCTGTGGGACTGCCCTGTCAGGATGGTCACTGTGGACAAACGGACTCATGGAGGTCAGTGATGTTATGGGACAGGCACCTCCTGCAAGGGAGTGTTGGCTGGGTAAATCTGTGGCTCTTCTTCTTCCACACAGCATGACCCAAAGAAAAAGCAGATTGTGTAGTCTTCCCTGGGAAGCTCTGACAGTAAATATTCTAATAGAGAGTTTTCACTTTCAGGAGCTGCCAAGTGTATTTCCAGCAGGATTGAAAATCCTCTGGTAAGAGAGATTTCCTGAACTGGAACTGTGTCTGTGCAGAATTGTCAGCTGACCTTGTGCTACCTGTGCTCACTTTCCAAACAGCAAAGGCTCCTGGACTTCTGTCCTGCCTTTGCCTTTTGCTCAGCTTGGGCTGGAAAGAAGCACTGGCAAAGCAGGGAAAGCACGTGAAGTGTCTCTTCACTGAGCTACGGTGCCTCACAGGAGGAATGCTTTGACAAGATCTGCTTTTCTGCTCTTGCAGGAATTCCCACACTCTGATTGAAACCCAGAAGTTGCAGAATCTGCTGCAAGAGGTCACTCAGCTGAGGGCAGAGATCAGTAGTTTGAAGGTGACCCTGTCATTCTGGGGAAAGAGGCTTGGCTGGGCAGAACCCCCAAGAAATCTCTCCTTGGTGTTGTTGGTGGGGTCAGAACGTTGTGGCCACAGATGCTGCTCCTCAGTGCTCGTGGCCCTGGGCAGGAGCACAGAGTGTCCCAGCTCTGTGGGCACGGCTTGCCATGCATGGCTGGCACTGAGCTCTGCTCCATGGGGGATGGCAGCGTGCTGAACTCTCCTTTCCTGATGTGGTCCTTTCCTGTTTGCTCATGGCTTTCCCAGGAATTCACCCAGATGGCTTTGGAAACCTGTGTCAAGACCGACTGGGCCCTTAAGAGCTCTGGTAAGGACACAAGCAGCCTGGTCTCCCTGCCTTGTGCTGGTCTCTGTCCTGTCCACCACCTCCACAAGGATGACTGGGGCTGCCCCCACACAGGTTCCTGTGGGGATGGCACAGAAATTACAGATGGAGGGGCTCTCTTCCTCTCCACTGCATCTGGAGAAGGAATGGCTGGCTTGTCCTTTGCTTCCTTCCAGCACTCTTAACCCTGTGGGAGAGGCAGTCATGTGGCTGCTGTCCCCCCAGGGCAGCATGATGTGGACAGGACAGGTGGACACAGAGCTGGCCAGTGGCATCAGAAATGGTGTCTGAGCACCAAGCCCTGCCAGTCTGCTGCTGCTTGCAGCCATTTGCTCTCCCTTCCTTACAGGAGCCACCATTGACACACAAAGAACTTCCCAGACCTACGACTGCAAGGACAGCTGTGTCTGCAGGATTTTACGTTTCTTCTGGCCTGCCAGCCCTCCTGATACTATTCTGCAGGTATCTTAGCAGAAATCATCAGTTTTCTTCCCTCCTGGGGATTTGGAAACCATTCTCAGGGGCTGTCCCCTCAGCCCAGTCGTAGTTGTCAAGCCCACAGTGTAGATTGGGTTCCTGAAACCAAAGGTGGAACACAGGGCTGGGCTTGCTGAGAAGCAAGTTCCTCTCTGGAGGAACCACTTTCTTTTCTTTCTACCTGGTGGCCTTGTCTCCACTGTCAACCCTAAGAACTGCTTTTCAGTGTGGGAGGCAGGAAGGGGGATGCCCTACAGAGTCCCTGGCCAGAAGTGTTTCTGCTTGTCCCTGAGTGGGATGGTTTCATAAGCACTGTTATTCTGTTCTGCCATGCTGAGCCCACTTTGGCAGGCAGGGAAGTCTTTCTGCTTCTGTCCATTTCTCACATGCCCAGTATTTTCCAGCTGAAATAGAGCCCACAGACATCAGCTCCAACGCTTCAAGCTACATGGGCAGTTGTGTTGTCCCACATGTCATTGCTCTTGTGCTCTGTTGCAGCCAAATGTTTTCCCAGGGAACTGCTGGCCTTTCAAAGGGCATCAGGGGCAGGTTGTCATCAGGTTGCCAGCACGAGTCTACCTGACTGCCATCACAGTGCAGCACATCACCAAAGAGGCCTCTCCAAGTGGGACCATCATCAGTGCCCCCAAAGACATTGCTGTCTTTGTAAGTCTGCTGGGCCCTGCTGGGGGGGATGTGGCCCTAGGGCGAGGCCAGGGCAGGGTCTTGCTTGCTTTTGTGCATGCTCTGAGCTTTGTGTCCTGCACTGTCCTGAGCAGTGCCGTGCTCAGAGTGACACTTCGAGGGCTCGACAGGTCCATCCTTCCTAAGACTCGTTCTGGCCAAGCACCTAAGGGTTCTTGACTAGAAGAAAGCAGAGACAGACTAACCCTAACCAATGCCAGACTAGTGCCAGAGCCCTGGGACATAAGAGGGCTGATCCAACCTGTCCATCCCTCTTTGTTGGGATGAGCCTGACTTGCTCTCCTTGTGCTTTGCTCCCAAGGGAGTGGATGCAGACAGAGAAGAGGAAACTCTCCTGGGGATGTTCACCTACAATGTGGAAGAAGACCCCATTCAGACTTTTCCTCTGAAGGTAGGCTCCACACGTGGAGGAGCAAAGGGAGCAAAAGAGATTTGCTTGAAGTCCATGGCAGGGAAGGTGTGAATGTTTCATCCCTGGGCAGAGTGTCCTGGATTGCTGCTGAAAGAGACCTGGTGGGGCTTGGAGGGCTAAGTAGCACGTGGTTGTGGTAGCCAAAGGACAGGGCCAGGCCTGTGGCAACACAGCTCCTGAGAGATCTCTGGCTGCAGCCACTGCCTTCAGAAAAGCCAGATGCACATGCAGCCACACCACCCAAACAACAAACAGACCTTGTGCCGTGGAGAAATAGGGACAAAAACCATCAGGCATCGCTGCTGTTCCACTCTGTGCCCTGCTGACAAGCTGGACAGTGTCACCCAGCACAGCATGCCCCTTCTCTCCCATTGCTCCCCATCTGACAGGAGGAAGGCAGGCAGGGGGGATGGCAGGGGCTCAGTGGGGTGACACACCAGGGAGTGAGACACCAGTGGGTGACACACCAGAGGGTTGACACACCAGTCCCATGCACAGTAGCACGTCCCCAGCCCCTCTGCCAGCACAGAGCAAGGGGCAGAGGGAAAGGAGGTGCAGCCCCAGCTGGGCCAGCATGCAGAGGATGCCAAGTGCCTTCCCTTGCCCCCAGCCTCCCCAGCAGCCCTAGTACCAGCAGTCAGCTTCAAATCTCTATTGCTTCTCCCAGCTACTTTTGGGAGCTTGTTCCTGAGCAGAAACAGGGCTGGCAGGGGATTTCATGGATGATGTTTAATTAATTGTTGCTTTTAATGCCTCCCTTTTCCCCCTGCACAGAACATGCTGCTCCCCAGAGCCTTTTCACATGTCAAACTTCTTGTGAAGAGCAACTGGGGAAACCCATGGTATACCTGCATTTACCGAGTGAAGGTTCATGGAAAGATGGAAAACCAGAAAGCCTCAACCAAGGGCCCAGATAAATAAAGAAGAAAACACAAAAGAAGAAGAAAGGGCAAGGGGAAGAAGGGAAATGGGGGGAATAATGTGGCAGCCCAATGTTGATTTTAGACGATGCATATGGGACTGTGTCAGGTGAGTTTTAGGTAAGATATTAGGAATTATAGAATCATTTAATCCCCTCTGTTGAAAGGGACCCACAAGGATCATCAAGTCCAGCTCCTGGCCCTGCACAGGACAGCCCCAACAACCACACCATGTCTGACAGCTGGCTCAGTGCCATGACCAGCTCTCTGGGAAGCCTGTCCCAGTGCCCAAGAGCCATTTGGGTAAAGAACCTTCTGGGTGAAAAATCTTGTGGGTGAATCACAGAATCTGCAGAGTTGGAAGGGACCCACAAGGATCATTGAGTCCAAATGCTGCCACTCCTGGCCCTGCACAGGACCACCCAACAGCCACTCCATGTGTCTGGCAGCTGGCTTGGTGCTGTAGCCAATTCACTGTGGGACCTGGTCCAGTACCTGACCACGTTCTGGGTTCTGGTTCTTCACCCAGAAGATTCTTCACTCAGAAGGAAAAGGCTCTTTACCCAAAGGTTCCTCACCTGTTTCTTCTGGACAGTTACAGGCTCTTCAGGAGGGGTAGGCAGGACAGAAGAGGTGTAGGGGTCCCTTCCATGTCAGAGGTTCCATGGTTCTATGATTCTATGACCAGTTGTTTCCAACCCATCTCTTCCATACCCCTGACACAGTGGTGTATGTGTCCTATCCCTGAAACAGAGTGGAAGCCACGAGTCCAGGGTTTAAGACAACGGCAGAATTCATGGAAACCTCTTCTCCTTTACCATGGATGTGTAGTGAGAGGCTCATTTGTGCCAGAGCCTAGCACTACTGACTAAAATAAATAAAGCTGCAGGTCCCAAGAATTGTACCTCAATCCTTGTTTGACCAGTAGAACTGTAAGCAGTAGATAAGGAATTATAGGATGGGGACTGCACCACCTTCCTGGGCAGCTCCTGCCAAGGCCTGACCACCTTTGAGTGAAGAAATTCCTCCTGATATCCAACCTGACCCTCCCCTGGCCCAGCCTGAGGCCATTCCCTCTCCTCCTGTCCCTGTTCCCTGGGAGCAGAGCCTGACTCCCCAGGCTGTCCCCTCCCGTCAGGGAGTTGTGCAGAGCCAGAAATTCCCCCTGAGCCTCCTTTTCTGCAGGCTGAGCCCCTTTCCCAGCTCCCTCAGCTGCTCTTCATCAGACTTATGGCATATGACTTTTAGCTAGGAATTCTCTGCAAACCCCTTTGTAGCAACCTTGTGCTGGTTTATTGTCAATTAAGACAACCTGGGACAGGGATTTAATTTTTTTGTTACCAAAAATTCAGTAAAATAAAACAACTCCTTAACACCAATGCAACATTAAGCAGCAGCATTCTCTGTTCAGCTGGATGGACAGGGACTCCCATCCAGCTCCTCCCAAAGCTGTGCATGCTGAGTACAGGAAAGTTGCTGGTTATATACTGTATTTTTAATACATATGCATTGATTGTCCTGGACTAAACATACATATGATAATAATTTCCCCAAAATCATTAACGTATTTCTCCTTCCCTTTTTGTTTCCCTTTATTCTTCTGTCCTGGAGGTCTCTCTGGTGGTTCCTGGTGCCCATAGACCCCAATGTTCCAGGTGACCTGGCTGAGCTGGCAGGACACTGAGGCTGCTGAATTTCCATTTCTCACTCTTACACAATGGGCATTGTGCAGTTTCCACTGGCCTGTCATTCTGAAGAAATAGCTTTGTGTTAGCTCACCAGGTGTGGGCCATTTATCATCTGCTAATAATTTTATTCATGGCATTAGCCTCATTCCTTCCCTTAACCCAGAGTCTTAAATTTAAAAAGGCAAAACTTCTAAGTGAGGTATTAATAGTTTTAGTACTCCCATAAAAAAAAAAAAAAAAATCAACTGAGAGAACAAATATTCTTCCACATGACCAATGTACCGAAGTACCTCACTCTAGTCAGCTGAGCTTCAAGTCTGAGATTCTGGGAAAGCCCCTGGCAGCAAAAACTCTACCAAGTGTAATTGTCACTTCTCTATGAATCAGACAACTAAAGCAATCCTACATGGAAGCACCAGTGACTAGTAAAGAAGCCAACTTCAAAACATGGCACAGAATGAGCAGCTGAGCAGTGAACCCTGCTGCAACTAAAAGCTATTTAGGTGTCACATTTCCCCAAAGAATTCCCACTGTTCCTTCAAAAAATGTAGGAAAGCTATTGTTGGAAATGTGAGCCTCTTTTTTTTTCATTTCCTAAAAGATTTCAAGGTTAAATCTTATCTGACAGTTGAATCTCAAGTCACAAAGTTGTGCAAAACTTTGTTTAAAAAGTCCAACCTTTTATCCAAAGTGGATCTTGGGAACAAATTCTGGACTATGCAAGGGTAAATAAAATAACAAAGACATATTTCACAGTTATTTACAAATTTTATAATACCTGTCACTCATTTCAGAACCATTTACTCAATTGTAAAGCCAAGCACTGAAATTTTACACTAAACAAACTTCAGTCAACATGTTGGAAAAGTGCCTTAGTAGAGAAGATCCCTTTCCCAGAAACAATAAAAACTTATCTAGAATAAACCACAGTCATCATTGAAACTGCGGGAAAAACAAAAAGTCTCCAACAACATTTTTAGTGTTAGAGAATCAATGCATTACTTCATTGAGAAAAATCATTCCATGACATATGAATTTTATCAGATTTTTGACAAACTTTATACAGTCAGAACCCATAGATCCAATGTTCATTGGTTCCAAGTTAAGCAGTTCTTAGTATTTGGTTTCTTATTGGTTACAGATCTCTTCACCTCCGATGCCAATTAGGTTCTCATTCTTATCTATCTTTTATCTACCTTTTCACAGAGCAGGTGTTCCTGACCATGCCAGGAGCTGATGGTTGTTAATGGTCGTTGATGATAGTTATGTTTTGTGTATCTTCTGTGCTACCCCCAGCCTGCTGAGATGTTAAGCTCATCAGGCCTGGAGTGCTAAAACAGTCCTTCAATTCCTTTCCATTTGGGCAAAGGCAAACAAACCCCTGACTAAAGTTAAAGTTACACAAAAAATTTTAAAGTTGGTATCATTTCCAACAAGAGGACCCCCATAAGCACCTCACTGAGCTAGAGGGTTGTAGAGGCATGGATTCCCTTCTTCTCTGGAATTCACGGCAAAGGTGAAGCCTTTGCACAATTTCCTCCAACTTAGGTGTGATGTCAGTTGACATAATAATATGTAAAGAAGCCAATGAAATTATTTCTCTTGCCAATGTCCTCTATGACTGCTAGAGAGGAAAAAAGAAGCTGTTCTATTCAACACCTCATCCACAACCCCCTCCCAAAAACACTCTGTTAATCCTCAATCCTTACTTCTTCAATGCTGTATGGCAGCTTTGTTGTATGAAAGGACAAAGAGCTTGCTTTGGAGCTAGAGGAGGAAATAAACCATAGAGGACTCTTTCAAGGACTGAGAAACCTGAAAATATGTAGAAGGAACATAATTCCTGCATCCTGAGTTTGTCAACCAATGTTATGGTTTAGTTCCAGCCAGTCACCAAGCCCTACACTGTTGCTCCCTCAGTCCCTTGCCAGCAGGATCAGGGAGGGAGTCAGAAGGGTAAAAGCTGGAAAATTCATGGGTTGGGATAAAGACAGTTTAATATGGAAACAAAAGCCACACGTGCAAACAGAGCAGAAGCAGGAATTCAGTCCCTGTTTCCAGGGGCAGGCAGGTGTTCAGCCATCCCATGGAGAGCAGGGTTCCATGGCACCTAACAGTGACTTGGGAAGACAAACACCATCACTCCAAGCATCCCTCCCCCTCCTTATTTCTGCCCCCCACTTTAAACACGGAGTGTGATGTCACATGGTCCTGAGCTTGCCTTTGATCACTTTGGGTCATCTCCCAGTTTCCCATGCACCCCCAGCCCCTTCACCAGCCTGGTATGAAAAGCAGAAAAGGCTTTGGCTCTGTGTGACCACTGCTCAGCAGTAACAAAAACATCTCCATTATCAGCCCTACACTCAGCAAATCCAAAATACAGCCCCATGCCAGTGACTGGGAGGGAAATTACCTCAGCCACACCCAGCACAGTCAGATTTTGCTATTTCTTCATCAGACACGCCAATATGAGACTCCTGCTACTCAGCTGTGCCATATCTTCTTAGCTTTATGTCTTTGATAACCATTGCCTCTTCTTATTTTTACGTTTCGAGATTTTTTTCTTATGCTTATTTTCTTGAGCTTTTTGATGCATACACTAGGAGAAAGAAAACTGATGTCAAATGCAGCCATCTTGAGGTAGTGACCAATCAAGTTAATATCCAGTGATCTGCCATGACTTGTAATATACAGTCCAAGTAAACAAAAACATAATAAATCAGATTTCTTTCTATCATATATAGCTTATTGCCCAGAAATATTTTACAAGGGATAGTAAAAAGATGAATTAAGAACATAAAGTTGTCTGCTCCTTCTTCACCTCTTTCACAGGAGGTTCTATTCAAGGACATTTTTCATGGTCGATTCTTAACTCATTGCCATTCCCAGTAAATTCTTTATATCCCAACCTGGAATTGGAGAGGGTGAGGGGAACAGCTTGTACTCTTTTTAATAGGAGTACTAAATTGGGGAATATTATTCCTAAACCACAATGGGGGATGCAGCCAAGACAGCTGATCCCTACTGACCACGACCTATCCCAGATCACATGTAGTGTCCTGCTCAAAGCATAAACCTGAAGGAAGAAGAAAGGAGGGGGAAGTTTGGAGTGATGGTGTTTGTCCTCCTGAACTACTGTTAATGTGGTGCAGCCTGGTTTCCTAGAGGTGGCTGAACATCTTCCTGCTGATGGGAAGGAGTGTGTTACCTCTTAATTTTGCTTTTCTTTGCCTGTGTGGTTTTTTCTTTCCTCATTAATCTGTCTGTATCTCAACCCAAAAGTTTTCTAACTTCTACCTTTCCCATCCCACTAGGGTGGGAGAAGATTGAGTGACTTATCAGACTTCTGGGATTAAATCATGACACTCACACAAGGGAACTACAGCCTTTGATCCACGATATTTGGGATAATATCCAACTGAAGATTGCTTTGTCTGTGGCAAATACCCCAGCCTTGAAGGACCAGTGAAAGAGCTACTGGCACCTTCCAGGAATTTGTTTTGGAGTTTGGCCCACTTCCTTATTGGCTTGTTACAGTAAAGACTGCCCACACTTCCCAGATATGCTTGCTTAACCAGCTGATCCTCCTCCTGGGAGCAGGAATAAAAGACTGGCATTGCTGGCAGTCCTGGCAGACAGGCAGCTCCAGTTGCTTTGGCACATCTTGCTGTGGACTGCAGGATGAGAAAGTCAATGCTCTTCCTTGGCTTTCTTCTTGCTTTCCTTGGCCTGGCTCTGCCAGGGACCCAGGGAAAAATAATTTCCAGATGTGAGATGGTGAAGATCCTACGTCGGAATGGATTTGAGGGCTTTGAGGGCACAACTGTTGCTGACTGTGAGTATAATGAGCTGCACCTCTCTGTCTGTAATTCTTTATAATTCTCAGCTTTTGATTTTCCAGCAGTACTATTCTGTCTCTCCATTTCTTTGACTTCATCTTTTCTCTTCCTACTTCCCTTCCTTGCTCCCTTCTCTAGTTCACACAACAAATATCCATCTAGAGCTTTGTCCTTCCAAGAATTTACCCATCCAATTCTCAAGGTTATGACACCAGTTTAATTACTTCTCCAGCACTTCATTCACCCTGGATACTTTCATATCTTTCCTCTTACTTACCCTCAGCATACCTTAATGTTCTCCTCTGGGATGTCTCTTCCTCCTGCAGGGATGTGCCTGGTGAAACATGAGAGTGATTATAACACGAGAGCGTACAATAACAACGGTCCAAGCAGGGACTATGGCATCTTTCAGATCAACAGCAAGTACTGGTGCAATGATGGCAGGACCGCTGGAGCCACGAATGGCTGCCACATCAGCTGCTCAAGTAAGTGGTAGGACAGAACAGAGAACTTTTCTTTGTTCATTCCATGAAAGCACCTGCTCTGTCTGTGACACCTGCCTAGCAGCTGCTCCGGGCATTTCAATCTGTCTTCTGTTCATCCATCTTCTCCGTGTCCCACCTACCCTTCCTTCCTGATGGACACCTTTCCTTCTGCCCATCTGTCCCTGCTCTTCCTCTACCCCACTTTTCTCCACACTGATATTTCCTCCCTTCTCTACAGAATTGCGAGATGATAACATTGAGGATGATATTCGGTGTGCCAAGAAGATTGCTCGGGAGGCTCATGGCCTCAGTCCCTGGTAAGGATATTTGCAGTGGTCACTGGGGAAGAGTGGGCAGAGGAGATCAAAGGTCTTGCTATTGACTGAGGGAGGCAGGGGGATCAATGCATGGGAAGCTGGATTTGGTGGAGTTTAGAACAGTCCTTCTCCTAAAGCTGAAAGGAGAAGATAGAAATCCTTTCTTGCACCTTCTCTAATTCCTTAAATTTCCCTCCTCTCCCAGAGCTCTCCTTTTTTTTCTCTTCCCCTTTCCCCAGCTCACTTAGATTGATAATAACAATATAATGATTGATTAATAATAATTTTCATTTACTCATATTTTTCAGAGGGATCTTTGAGAGTCTTCACCCAAGACTCTCAAAGATTAACCACGTCTGTTTTCATAACCAATTAAATCACAATCTTACTCCTCAAATTACATAATGTGTATGTTTTTTCAGGTACGGCTGGAAAAACCATTGCCGGGGCAGAAACCTGAGTTCCTATGTCAGAGGTTGCTAAATGGCTCCACGGGTGTTGATTGTTTCTTCAGGATCACCAGAGGTGGAGAATGACAGCGTTGGGAGAGGAGGCCAGGGAAAGGGATGGGTGTGGGGAATTAAAAGCAGTATATTATTAACACAGAGCGAGTAGTGGCTTGTGCTGGCTCTGGAGGCCTTCACACTGCTGCAATGCAAACAGAGAACTTACAGCTCGTAGCTTAACTTAATAAAACAAGGCTTAGCAACAGGCCACTACAGGTGGAGTTTCAGCCTTGATTTACTTGCATGATTTTGTTGCCCTGACTAACAGGGTTTAGCAACATTTAGGGTTTCTCTGTCTTTTTGTATCTTTCTCTGCTCTCCTTCACCCCTCCCTTCCTCCTCTTCTTCCTCCACTTTATTATTTGCCAATTCTTATTAGAATGTCTGTAGTGAGAAAATATAAAAATTTAATGAACACTGTGTAAGACGTGCAGAATTATGTTGCTTTATGACTGGGACAGAGAGAGAAAAAGATGCTGAAACATGACATTGCTCCTAAATTTATCAGAGCATCTGCTCCTGGCTGGTATGAGGGATAGGGCACTGAGACATGGGCATCTGGCCTGAGTGAATACTTATTCTTTTAGGAAGTCAACCAAGCACAGCAGGCAGCATCTCTGTGATGATGCAATAGGTTAGAAAGCGAAATGCTTTTCTGTTTAGTTTACAAGTCCTTTTTCCAAGGGAAAGCTTAATTCAGAAACAGTGCATGAATGCAAGGTGATAACACTGAAAAAACACGTTGGCTTCTTCATGTGCTTCCTGCTGCTGCTAGGGGAGTAGTGACTTCTTTGGTGCTTCTGCAATAAAAGGATGCTTCAACTCGTGTCTTGTGTGAATGTATAAACCCACCATTAAAGGTGTGTTTGTTTAGATGGCTGCATCTTAAAAAAAAAAGCTGAAAGTAAGCCCTGCCAGAAGTCCCTCTTCCCCAGTGTTGGAAGTTAGGATTTTTCCTTTTTATTTTCTTTCTCTCATGGAATTTTTCTTCCATTTGTTTCCTAAGAGATGGGAACACAGATTGTCCTGGGGTAACTCAAACCGAGACACAGATATTCAAGAGAGCCAAAGATGTGGACGAAGTGACGGGGGAAGGGGTGCAGTTTGCTCCAGTCTCTTAGCTGGGGGTTTCTCTTGGGAAGGACAGGGATATCTGCGAGATTTTGGCTGGGGGATCAGGGGTGAAGCTCAGCTGTCTCTCACTCTCTCTCACGGTGGGGTTTTGGTGCTGGACTGCTGCCACCCAGAGGATTTGCTGCCACTGCGGAGTTTTTGTCCCGCACTGCTTCTCCTTATCATGGGTGAGACTCTGCTCGCAAAACTGGGACCTTTCCAACACCCAGCCTGACTGGGAAGGGGACCCAACCCCATCTCCCTTCCCAGAGGGAGCAATTCCCGGCCTCACGCAGCAGCTGCCTGCAGAAACTCTGCCGCCGCCCAGCCGCGCCGTTTTCTGCCCTCACTTCGGGTTTTTCCGCTACACTTTAACCCAGCATCCCGCGCCTGCCGGGACACCCCGCGGCTCTGCTGCAGCTGCGGAGTTTCTGATGCATTTTGTTCGGCACCCCGGGTGTGCACAGAGCCCCTTCCCCACCCCGGCTGTGCACAGAGCCCCTTCCCCACCCCGGGTGAGCACAGAGCCCCTTCTCCACCCCGGGTGAGCACAGAGCCCCTTCTCCACCCCGGCTGTGCACAGAGCCCCTTCCCCACCCCGGGTGAGCACAGAGCCCCGTCACCACCCCGGGTGAGCAC
>JAOTQP010000981.1:5255357-5266875 GCA_026413545.1 Cichladusa arquata
TGGAATTAGAAGAAGCTTTCAGATGAACCCTCAGCTGTGGCTGACAGGCTGTGGGCTGGGCTCTGTCACCCATGACCCGTGAATTGCTGCATCATTTGGAGACAATAAATATAATTTTAAATGATAAATGAGTTGCTGCATCATTTAAATACAATAAACAGCATTTTAAAGAGCCTGTCTGGAGTCCCCATCCCTCATTTCAGCTCTCACACCCGTGTGCTGAGTGTGAGCTGGGACAGCTGTCACAGCCCCTGGGACACCAGGATCCGTGCAGGGCTCACACATCCATGGCCACACTGCCTCAGCAGGGCCCAGGGCTTGTGGGGAGCTGTGCTGGGCATCCCCGGGTGCAGTTTGGCCCAGATTACCCATCTGCCAAGGAGCAGGCTGCAGCACAGCCCTGAGGAAATCAGGAAGGCTTTGTCAGCCCTGGAGTCTCCCCGGGGGCTGCGTGTCCTACATAGCCCTGCATGGCAGAGGAGGTTAGTGACAGCCCATAAACCTGCTCTCCCTCTGATCCCACATGCCTGGCCTTGGCTGTCACCTGCTGTGGGCTCCTGGTGTCCGTGCAGACCCTGGGCTCTGGGACAGCCCTGTCCCCTGGCTGCAGCTCCCACAGTGGGCACAACAATCCCTTGGAGCGCTCCAGGCTGGGGGCAGAGTGGCTGGACAGCTGGAAAAGGACCTGGGGGTGCTGGTGACAGAGGCTGGACACAAGCCCAGGTGTGCCCAGGGGGACAGCAAGGCCAAAGGCACCTGGCTGGGATCAGGAACAGGGGGTCCAGCAGGGTCATCCAGTGCCTGTCCCCTGTGCTGGGCACTGCTGAGGCCACAGCTCCAACCTGGGCTCAGCTCAGGGACAAGAAGGACATTGAGGGGCTGGTGTGTGTCCAGGGAAGAGAACAGAGCTGGGAAGGGGCTGGAGCACCAGGAACAGCTGAGGGGGCTGGGGAAGGGGCTCAGCCTGGAGAAAAGGGGGATCAGGGGGAATTTCTGGCTCTGCACAACTCCCTGACAGGAGGGGACAGGGACAGGAGGAGAGGGAACGGCCTCAGGCTGGGCCAGGGGAGGCTCAGGCACATCAGGAGGAATTTCCCCATGGAAAGGGTGCTCAGGGCTTGGCAGGGGCTGCCCTGGGGGTTTGGGGTGCCCATCCCTGGAATGTCCAAGGAATGCCTGGATGTGGCACTCAGTGCTCTGGGCTGGGGACAAGGTGGGGATTTAGCACAAGGCAGACTCGATGATCCCAAAAGTCTTTTCCAACCTAAACCATCCTGGGATTCTGTGGTATTAATGAAGGACACCAGTGGAGCCCATTAATTTCTGGTAAAACACACAGTCCACACTTTGCCATGTCCCAGTTATCCCTGTGAACACCTGTGGGCGCACACACACATTCCCTTGCTGGCTCAAATTCCCTGATTTCTATCCCAGCTCCCCAGTCCCACCAGAGATACTCAGAGCCCAGGCTTTTAGACAGAATTTATATTTGCAAATAGTTCCCTTACAGCAGGATGTGACCCAAGTTTGTAATTTCCCACGATTTCCTCTTTTGTTTGATTCCCCAGTTTTCTGGTGGTTTCCTGAAAATTGCAGCTTTCTAAATAAATCTATAAGAATTGGCAAACTTAGATAAAATTAGAATTCTTCATTCTGGTTTTGAGTCCTAGGAAGTGTTTTGGGTAGAAGAATTGTGAACACATTTTGGGGAATGAATTTCTCTCATGTTCTGTTGAGTTGTAGCAGATTTTAGAAGAAGCAGAAAAAGCCTGCCTTGAGCACAGAAATGCAGCACAGTGTTTTCAGCAGAAAAAAAAAAAAAAAAAAAAAAAAAAAAAAAAAAAAGAATCATTTGGGGGAAATGTGAGCACAGGAAAGAGTTGGTGTATAGAACCTGATGGATCCAGCTGGGAGGTGTAAGCAGGACCTGGGCAGGAGAAGCCTTAATTCTGCCAAAATTCTGGGAGGTTGCTTCAGGGACAGCCCATCCCACCAAAATTTTATATTGTCCAAAACAAGACCTGTACAGGCCATGACACTGTTGATAAAATACTGAGCAGGGAATATTTAGGTGCATATGTTGGCAAAATCTGTAAGGAATCTTGTAACTTCAGCTCTGCACTTTGCAGAATAAATCCTGAACCTCTAAGAACTTCAGCATTAATTTAAAAAAGAATTATGTCTAATGAAACTTAATGCAATAAGTATTGATTTATCACAACGTGCAAGTCTCCATGAATATTTCTGTACAATTCTTGCCTGTGCACAACATCTCTCCAGAAATGCCTTTCAGCCAAAATTATTCCACAGTGACACTGGATGTGATATGTTCTTTTCAGTCTTTTGCACTGGATGTTCTGGACACACAAAGCTCTATTTTTTTTTCCTGAGGTCTTAAAAAAAATGGTGGAAGCTGTTGGGGCAGTAGCTTCACTGCACTGGGTAGTAGCTTCAGCAGCAGTGGGATGGATCAGAGGATCCCAAATATTTTTCATAGTCTAATTTACATTATAATACAGATTAAGGATTGCACTTGCCTTTCAAGAGCTTAGCAACATCCTTTTGTCACCCTTTCATGGCAGCTCTCATTCCTCTAACCAGGAATTACTGCAGGGAGCATCACTTGGGTGGAAGTCTGCTGGGATGAGTTTTTTCCTTTCCCCCCAGTAACTCAAGTGTCTCAGCCAAGCTGGAGTTCCCAGTGCTCCCAGCACCCACGTGGCTCTGGTGTGTATTTCCAGTTTGGATGGGGCTTGGAGCAAGCTGGGAGAGTGGAAAATGTCCCTGTGGCAGGGGTTGGGGTGGGATGAGCTTTAAGGTCCCTTCCAACCCAGCCTGGGATGATTCTGTCAGGCAAATTAATCCACAAACACCAGAGGTTTATGTCCAAAAAGGAGACAGAGGAATCCTGTTACTTATTCCAATAAAGGGAGAGGCCATGGGGCATTCCCCTGGGATCTCTCAGATTTTTGGAGGACACAGCCTCCCTTTTTATCCTAATTTCCCTCTCTCTTTCCCCATTGCTGAGGTACTTGAGAGGCACAGACTTCCCAGAACACCTGATACCTGAGATTCCCCTCTCATGTACAACCCTTCATTTTAATTTTCAATTCTTATAGAATTCATAGTTTTTCCCCATTGCTTCTTTCATCTTCCAATATCCAATTTCATTTATCAGCAAACCTACAATTTGTTTGTAAAGGCAAATATCTTTTCCCGTTCATCAATCAGTGGAATCCATCCCATAGTTTTTCTCTCTTAGTGCTAACCTGATCTACCAGCAGATCTACAGTTTGTTTGTAAAGACAAATGTGACATTCCTCTCATTGTTTACTTTTTAGTTTTAATGATACATTTTAAGATTATTGTTTATGCGATTACGCATTTTTTGATTGGTGCTTTTGTGTTGTTTGTACATTTTGTACGGGTTTTTTAGCTACGATGATTGGTGGTTGTTTAAAACTTCACAGTTTACTTTTATTTTGGGTTTTTTAATTTTGCTATTTTGTTTTTCAGTTTTTTTTTTATTTAGTACAATTTATGTTCTAGTGGTTTTGAAGGGTTTTAACAAGTTGTAGAAAAATACTTAAAAAGGCTTATTTTGTGTACTTGTTATAAACATTGGTTTAAATTAAGAAATATACAGAAAAACAGCTAAGAGTGCAAAGAAACAGCAAAATATGCAGAAAAACAACTAGGCAACAAAATATGGGGAAAAACAGCTAAATATAGTTTGGCTGGTGCACACAATACAGAGCATGGCTTGGACTTGTTCAGACATGTCACTGTGGCCCAAACTTGTTCAGTATTACTGCAAGAAATTACTGCAAAATGGATTTTCAGAGGGGTTGAAGCCATCTCTGGGTTGAGATCAAAGGCAGCAGGTTTTGTGTGGAGGATTCATGAAGGAAGAATTGATGCAAAAAAAAAAAATCCTCAGTTTTTTTTTTTTTTAAATCATCCTTTCAAAAGGAAACATCCTGCTCCAGAAAGGCTCAAATGGTTTGTTTCAGCATTTTGGAGTATTTTTTTCCAACCTTGCCTTTCAAAACTGTATTTTAATTTTGTTAGTTTTTGTTTAAGAGGGGGAAAGTCCTGTTTCTGTCAGGCAGAAAGGTTATTCCTTTCCAATCATTATTCCATATTCTTCCACAGTTGCTCCAGTTTTCCTGGAATATGATGTTTTGCTGTGACCCAGATCAACAGTTTGCACTATTTTTAGTTTGCCATTCCTTTCTGCTCTTCAGATCCCTACTGTGGTTCAATCCACACTGATTTCCATTGAGAGGCTGAGTGTGATGACTGAACCAGAACATCAACGAATGAATGAATGAAATGCTCTCTCCTGCTGGTTTTGGCTCTCCTCAGGGCAGATGCCCATGGAGGGTCAGTTCCTGGGGTGCTCCTTCAGCTCCTGGCTGCTCTGACAGCCTCCCCGAGCCCTGGGACAGGTTTTGGTTTCTCACAGCAGGCTTTGGGTGCAGTTATCTCAGGGAGAGGTTAAAGAGGCAAAGCAGAGCTGGGGCAGGCTGAGCATGGGAAGCAGGAGATGGGGACGGTGGGGATGGGGGCTTCCCTCTGGTGCAGGGCTTGGGATGAGGCTGAGACCTGCGAGGGCAGAGCTGGAGGAGCCCAGGTGTGTGTGGGGACAAGGGGATGGAGTGGCACTGGCCCCACAGGGCTCCCAGAGGGGCTGATGCTGCCCCAGCACCTTCTCCGTGAGCAGGAGGCACATGGGCAAGGACCAGGCGATGTAAATTCATGACATAAATGAAATTCCATCTGTTTTTATTTCTTGTATATGAGGTTACTTGTGCTATACCCTACTGGGGGGTGTTTCAGCCTGTTCCCACACCAGCAGCTACCAAGAGCCAGGTAGCCCTGGGCTGCTGTTCTTTCACTCCTGCTTGCTGTCCCTTGGTCACCATGTTCTGGTGGCTTTGTAGGAGCAAACCCAGCTGAGAGTTTAGCCAGGCACCCTCACCTGGGGCATCAGGCTGTGCTTAGCACAGACCTGCAGGGAGTGAAGAAAGGCTTGTTAAAGGATTTTCCTGCAGCAGAGAGGTGCTGTGATGTGTTTAATCTCTCCCTGACCCTTTTCTGTCTCTTCATTGCCCAATCCTCTCTGGAGAAGGTTGAGTTTATTAAAAAAACATTGAAATTATAGAGAAGGCAAAATATATGAGGGGGAAAAAAAAGGTGAAATTATTGAGAAAGCAAATTATACAAAGGGAAACAGCATCAGGGCAGTGAGGACGTGTCCCCACGTTGTTTGTGGGGCAGGACTGAGGTTCCCTCTCAGCAGAGCTCACTGCTGAGCCCCAGCCTCAGCTTCCTTCAGGGACCTGCAGGGCAGGGACAGCCACTCTGCTTTAAAGCTGAGACCATATCCAGCAGGTGATGCCTTGCGGGGATACCTAAAAACAGAGGCTAAACAAAATTAAGAGAATAAAAAGCAATTATATTTATTGATGGCCCTTCAGGTACATTTCAGGCAGACAAAGCTTCCCCCCAGGGGCTACACCCAAAAATGGATAATGGGTCATGGGTTTTCACACTTTTATAAGTTTGGTCCATTTGTATATTGGGGATTAATCTTCTAATTACAGCTTCAGGTAATGGAGTCATTTACCACAAGTCTGCTCACTTCTGTTTACATTTCTCAGGGCCTGAGGCAGTGAGGTGTCCTTGATTCCCAGCCCAGAGAGGAATTGTTGTGTCTGCCCAAAATGGGAGAGCAGCAGCTCACACTGTACATGGAGTTTAGAGTTCTACACTAAAGAGCTGCAGGATTACAAATATATGAAAAATATAAAAGGTAAAATCCTGAGGCATCACGAGGAGAGTCCCAGGAAGAGAGGATTCCTAGGGGACCTCTGCTGCCACTGCCTTCCTGCAAGGCTGGAAAACCTGCAGAGCAGCCACACTGGGTGTTTCCACACAGGGAAGAGCTGCAGTCAGAGTTTACACTAGGTTTAGAATTAGCCTCATGAAAGCTTAGTTAATTAGAACTAATTTTAGGGGCGTGAAAAAATGAAATACCATAGAAGTGAAAATAATGAAAGGAAATAACCATAACTACAAATTTTCTAAGAATCTATTTTGCTTTATCCTGGAAGAAGTACAGTTGTTTAATTTCAACACATTTAATCATTATTCTTTCTAAATTAGATTTCTTCTGTTCCACAAGGGTTTTTAAAAATCCTGTTTGTATCTGATTTTTTCTTTTTCTAATGGAATCAAAATATTTTCCTCAACCCTGATGAAATTATTTTGACTCTTCAACTTGTTTAGTAATTCACAGCATTTATTTTCACTTTTACTTGAGTTTCCAGAGTTTCAAATCCCACTGTTTTCCACTGTAAACCTTACTCCAGGAACATGCAGCTTCAGAGTGTGTTTAGCAAGGCAGGTTATTCACAGGGATTCACCCAAAAAAATACAGATTATGCTCTGTTTATGAGCAGTGAAGAAATAAAGTCAAATTTAGAGTACAGCTTGTCTCCCAGGGCAGCTGCAGTGGGTGGTGTTTGACATGCTGCACACACTGAAATACCTGTTTTTCATAGAACCATAGAGTTGTAGTATAGTTTGGGTCAGGAGGCTCCTTCTACCCTCCTGCCATGGGCAGGGACACCTTCCACTATCCCAATTTTCTCCAAGCCCCGTCCAACCTGGCCATGGACACTTCCAGGGATCCAGGGGTAGCCACAGCTGCTCTGGGCACCCTGTGCCAGGGCCTGCCCACCCTCACAGGGAAGGATTTTATCCCAATATTTAAATGTACTGTCTGTCAATTTAAAGCCAACTTTCTTTTCAGTTTAAAGTTTTCCCCATCAGCCAGACTCCAGGGAGCTACCCTTTCAGACCACAAAAAGCAGCTGTCCTGAGCCCTATGAGCTTTGTAGGAGTGTCAGGTGGGACGTGGGGTCTAGGGAGTGGGGGACAGAGCTGGAGCTCAAAGTGTCAAGAGAACAATTTAAATAGCACAGGTAATGGCCTCTGTGCAGGCTGCTGCTGGTGTCACACACGATGGCTTTGGGTATTTTAGGTTGCACATGTTTGATGTCAAGGAGTATGCTTCTGAAAAATCCCACCATTTTGGGTTGTATCTCAGCCCTGGGGTTGGGGAATTCCTGTGTTTTCAAAGCCTCAGGTACAATTCAGTGGCAGGAATATGAGTGTCTGACGCAGTGCAGGAGTCCCAGCTTTTCATCTGCTCAGGGGAGCTGTAATTACCTGGGAGTCCTGCATGAAGTCTGTCACCCCAGGGCTGTGCCATGGGCAGCTCAGGCCACTGGCACTGCTGCTTTTGGGCAGCTGACCTGTGTCCCACAGTCCCTGGGCAGAGCTTGCTGTCCACTGCTGGTTTTCAAGAACTGTTGGGCCCTGTGCCTGGAGGTTGGAATGGGTTCCTTGCTGCAGGAGAGTCGTGACTGCACGTGGCTTTCCTAGAGCTTGGGGTCACCCTGGGTCTCCTGGAGCCTTCCAACAGCTGTGACAGTGGGCAGCACTCCTGCATGGCTGCATGCACAGACTGCATCAAACTGCAGAAACTCTTCTGCTCAGCTACTGGCACCTGGAGGGTGCACGTGCAGCTGTGGGAGCTGCTCCTGCCTCCCTCCTTCCCCTCACTCTGCCCTGGGGACACTGCTGGGGGCTGGCATCCTGCCCAGCTTGTGGCTTGGCCACCTCTGGGGTCACCCTGGGGTTTTGGGGAGGCAGGTGAGCCAGGCCCCTCTCGTGTCCCCTCCAGGTGGGCCAGCAGAGCTCGCCCCTCACTCACCCTGAATGCCACTGCCAGGGCACAGCTCCTTGCCCTGCTCCATCCCATCCTGTGGTGCCCAGCTCCATGGCAAGGCTTCCTTGGAAGGGCCTTGCTGCCCCTCTGCTCCCAGCCCTGGAGCAGGCTGGGCTGGCTGCAGCTTCTTGGGATTCCTGTTCTTCCAGCTGGGCTCTCCACACCCCAGGTCTGACAGGAATCACCGAGCCCTTGTTCCCACTGCCATCAAATCCTCCAGCTTTTGGTGACTGAGCTGGCAGCACCCACCAAAGCCTTTCCAAACCAAGCAGACCTAAGGCAACTCATCCAGAGAGAACCCTCAGGAAGAACCAAGGTGTCTCCCAGACACTGGGCCAGGTGTGGCACGGCTGGTGTGATGTGAAGCACTCAGGAGCTCTGCACAGCCAGTGAGGAGATGCAGTGGAGAACAACTTGTAGGACCTGGGCACTGTGCTCTCATGGCTGCTGTAGGGGGGTTATGGCTTTTCTGGCTCCTGCTGCTGCAGCCCTGGGGTGTCTCTTGTTTGTGGGAAAGGAGGAGCTGTGGTTGGAGAGTGTGGCAGGAAAATCACAGCATTGCAGAGCAGCTAGGGGTGGAGTGACCTCTGGAGATGATCAACCACCTTCTGTAAAAAATCCGTGCAAACAATTCAAAAACTCTCCCAAATTCTTTCCTGCATGTCTTCCCATCCCAAGTACTTCCTGTGCTGTGAGAGAGGCCACTGTGGAGAGCAGAAGTGTTTCTCTTGATGTCTCTTCCTTGTCCCAAACCCTGCCTGCCTCCCACTGTGCCCTTCCCAAACTGAGTGCCAGGGTTTCCCACCACCTGGGGAAACTTCCTTGGCTCCAGCCCTCCTCTTCATCTTGTTTTCCAAAGGAAGGGGATCCTGTGAGATTGCTGTGAATGCATTCCCATACATTACCTGTCCTGTCCCCTTCTCTGCCTCACATCTGTAGAATTTCATTCATCTCAATTCAGGAGAATTGGAGAAGGACACTGAGCTGCTCTGTTTTGCAGAGGATAGTTGCTGCAAACCTCTGGGGAATACCTTTAAGGATGTTTTATGTTTACAAAGGGCTTAGAAAGACTTCAGCAAGGCAGCTCCCTGCCCTGCATGTCCTGGTGCTGGCAGTCCTGGCCAACATATTGGTGCTCCTACAAAACCTGTTTTTATTAGGGTGGGATGGAGCTGCAGGGGAAAAGTGGAGCAGGGCCCAGCTGGGACTGGGAGGCTCAGGAGGAGGTGCAGGGCTGGTGGTACAGGAACAAAAGGCATGGAGGAAGGCTGGGGAGAGAGAAGAGAAGAGAAGAGAAGAGAAGAGAAGAGAA
This sequence comes from Cichladusa arquata, assembly GCA_026413545.1. Classification (NCBI taxonomy): domain Eukaryota; kingdom Metazoa; phylum Chordata; class Aves; order Passeriformes; family Muscicapidae; genus Cichladusa; species Cichladusa arquata. The sequence goes on from JAOTQP010000981.1 coordinate 5,264,471, forward strand.
GAGAAGAGAAGAGAAGAGAAGAGAAGAGAAGAGAAGAGAAGAAGAGGACAAATCTCATTGCAGCCATCCAGTACTTGAAGGGGACCTGTAAGAAAGATTAAGACAAACTTTATAGCAGGGTCTGCTGCAGTAGGAGAGAGAGTGATTATTTTAAACTGAAGGAGGGTAGATATAGATTAGTTATAGGAAAAATGTTTCTACATTGATGGTGTTGAGGCCCTGGCACAGGTTGCCCAGAGAAGATGGAATTTGCTGTTATGTCCCTCCCAGGCTGGGGGAGGGTAACTGGGACAGGGGACTGCCTGCTGCCTCTTCCTTGGCCAGGTTTGATCTTTGATGCTGGTGGGCAAATACCCTTGAAGCTGTCCAAAGCACCCTTCATCTGCTGTGGGCTCCTCAAAGGGACCTCTGAGGAACAGCAAGTCACCTTTTGATTCTGAGCAAGGGGTTTTCAGAGGAAAATTCCTTCTAATGAGAGATCCTGGAGCCTGAGTCTGTTCTGCTGGAAAATCAGGGCATGGAGTTGGTTTTTGCAGTGCTGGATCCTGACAGCCTGCATCCCACTCCAGGCTGGATCCTGACACTCGCCAGCCCCAGCAGCTGCAGGGCTGCTCTAGCTTGCAGTGGGCTTTCCTGTTTATCCTCTGCACCTGGGGAGACACCCCACCACCCCAGTGGCTGCTGGCATGGCTCTGCAGCCTCTCTGTGCCTGAAATGATCCTCAGGGCAGTTGTGTTTGCATGGGATTGCAAGGACAAGCTTTGGGGGACAGTCTAGGGGGCATTTGCCCCCTAGGGGAGGGAGGTGAGCAGGGTTGAGTTGCTGTAGGTAAAACCTTGAAGACAGAGGCAATGCCAGGATCTCTGCTCTGACCTTAGCTGCCCTCAGATCCAACAAGAACTGGCATTGTGTGGGTGACAGTCACATGGGAACACTCAGTGCAGTCACTGCTTTTGGACACATTAATTGAGTGAGCAATGCTTCTCTCTTGAGCTCTACTGGCTTTGTAAAAGGAGAGGATTTTCCATTTGGCATGGGAGGAAGGTGTGCTCACAGCACTACAGCATTCCCCAGCGAAGATCCACTCCCAGTTTGGCCTCAGAGAGAGGTTTCTGCCTTTCTGAGGGCAGTTCCCAGGAGATCCTGAGCAGTGATGCTCCTTGTCCTTCAGGGGACATAGGCTGAGCAGAGGGACCAGGGAACACCAGAAATATAAATAGCCCCATCCACCTGGCTGCCCCAGAGGGCTTTGAATGCCAGTCTGCAAGGGGCATTGGCAGCAAGGGCAGTGATGGCAGTGACAGGCAGAGCCAGCTGGGCACAGGCAGCTCGTGGCTGTGCTCCAGGGACAGATGAGCTGCCCTGGCCCAGCAGCTGCAGGGCTGTGCCAAGCTCCTGCCGTGGGGTGCCAGCTCCTGCCTGGGAGGGGGTGCAGCACCTCTGCCCAGCCAGTCCCAGGCCCATTTCTAGCTGGTCACTTTGCCAGGCAAATGTCTGGCATTAAGCAGGAGGTCTTGAGCCCAAACCTCCATTCCCTGGGAGCTTCCTTATCACCCCAGGCCAAAGGGAAGCCATGGTGCAGCTGGCTTGTCCCACAGTGACTGCGTGGGGACTCCAGGACAGACCCAGCAGCTGGAGAGGATGAGGAGGTGTCAGTGCTGCCTGTAGGAGGGCTGTGGGGGAATGAGAGGGTGAGCAGCAGGGAGGAGAGCCAGGGAGGAGCAGTGCCCTGGGCCAGGCACATTTAGGTGGCTTTGCTGGAGCAGTTTGTAGGAATCAAAGCCTCAGGGAGGGTCCTGGCAGGGGCTATTGAAGGGCTGGGGGGATCATGCTGCTGGCCAGAGAGTGGCATGTGGTGGCTCAGCATGCCAGCCCATGTCCCCAGGGTGCTGCCTGGTGTGTGGGGGGCACAGGTGGGGTGGCAGCAGGGGCAGAGTCACTGGTGGGGGTAGCAGGGGAGGTGACAGGCTGCTCTAATGAAACATTCTCTCCTGCTTGCCTTTGCAATCCCCAGGAGAAGATCGAATATGCCTTCCTCATCTTCTTTGCCATCGAGGCCATGCTCAAGATCATTGCCTACGGCTTCCTGTTCCACACGGACGCCTACCTCCGGAACGGCTGGAACGTGCTCGACTTCTCCATCGTGACCCTAGGGTGAGGAAGGGTGGGAAGGCTGCTGCTGTTCAGCTTGTGCCAGGCCTCTTCCACAGCCAGGCAAGGACTAGCTTTTCTGATTGCAACGTGTTTGGAGACAGCTCCTCAACCAAGTTCATGGCCTTCTCCCATGGGACTCTGCTCCTGCTCTGACGTCCACTGGGATCCTCTCTAACTCTTATTTCTTCCTGTCTTGACTCCTTCATGCCTTGTAGGTCTCCTTGCCCTGGAGAAGGGGTGGGCATGGGTGG
>JAOTQP010000981.1:5300594-5312365 GCA_026413545.1 Cichladusa arquata
CTCCCCAACGGGGCAGATCCCAGGATCAGCCCCCAGGGCACCTCCCCAACGGGGCAGATCCCAGGATCAGCCCCCAGGGCACCTCCCCAACGGGGCAGATCCCAGGATCAGCCCCCAGAGCACCTCCCCAACGGGGCAGATCCCAGGGATCAGCCCCCAGAGCTATTCCCCAACGGGGCAAATCCCGGGATCAGCCCCCAGAGCACCTCCCCAACGGGGCAGATCCCAGGATCAGCCCCCAGGGCGCCTCCCACACAGGGCAGATCCCAGAGATCAGCCCCCAGGGCACCTCCCCAAGCTGCTGTCAGGCAGGTCTGCTGCCTCACTGCTGAGCTGGTGTTTCCTCTGCAGGGGCAGAATCAAACACTTGGATGTGGTGACTCTGCTGAGGCGTATCAACCCTCCCCTGGGCTTTGGGAAGTTCTGCCCACACCGTGTAGCCTGTAAGGTAAGAGCCAAGGGGGTGACAAGGTGTGTGAGCACAGGGACTCCTTCCCCAAGCTGTCACTGTGTCCTCCTGGCAGAGAGGGACAGTGCAGCCAGCCCTCAGTGCTTGCACTCTGCTCTGACCTCTCCTTTCTAATGAAGGGGTGGGTTCAGGGGGCAAGGAGAGGTGCACAGACCTGCACAGAGCTGATGTGCTTCAGGCTGCTGAAAGTCAGGACTTACCTGTGCTCACCTCCTACTTCAGAGGGTGGCACTGATGGGCTGGCTCTGCCCAGAGCCCTCACAGGGGCTGCCAGGCCACCCTGAGCTGGTGCAGGAGGGCAGTGCAGGGCCTGAGCGTGTGGCCATCTCAGCTGGGCTGTAGAACTCGTTTCCAAGAGCTGATAGTGCTTAGGGAGAAGGAAACCCCAACTTTCTTAGCCACTTTTCCTGGCTTAGCTCATTCTGAGCAAGTCCAGGGCCTGTGTGAGGCTCATGTATTACATCATGGGCAGGAGCTCAGGCACTGCTGGAATCCCTCCTGGGTTTTGGGCAAACACATCAGGAGATTTGATCTCCAGATTCCTCACAGCAGCCTGGAACATGTTTTGGAGTGGGGAGTGCAATGCAAAATGACTCCCATCTCCCTGAGAGCAGCTGGGGGGATTCAGCCTGGAGAAAAGGAGGCTCAGAGCTCTTCTTGCTCTCTGCAACTCCCTGGTTGAAGCCAGGTGGGAGTCTGTCTCTTCTCTCATGTAAAAAGTGACAGTACAAGAGGAAACAGTCTCAAGTTGCACCATGAGAGATTTAGGATGGATATTAGGGAAATTTTTTTCACAGAAAGATTGGTTAGGCCCTGGGACAGGCTGTCCAGGGCAGTCATGGGTTACACCTGGAGGTGTTTAAAAGCTGTGTGGATGTGGTGCTTGTGTACAGGGATTTTCTGGTGGCCTTGGCAGTGCTGGGGGAACGGTTAAACCTGATGATCTTACAGATCTTTTCTGACCTAAACAATGGTGTGATTCCATGATTTTCTCCCATGACACCCATGTGGGTTAGCTCTGCCCATCACTTGCTCTGGTTCAGCTGGCTGGGATCAGCGACATCACTGCCTCTGTAGCAATTGTGGTACCAGTGTTGCCTTTAGGAGCTGGAACAGAGATCACACCGAGTTAGGGGAAATAAAGAGGGCATTTATTGAAAGGCCTGCAAAGGCCACACCCTGGCAGTACAGTGCCACAGCATGGCCCCTGCCCTGCCCGAGTGGCTCCAAGATGGAAGTAAAAGAGAGTTTGGTCACATGATTTCACATTTTTATAGACTTCAGTCCATTTGCATACAGGAGTCACCCATCCAATTAATAGTCTCAAATTGTAAGGTGTCCTCCTCCTCTTCTCCTGGCTGACCTGCCCTCCTCCTCTCACGTTGTTTATACTTTGGGCTTGGAGTCTGAAGAAACTGTCCTTGAGTCCACAGCTGGTATTGGACTATTTCCCTTTATCACCCTAAAGCACAATGGAAAGCACACCCAAGCAGAACAGAAAACTCGGACCTTAAGGCATCACCAGGAGCGCTGCAGAGCCCCTGGGCAGGGCAGGTGGGGCTGGGAGGGCTCCATGGGCTGAGCAGAGCCTCTGGGCAGCACAGGCACCAGTCTGGGGGCTGGCAGGCAGCTCTGTGTCCCCGGGTCACAGCTGAGGCTTTGCTGTGCAGCGCCTGGTGTGCATGAACATGCCCCTGAACAGCGACGGCACCGTCACCTTCAACGCCACGCTCTTCGCTCTCGTCAGGACAGCCCTCAAGATCAAGACAGAAGGTGAGCAGTGACCTTGTCTGCCCCTGCAGCCTGCCAGGGACCTGCCTTGTGGTGCTGCTGTGGGTTACTGCCTTGGGGTGACTTTATCCCCAGTCATCTGTTCTGTTGAATATTGAGTTCTGCAGCTTTAAGAGCGGTTGCAGGAGTGAAGGGGGAGAGAAGAGGTGCAGAGAAACCAGGTCACTTACACACCATTCCCCCACTGGCCAGGGATCTCAGGGCACTTGTCTGTGGGATCAGACCCTGTGGGCAAACCCTCAGCTCTGTTCTTATCACCCATCTCTGTGGGTCAGAGCCCCTGGTGGGGCCTGGCACTGCTCAGCCCGAGCCTGGAGGATTTATCAGCTTTGGCCCACGTGCTGCAGCCCTGAGGAGTGAGCCAGTGCCACCAGTGCCACCCTGAACAGCTTAGTGGGGCTGCTCCAGCTCCCATCCTTTGAGTTTAGCTGTGCTGGGGAGGAGCTGCTTTCACCCCTTCCTTGCCAGCAGCATAGTTTGCTGAGCTTTGCAGTGGGAAGGTGTCTCAGCAGCTTGTTTCTGTGCTGAGAGCAGCTCTGGCCTGGGCAGCCATCTGTGGCAGGGCTCCTGGCATCTGTGCCTTCCTGCAGTGTAGCACTGTGCTTCCCTCTGGCTGGGGTGGGGACATGGCAGCCTGGGAGAAGCACAGGAGATCTTGGAGGCAGACTGGAGTTTCAGGAATGACCAAAGAGGAGGTCAAAATCTGTAAAGTATTCTGGCTAAAATGAAACTAAGCTCATTTTTGTTGGGTGGGGAGACAGAGAGGAGCTGTCACACCCTCCAGGAGATTGTCCAGGTGTGCACATGCTTTGTCTTCACTCCTGTTCACATCCCTGGGAATGAACTGCTCTGTCCTGCTGGCTTTCCTCCCAGGTAACTTTGAACAGGCCAATGAGGAGCTCAGAGCTATTATCAAAAAAATCTGGAAGCGGACGAGTATGAAGCTCCTGGACCAGGTCATCCCACCCATCGGAGGTATGGCACCAGGGCACTTCCAGAGGGACCCCTGAGCTCCTGCCCAGGCTCTCAGAATCATCACCTTGGTTTCCTCCCTCCAGATGATGAGGTGACAGTGGGCAAATTCTATGCTACTTTCCTGATCCAAGAACATTTCAGGAAGTTCATGAAGCGCCAGGAGGAATATTATGGGTACCGGCCCAAGAAAAACCCTGTGGAGATCCAGGTTGGTGTGCGGGTGGGGAGATTCTTCCTGGAGGCAGGCAGAGAGTTCTGCAGGTCAGGGAAAAGGCTTCCCCCAGCCTGGGGAGGTCCAGGGTGTCCCAGAGAGCTGCAGGGACCCCTGTGCCTCAGGGGAAGTGGGGTGCCCCAGGTGAACCAGCACTGAGCTGGCCATGAGTCCCCAGCACTGTGTGACCTTGGTGTCCAGGGTGAAGAAAGCAAAGGAGGGTTTTGACTCTGCTCCACTGACTCCAGTTGTAGACAGGACTTGGCAGGATCTGCTGCCTCACTAAGTAGTTTTAGTTGGAAACTCCCACCAGAGACATTGTCTGTGCCAAATGCTGCTCATCCAAGCCCTTACCCACCTGCTCTGCTCCAATCCCAGGGCCTTCTCCCTCTCCTCCCTAGCAGTGTCTGGATATTCCATGTGCCTGGTGTTCTCTGTGTTCTCTCAGCCTTACAGAGCACCAGGGGGAGGGAGGGACACTGTGGCTGGCTTTGGGTGGGACACTGCAGTCAGAGAAGCTGCACAGCAGCCTGAGGGGTGCTGGCAGAGGATTTCTGTGCCTGGCCAGAAATAGCCTCTCCTGACTTTGTATGGAGGAAATCACCTGTAGAGATAAAAGACCAGGCCCCAAAGGTGCAAAGCAAGGAAAAGAGCCAGGTCCCAGATCAGGGATGGAGGCATTGCCTGCCCTTGGCTGTCACCAGCCCAACCCTCCATCAGGCTGCCCCTGCACTCCCTTTTGGGGGAGAGCAACTGGGGGACAGCTGTGCAGCTCAGGAGCAGTGCCACCAAGCCCAGAGCCAGCTGCAGGCTGTCACCCATGGCCTGTCCTGTGCCAGGCTGAGCGTGCCTCATCATGTTTCCTTCTCCAAAGACCAAGGTGAGGGGTGATGGGGCACAACCACACCAGCCCTGCCTTCCTGTCCCCTCCAGGCTGGGCTGAGGAGCATTGAAGAAGAAGCTGCTCCCGAAATCCATCGAGCCATTTCTGGGGACTTGACTGCAGAGGAGGAGCTGGAAAGAGCCATGGTGGAGGCTGCCATGGAGGAAGGGATATACAGGGTGAGTGCAGGCCTCAGGTGGGTCAGCCTGGCTGCTAGCACTGGGGTCAGCCTGCAGGGTGTGGGCCACAAGGATGATCAGCACCTCTTTCCTTTCTGTGAGCATCAGGACATCCTAGTTGTGTCATCTTGGGCAAGCTGCTCTCTGCCTCAGTTTCCCCTCTGTGAAAGGACCCAGCTCACATGTCTGGCAGGGCTGTGCTGGATGCTTACCTGCTGGTTTGGAAGTTCCCACTCACACCTTCTGCCAGGCTAAGGCAGGAGAGCTCTGGTGTCACAGGAATTGATTCACTTCCCACTCCCTGGGAGTCTCCAAGACAGCCTGGGCAGCTGAGGCAGTTGCAGAGGTTCACTTCCTTCTGTGTCCAGAGGTGCCACCACCTCAGGCTGTCCCACAGAGGTGACAGGATTTGCATGGCCACCAACCCTCAGTGCCTCAGTTTCCCCACCTGGGCAGGGAGGCTTTTGGGACTGTGTGGACTGCAATCTGAGCAGAGCAGTCACTATTTCCACATGGGAATGGCCCCAGAGCAGCCTGGAGCTCCAGGCTTCCCCCCTGATGCCCTCCCTGTTGGTTGCAGAGAACAGGTGGCTTGTTTGGCCAGGTGGACAGCTTCATGGAGCCCAGCAGCCCCCTGCAGCCCCAGGTGGCCAGCCAGAGGCCCCTGCAGTTCACTGAGGTGGGCACTGAGGACCTCGACTCTCCTGTGTTCCTCGATGACTTCCCCCAGGAAGGCAACACCAACATCAACAATGCCAACAGCAGCAGCTGCCTGGAGGGGTAAGGGCACTCAGCCTGGGTGTGCAGGCAGGGAGGGCAGTGCTGGCCAAGGGGCCACTGCCCTGTCACTGCCCTGCCACGGGACCACTGCCATGGGGCCACTGCCTTGCCCTAGGGCCACTGCCCTGGGGCCACTGCCTGCCATGGGGCCACTGCTCTGTCACTGCCCTGCCACGGGGCCACTGCCCTGGGGCCACTGCCCTGCCCTGGGGCCAGTGCCCTGCCACTGCCCTGGGGCTGTCCTGGCAGCTGGCTGCACCCTAGCCCACCCAGGGCTCCCATCCATCACTCCTCCATCTCAGTGCCATGAGGATGGAGGTGAACAGCAGGGCTCCAGGGATTCCCTCCCCCTCCCCTGCCAATTTTTGAGGGCCAAGGCCTGGGCTGGGGCCACCAGCACATGCCTGGGCAGAAGCAGAAGGGACAAAGATGACCAGTGTAAGAGGATGTACCCAGTCCTGCTTCCTGGGGTCTCCATCTTGTTCATCCATTCCAATTGTTGCCCAGGTCTGTCCCCCAGGGCTGGGGAAGGTGGGGGGCTGCCCCCAGGTGGAGCTGGGCTCAGAGTGGTCCCCACTCAGCTGAGCCCCTGCCTGCCCTTGCAGGGTGCAGTATGAGGACGAGGTGCTGAGGAGGACGGAACCAGCAGCACGCAGGCGCCCGGCCTGGGGTGAGTCTGGGCTTTGCTCCTCTGGGGCACTGGGACCAGCCAGGAGAGGGGGAAGGGTCTGATGTTGGTGGGTGGAAGGAGGAGATGCAGTGGGTTGGAGGTTTGCTGAGAGCACTGAGCTGAGCAGGATCTCTCTGGAGAGCTCCAGGAGACCCTTCTACCCTTTGAGGTGATGACACATGGAGACAGAGCCTCAGGCTGGGGGAGCACTGGCCATCCCAGGGCAGTAAGGCCACAAGACCACGTTTGTTTCCTTAAACAGGGACTCTGAGCGCTGCTGAACTCCTAAATGCTTTGTTCCCCCCAGCCTGGCGAGCCCATTCCCATCTCTGTTTGGCAGAGATCCTTGCTCCTGTACCCATCTGATGTCCCTCCTTTTCCCTCCCACAGAGCACAAGCGCCCCATACCCATGGAGAGGCTGAGCAGGAGGCGAGGGGCCTCCTCTGGGGGTCCCTCATCACCAGGGCCACTCCTGCCCCAGCAGGTAAAGGGGCAGTGCATGTCCAGAGGGGACATGTAATGTGGGGGACACAGCTGAGCCTCCCCCCCGTGCTGGGAAAGGCTTTCCCAGCTGTGCTGGGGAGGAGCCACTCTCCAGGGCTCACTGTGTGTATGCAGCCTTGCTGGAGCTTTTCTCTTGGATCAGCCTGGAGTGGAGCTGGGCTCCCACCCTGCTGCTGTAGCAGTCATGGGAGCTCCTGGAAGCTGGAACAGCTGGAAGCACATTCCTCTGGCTCCCCATCCCAGCCAGGGCTGGCAGAAGGGTGCATCAGATTTGCCCCCATGCTTCCTTTGGTGGCCACAGTGCCTCATGCCTGGCATGTGCCAGGGCAGGGGGCCAGGGCTGGTTCCCAGCTCTCTGTTCACATGGCCCTGCTGGTCACATTTTGGGGGTGCCCTGCACCCAGGAGCTCCAGCAGGATGGCATTGCCTGTCCAGGCACTGGAGAGAGGACAGAACCTGCAGCCCCACACTAACATGGGAGAGGTTTTCCCTGGGCAGTGTCCCAGCACATGTTGCAGCTCTGTGCTACTCTCACCCAGCTGCCCACAGAGCATGGCACTGTGACCAGAACAGCATCCAGCTCAAGGTTCCAGCAGACAAAAGCCAGTGAGCCAGGAACATCCTCCACCCCAGCCATCACCTTCCTCATTCAGGAGGTAAGGCAAGGGCACAGCCTGGCAGAGGGAACAGCAGGGATGGCAGGGAATTCCAGGGATACCATGCTTATGCCATGGTGGGAGGCTGGGGGGCAGAGCTTAGCTGCAAGAGCGAGCAGCACAGAGGGCAGAGGGAGGAGAGGGTGGGTGCCTGCAGCCAGGGCAGCTCCCCAGGCTGAGCACCTCTGTTCTCACCTTCTGCACAGGCTCTGATCTCCGGAGGCCTCGGGGCTCTGGCCCGTGACTCATCCTTCCTAGCAGTGGCCAGGGATGAGATGGCAGCCAGCAGCCAGCTGGAGATGGATGTAATGGAGAAAGCAGCTGTGGAGCTGCTAAAGGGAAGAGAAACACTGCAGGGCACAAAAAGAGGCTCTGCCCCAGCGGACACCTCAGCTGTGCCAGCAGGCAGATCCCCAGGACTCGGTGCAGCTCCCTCCCAAAACACCATCAGTGCCACTCGCCTGTGAGCTGCTGCTGCAGCGGCCCAGGGTCCTGTCACAGGGGTGCTGCAGCACAGCCACACTGTTCCTGCTCCTGCCTGTGCTCCTGAGACACTCTGGCCAGCTGTGGTATTGCTTTTGGGACAGGCCTCTGGGATGCTGCAGAGCAGGACAATGCTGTTCCAGCGGGTCCTGCAAGAGCTGGACAGGTCATTAAAGTGTTCCTGCTGTGTGACCCTGGGTGCCCTCCCCTCCTTCCTCTGCCATCCCACCTGCACAGCCAGGGGAGGGGCTGCAGATGCTCATAACCAGAGCTGGCAGTGATTCTCATGGCAGCCTCCAGTCCAGTGTTTTGAGGTTGTCAAGTTCTGGGGATCTCCTGATATCCCAGCAGCTGGACCCTGCATCCTCATGTCTGTGCTGGAGCCTGCAGCCTCCTGCCTGCAGCCAAGTCTGGCCTGTGAGGAGGAGATGTGCCAGGGGCTGGGCAGCAAAATGGGTCTGGGGCCTTCTTCGCTGGGAAACTGGGGATGGGGCAGAGGTATGAAAGGATGTGAGGCTGGGGCAGCAGCCCTGGGGCTGGCCAAGAGGAGAGTTGGGCACTGTGGAGCCATTTCTGCCCCTTCCAGTATCGCCACACTGTGCTCTTGGGGTCAGGCATCCATCCCAGTCCCATGACATCCAACCCACAGCTCAGTGGGGCCTGGGCAGGAGAGTGTGGAGCTGTTCCTACAGTGCTCCCAGCACTGCCTCACTGGTGCTGAGCAGCAGCCGAGTTTGTTCCTCTCTGGGCTGCTCTGGGGGTCCCAAGTGCCCCCCATGGGATCTGGGTGCTGAGCACTGGGGCAGCCCCATCTCCCAGCCCAGCTCTTCGGTGGGATCTGGCTCCCCAGGGCCCCCAGCCCAGCCTAACTGGGAACTGGGGGGCTCTTGGTCACCTCATTTATATTAAAATGCAGAGATTGGATGGGTCCCAGAGGAGGAGCAGATCAATGAGCCAGCTTGCTCCCCAGCATGGATTTTATTAACTCAGTCAAGGGAACAGCCTGAGTTCAGCTGGTGCCTACCCAGGCAGTGCAGCTTCCCCCACAGCACACAGCCAGCAGAGATGGACACTGGGGGAAACTGCTGCATCCCTTCCTCTTGCTTCTTTGCCCTGGGACAGGACCTACACCCTTCACACTCCCACCCTCACACACACACTGCTGGTGGGGGTGCACAGGAGGTGTCAAGGACACGTTATGGGGTGAGTGCTTGTGGTCTCCTGGTGGGTTTTGGGAGATGCAGGACTGCCTGTATCACTTGCCAAGACACGTGGGTGGTCACTGGAGACTCTAAACATAAAGGGTGACACTATGGTGGGGACAGTACCACTGAGTTGGGGCTCTGCACCCCCTCCTGCAGTCTGGGGCTGGACAAGGCATGATTTGCTCCATCTGAGATGTGTGGTGTGTCTTTCTTAAGCTGATTCTAGCTGAACTGGGGGCAGATGTGATTTGTGGTACAGCTGGCATGTGGGTGAGAGTAGGAAGATAGCAACATCACGGCACAGTCACTGCCCCTCTCTGCCTGGGGCTTCAGTGGGAGAGTCCAGCCTCAGGAAAACCAGCAGCTCAGGGTGGGAACTGCACTGTGCATCAGCTGTCCTTCCAAACAGGGGACAAAAAAAGAAGAATACCAGCTCCTCACATCCATGCAGGAAGAGAGAGAGGCTCATTTTTGTACCAGCATACGGTGTCCTGGGCCTTACCCATCCCAGCAGAACTGAGAGCTCCCACAGGATGCAGAGTCCTGTGTGCCATGGCCCATGGTCCTGGCACCTTGGGAGGAGCAGCCACGAGCAGATGGGGTGAAGGGACCCAGAGTGCAGAGCAGAGGGCAGGTGCTGGACTGTGTGCTAGGCACAGCACTGCCTCACTGGCCATTGGCCACCAGCTGTTGGCCACAGTGCTGGTGTGTCCTGGCTGTCCCTCTCCAGGATACAGCCTGGACTCCTCAAAGGAAACCTCCGAGTGCCTCAGTTTGCCCTCATGCTCCATTGCTATTTGCCCTGAACTTGACCAGCCTGCAGAGCTGGGAGTCCCAAGTAGGTCCCACACCTGCTGGAAGATTATTTCTTCTGTGGAGCTGGGGCATGCCTGTGTCCTGCTACCATCAGCCCCAGAAAAGTGAATGCAGCTCAGAAAAGCCATAACAGGGACTCCTTCTGCTCCCCAGTGCTTGTGTGTCTCCAGTCCTGCTCTCTGATTGCCTCTGGATGTGTCTCCCTCAGCAGCCTCCCAAAACCAGCTCCTAGGATGGAGCCAATGGCCCTGTGGGCACAGCTCTGCGGGCTGTGCCCTCTGCTGCACGGGTGCCCAGCTTGCTGTGCAGATCCCAGCCCTGCAGCACGGACTGTGCACGCTGGGAGCTGTACTGGCACCTGGCTGCCACCCTGCCATGCCATGTCCTCTTAGGACAGACTCTCACGGCAGCCTCTGAGCCCAGAGGGCTGCCAGACCCCAGTGCCAGTGGCTGTGCCAGGAGCACCGAGCTCAGCCCTGCCCTGCTGTGTATCCTGCTGCTCCAGGGTGTCACCCCCCGACAGCACAGAGGGGACGGGACCCACGGCAGCCAAGGAGGTGTCGGAGTGATGCCAGCCGTGTGGCACACACCGTGCGGCCAGTCCAGAGTGATACCAGCCGTGTGGCACACACCGTGCGGTATGGAGTGATGCCAGCCGTGTGGCACACACCGTGCGGCCAGTCCAGAGTGATGCCAGCCGTGTGGCACACACTGTGCGGTCCGGAGTGATGCCAGCCGTGTGGCACACACCGTGCAGTCCGGAGTGATACCAGCCGTGTGGCACACACCGTGCAGTCCGGAGTGATGGCAGCCGTGCGGTACCCGCCGTGCGGCCGGTCCGGAACAGGCTCGGTACAGCCCGGAGGAGAGCGGGCACAGCCCCGGTCAGTGAGCGCAGGCGGCAGCGCTGACCCGGCAGGGGGCAGCAGGGGCTGGGAGTGCGGGTGCGAATGGGGGGGAGTGCGAGCTGCGTCCGTGTGTCCCTGTCCCTGTCCGTGTGTCCGTGTGTTCGTGTCTGTGTGTCCGTGTCCGTGTGTCCCTGTCCGTGTGCCCGTGTCTGTGTGTCCATGTGTTCCTGTCCATGTGTCCGTGTGTCCCTGTCCATGTGTCCCTGTCCCTGTCCGAGTGTCCCTGTCCATGTGCCCGTGTCTGTGTGCCCTTGTCTGTGTGTCCCTGTCCGTGTGCCCTTGTCTGTGTGTCCATGTGTCCATGTGTCCGTGTGTCCCTGTCCGTGGGTCCATGTGTCCATGTGTCCCTGTCCCTGTCCGTGAGTCCATGTGTCCGTGAGTCCCTGTCCGTGGGTCCATGTGTCCGTGTGTCCGTGTGTCCCTGTCCCTGTCCGTGAGTCCATGTGTCCGTGTGTCCCTGTCCGTGTGCCTTTGTCTGTGTGTCCATGTGTCCATGTGTCCGTGTGTCCCTGCCCGTGGGTCCATGTGTCCATGTGTCCGTGTGTCCCTGTCCCTGAGTCCATGTGTCCGTGTGTCCCTGTCCGTGGGTCCATGTGTCCGTGTGTCCTTGTCCCTGTCCCTGGGTCCATGTGTCCATGTGTCCATGTGTCCCTGTCCCTGGGTCCATGTGACCATGTGTCCCTGTCCCTGTTCCTGTCCGTGGGTCCATGTGTCCATGTGTCCCTGCCCCTGGGTCCATGTGTCCATGTGTCCCTGGGTCCATGTGTCCATGTGTCCCTGGGTCCATGTGACCATGTGTCCGTGTCTCCCTGTCCCTGTCCGTGGGTCCATGTGTCCGTGTGTCCCTGTCCCTGTCCGTGTGTCCATGTATCCGTGAGTCCGTCCCCGCTCCGCGCTGTCCCCGCTCCCTCCGCCGCGTGCCGCGCTCGGTCCCTGTGGGCGTGTCCCGTGCGGGCCCCGCCCCGCACCTGGCGCGGCCCCGCCCCTCCGGCGCCGCCCCTCCGGCCCGCGGATGCTGCGGGGCAGCGCGGCCGCGGTGCCGGCGCGGGGCCATGGCGGCCCCGGACAGCTGCGTCAAGGTGGCCGTGAGGTGAGCGCGGGCTCGGTGCTTCCCGCGGGGAGGGCTGCGCGCCGGGGGGCCGCGCCGGGCTCGGTGCGCCCGGGCTCGGTGCCGAAAGGCGGGGCGGGCGCTGCCGCTGCGGGTGCGAGGCGGGGGGTGCGGGGTGCCCGCGGGGCTCTG
>JAOTQP010000981.1:5313385-5323660 GCA_026413545.1 Cichladusa arquata
ATGCGGTATCTCGGTGTCCTTTGTGCTGGGAACAATGCGCCTGCAGACCCGCACCTTACACGGGAGCTGCTGGCGGCTCGGAGCCCGCGGGGCTCGGGGGGCTGCGGGAGCTCGGGGGGCGAGGCCGAGCCCCGCGGGCAGGGGTGACACCCCCGTGTCACCGTGCTCTTTGTGAGCGCCATGCCGGCGGGGCCGTGCCGCTCCCTGCCCCTCGGGAAGAGGGGGACCAGAATCCCACGGAGCGGCCACGCGGGACCCTTGCCTGTCGGGAAGGGACCGGCTGGCCCCCGCTCACCCCACCCCATCCATCCCCGTGCCGGGGCAGCCGCATCTGCCGGGCCCGTGGTGCCGGACCCCGGGGCAGCCCGGCCGGACACGCCGTGCCTGCCCCCGCTCTGTCCCCGGTGTCCGCGGCGGGGGCTGTGCCGGGGCTCGGAGGGCACTGCCCGCCCTCCCTGCTCGGAGCGGGAGCACAAAAGATGCTGCTGGTGCGGCGGCGGTGATGGAGGGTGGGTGTGGGGCTGTGTGCGGGTGCACGCGGGTGTGCGGGGCTGTGTGCGGGTGCACGCGTGTGTGTGCGCCGCCACACCCCCCCGCTCCCCCTGCCCCTCCGCCCTGCTCGCCCTGGGAGCAGCCGCGGGGGATTTTTTTGCCATTCTCCTCTCGAGAGGCCGGGCTGTGGCTGTGAAGGATGGGGGAGCTGCGGGAGTGACGGCAGCCCCTGCTGGGGTGGCTGCACAGGGGCAGGAGGGCTGTGCCAGCACCGAGTGTCTGTGCCAGGACACTGACCCGGGAACCGAGTTAATGCCGACCATGGGGGGGGAGATTTCCTCCTGGCCAGACTCTTCCCGTCTCCATCCTGCATTTCTCTCGAGATGATGCCTTTTCACATCATCCTGGAGGTGGGGTGGGCGCCCCGCGGCATGGCGGCTGCGGGCTGGTTTCTGCTGGGCTCTCCTGATCGCTCAGGTCCCTTCCAACAGTGGGTCCTGGGCCGGCTGCTGCTTGGGGAAGGGGATGGCAGCGGGGAGGTGATGGGTGTGCAGCATTGCAGTGGGGCTGCAGCGGTCATGGAACAGGGAGGGGGCAGAGGTCCAACCCTCCAGCACCCCTTCCTTGGGGCAGTGAGCCAGCATCGCACTCGGTGCAGCGGGGGAAGCGGGGCAGATGGGGGATGTGGTGCTGGAGGTGAGCCGGGAGGACAAAGGAGCAGGGCTGGGAGCAAGGAGGCTGCAAACAAAGGCATCAGGTCGTGCCGCCGTGCGGGAAGGTGGCTCTGGTGCTGAGCTGAGTGTGCAAGGGCTGAGCTGCTCTCCCTGCCGACCACCCACCTTTCCTGCCACTGCAGCCCCGAGGGGCTGGGGCTGGGTCCCCTCCTGTCCTGCACTTGGAGCAGAGCGAGGTTTTCCTTTGTCAGTGCTGGTGACACCCTGCTGGTGGAGCAGCCAGGCTGCAGGATTCTCTAAGACCCTTGGAGTAAACCTGCCCCAGATCCCACCTCTGTCAGCCATCAGAGCACAGAGGAGATTGAATGTTTCTGGGATGCAGCAGGACACGGATCAAAGCTCCCCTTTTGTCCCTTGATAATAACATGAATGGGCCAGCTGTGCTCTTTCTTTGGGGTCTCTGTGTGTCTGTGCTGCTGGTGGGAGGGAGGTGGGAGCTGGGGAAGGGCCAGGGACACCGGGAAGTGATGGTGGTGTTGGTGGAATGCACTGCTGTCTGCTGGGGTCAAACAGCTGATGTCAAGAGGTGCCACAGCCATCACGACACATCTGTGTGGTCCCACAGAGCCCTTGGGGTGGGAGGAGTAGGGGCAGTCGAACGGAGATGCTGGATCTGTGCTTCCTGGTTCCTGCTGGTGGTCTTGGTCTGGCAGGAGAAGGCAGGAGGGATGCTGAGCTGTTTCACTGTCAGCCTCACAGGCTCCCATCTTCTCCTGGAGACCCTCGTCTGCCCCATTTGCACTGGGCTCCAAAGAACCCGGGTGCTGAGCCACCAGCTGTGCTGTGGGGACGTTACCGAGGCTTTCCACGTGCTGGGAGGGAAATGGCCGGTACCTGCAGCGCTGCTGTCAGCAGGAGGAAACGCAGGCCCAGCAGCTCCTCCTGGCCCAGGGGCTGATTTGCTCCTGTGCCTTGTGCCTGCAGTGCCTGCAAGGGCAGGGCTGGATCCCTGGCCCTCGCCCTCCCTGCCAGCAGGGTCTGCCTTTGCTCGCCCCTGAGCCCGGAGTGTGGCTGGTGTCTGCTGGGGCGGGAGGAGCGCAGGGCTGAGCTGTGCTGCTCTCAGCTGTGCCTGCCTGGCGGTCTGGGCAGGAAGCTGCTCCTGCCTCGGTGGTGCTGAGCCATCCTGGGGCCAGCCCTGCTCGCACAGCCCTGCTCACACAGCCCTGCTCACACAGCCCTGCTCGCACAGCAGCCGCTGCTCCCTCCTTGGAGGTGACCTTCAAACGGGTGCCTGCAGTGCAGCCGGTGCAGCAGCTCCCCATCCTGCCCTCTGTCTAGGAGCACGGCTTTGATTTGAGAATTGGGACAGAAATTTGAGGTTTGTGCCTTGAGGCTCAGCAGCCCCTCTCCCCACAATCTCAGACAGGTGCTGCCAGCTCCTGCAGCCACAGTGAGCCGGGGAGTGGCCCTGGCTGTGCTGGTTGCAGGAAGCAGAGCAGAGCAGTTTTGCAGTGTCAGGAAGAGCTGATGGCATGTATTGACCCCCGAAGCCATTAAACTCCTTGGCTGGAGGCCTGAGTGGCCTGGCTGGCTGCAGAGCTGCTCCCTGAGGGCACCTCCAAACTGGCTGGCTCCTTTGAGAGAGAGAGTGGCATCCCCTGTGCCAGAGCTGCCCCTGGCACTGAGCATGCCTGGCCTGCTGAGGAGACGCAGGAAACGGAGCTTGTGAAATTGGGGAAGGAAGTTGAGTCGTATTTCAAGTTTATTTAAACTCTGCAACCTCCAGTGCCCTGCTGCTCTCGCAGATGCTCGTGCTGCGATGCTCTGTGGGCCACACCATAGCCCCTGGCTGGCTGGGGAGTGACTCCCAGCTCCTGCTCGGGGTCCCCCCTCCCCTCATCACCTTTGGGGGTGTTTCAGTGACTGGGCTGGCGAAGGCCTGGTGCTGGGATCAGCTGTCTCCAGCCCTGCCAGGGTCCTGGCATCTCTAGTGCCACATGGCTGGGGCTCTCTGCCTGCTGGGATGCTTTCTGTGAATCCAAAGTATCTGGAGCCAGCTGGGGTCAGTCACTGAGGAAGTGAAGCTGAAGCCCTTCCACATCAGCTCTTCTGGGATGGATTTGGGTCCAGCTGGAAAGGTGGTGTGAGCCCAGTTTGTGCCACTGTCCGTGCTGCCCAGGGGTGGGAAGAGGGAGGGCACAGCCCTGGTGCCTGCTGCCCACCATCCCCTGCTGCTGCTGTGGCCTGGAGGCCCTTCGGTGTGGTCCTGGGGGGACACTGGCTCCTGCCAGCTTTGGTGGTGTTGGCCTGGCTGTGCTCAGCTGGTACAGAGCCATGCAGGGAGAGATATGCAATCAATTCCAGCCCAAGGCTTGGGATGTGACTGTCTGCTGGAGGGGGAGGGGAAGGGGAGGGGAGCAGCCCATCCTGCTGTAGGGCACAGCCCTGCTCAGCGTGCTGGGCTGGGGCACCCCGACCCCTTTCTGTCCACCCTTTGCACCTACTGAGGGCAGCTCAGCCATGGCAGAGGGTCCCAGCCCCATCCTGTGACTGTTGTGCTGCTGGGCTGAGCCCAGCCCAACACTGCTGCTGCTCTGCTTTCACTTTGGGGCTCTGAGCCTGCTGTGACTCTGTGTGTGACACGGTGAGAGCAAGGAGGGGAGCTGGGCTCTGGGGCAGTGCTGAGCCCTGTGTGGGTGCCCTGTGTGGGTGCAGGGGGCTCTGAGCCTGCTGTGACTCTGTGTGACATGGTGACATGGGGAAAGGAGGGGAGCTGGGCTCTGGGGCAGTGCTGAGCCCTGTGTGGGTGCCCTGTGTGGGTGCCCTGTGTGGGTGCAGGGGGCTCTCAGTCGGGTTTGACAGGAAATGCTCACCAGGGCTGGGGGGAGCAGGGCTGCACCCCGGTGCCAGCGGATGTGCAGCGCCCGCAGCACAGCAGCTCCAGGAGGGTTTTGGTTTGGGTGCCTGCACACATCAGCCATCTCTGGGGCTTTATCTGGGCACCGTGGGGCCCAGCAGCTCGGCAGGCCAGGGCCTCCCAAGGACCAGGCAGAGCACGGGGCCAGCTGCTGCCTCAGCAGTGAAATTGGAGGCAGGAGAAAATCGCAGATGAAGCCCCAAACAAAGCTGTCAGAAACATGGCTCCTGGCCCCGGGGGAGGGAAGGCGATACCCTCTGTGAGAGTCACAGAGCCAGCCCTGGGCAGTGGCTGCACTGCTGCTCCTGCTGGGGGTGGGGGCTGGCCCCGGTGGTCCCACAGGGCTATTTCCTGCTGCAGGCTGTCAAAACACTCCATGCCACTGGTTAAACAGCCGGCAGGTTTGGGATGTGGTGGATTGTGAGGGCAGCTGCCTCTGGGATGTGCTGCAGGAGATCAGTCTGCAGGGGCTGCCTCTGCACCCTGGGCAGCTGCTGCTGGGTTTTGCTTTGGCTTGGTGGAAGGGACAGTGACTGGCACCTGGCTGCCACCCCTTCCCTCTCTGGGCAGAGCAGGAGCCAGTCCAGTCCTGCCCTGGTGTGTGCTTGTGTGCCCTGGCACTGCCCTGCTGCCTCATCTTGCCCAGAATCTGCCCCTCTGCTCTCTCCATGGATGCCACACAGTCATTGCCCATTGCCAGGGGAGGCTTCTGAGCTGAGCCCCAGCACCTGGGGATCCCAGTGCAATCCCTTTCCCTGCTCTGCAGCTCCTTGGAGCCTGACGTGGCTGGCAAATATTTCTTGTCACAGTTTGCTGTAGTGGAGCCTGGTGCCAGGCTCTGCTGTCCTGTGCTCCAGCTGTGAGGGGCTGTGGGCACCTCCCTGCCCACTGCCCCTGCCCCACTTTGGCAGAGTGAGATGTCTCCATCCCTGCTCTGCTCTGGGATGCTGGCAGATGCTGGCAGGGAGCTGAGCTGCTGCTCCTGCTCTTCCCCTGGCCTTCAAGCACTGAGTTCCCTGGCCCAGTTGCATTCCTGGAAAGCACAACCCAGCCCCTCCAGCTGGGGAGAGGGATGGTCTCGCTCCGTGGTGCTGTGGTCTCTGCTCATCCATTATGTCAGGATGCAGCTGTCTGAGCGAGACATTAGGTCCAAATATCCTGTGGTCCTTGCCCAGGTGAGGGACTGGGTTTGCTCCTGTGTACTCCACAGCATCCCCCATCCTTCTGGCCAAGGGCTTGGCATTTATTTGTATTTTGAGGAGTGGCTGGAGTGGCACCTCTTTTGTGCTCCCATGTCTTGTGGGCAAGTTTGCTCTGGTGCTCCTGCTGGGCTCTGGGGCTGCAGAATCTTCTGCCCAGCTCAGGTTGTTGTTTCCCCAGTGGCAATTGGCAATTGGCTGCCCTTGGCTCTGGGGCAGCCTTATCTCCAGTATGGGCACACCATAGTGGTGCTGGGGTGGAAGTGGGACATGGGCACCTTGCAGGGCACCAGGGAAAGGGAGAGATCCTGTGGGTGTGATTCACTGAGCTGGGAGGAAATGGGAGCAGAGTTGGGTGGGAACTGTGTCCCTCTGTCTCCATCAGACCTGTGGGATCCCTGTGCTTTGCAGGATCAGGCTGATGGCCTGGCAGGCCCAGGGTCTCTTAGTGAATGATGGTTTCCTTTAACTCCTATTAATTGCCAATACTGCTGCTGAGCCAGTGTATTTGGGGCTGTTCCTGCATGGCTGGAGGGGAGCTGGGGCCCTGCTGGGGCGTGTGGCACACCGTGTGTGCTGTCACACGTGTGTTTCCCGTGCCACCTGGGGTGTGGTGACACTGCATCCCTTTACAGGCAGCTGTCCTGGCTCTCTTTGCAAACATCCTGGTGGTGTTCCCCTTGTGCTGATCCCAGTCACTGATGGGGTGAAGGTGGAGTCCAGGGAGACCCCAAACTGGGTTGGCTCCTGCATCCCCTGCATGCCCTGGGCCCTGCTGGGGCTGGTGTCCCTGGTGCTGGCTGTGCAGGCAGCGTGTCCCTCATCCCTGCTCTCAGCACGAGCAGATGGTGCAGCTCACAGCCTCGTGCTCCTGCCACAGCTAATGAGCAGCACATGGTGCCTGCCACGGCCTCATTTAAAGGTTTCCCTGAGCCTGGGAAAGTCTGGAGTGCTGGGATTAGGGGGAGCCCAGGGGGCTCTGGGGTGCAAGGCCTGCCCTGCAGAGGGGCAGGCTGGGTGGTGTTGGGGTGGGTTTCCTTGGGGGATGCATGTAGAGGCATGTCCCCCCTTTGGGCTGTGCCCAGTGGGGCTCTGGGTGCACCCCAGCTCTGTGGGGTGTCCCCAGGCTGCCCAGGAGCTCTGTCTTGCCCCAGTGCTGATCCAGTTGTGCTGGCTATGGCACCCAGTGCCTTGGCAGGGCTGGACTGGGCACAGTGGCGTGGGGGGCTCTGTGCTGTGCTTGGTTCTGCTGGGAGGTGCCTGGCTATATCTCTTAATTGGGCTGTTTGCTGACCAGACCTGGCAGTCTCCAGGGAGCCTGATTCAATTTTCTCTGATTGCTGAGCCACTTCCCTGCTGTGGTAATTAAATGCCGAACTTTGTCTTGATTTGTGTCCAACATAACCTGTGTGCAGAGAGGCAGCCCTTGGCAGCCAGTCCCCACGCTCAGGGGGAATGGGGCTGGGAGATCCTTTCCCAGGCAAGGGGGCAGATTCTCCTGTGGGATCTGGGCCTGGGGAGCCACTGGGGAGGGCAGGCAGCCCCATCCATGCTTGAGGTGTTGGCCTGGAGGTGTGGGGAAACCTGGAGCCCTTTGTTCTGACCCTGCCCTGCGGAGCTGCTTGGCCAAGCTGCGTGCCCCACACGCCACCTCACTGCTGGGTCTGTGATGCCTGGGCTGTCCTTGACCTTGAGATGTGCTGGGAGAGCACTGGAGGGTGTGAGAGCTGCTGCTCCTGGCTGACCTGGGTGGGATTACAGGGCAGCAGCAGAGCAGGGCCAGCAGGCTTGGGGCAGAGCAGAGAGAAGCTGGCAGGGAGGACAGCGAGGCTGGCACGGGGGCTGGGGCAGGGCTGGGCTGCTGGGGAGGCTGGAGGGGCAGAGATGGGGCCATGGCAGGAGTGGGGATGGAGCAGGGCAAGCATAGGGGATGTGGGGATGGCAGTGGGGTGAATGCAAGGCTGTGTGGGGAGGGGAAATGGGCTGAATGCAGATGATGTGGAGAGGGGGGTGAGCACAGGGGGTGTGGGAGCAGAGCCAGGAGCAGAAGGAGTGCAGGCAGTGTGGGGAGGAGAGCCAGGTGCTGTCTGGGCTTGCCCAGCCCACTGTCCTGACAGGCTCCCAGAGCTGGGCTGTGCCCCTGGTGGGTCTGGCAGCTCCAGCTCTGTGGTTGGGTGGGGGGCAGCCTCAGCAGCACTGCAGTGGGCAGCTGTGCCCCTCTGCAGACAAGGTGGACAAGAAGCAGTGGCTACGAGTGTCTGGGGCCTGGCACAGAGAGGGAAAATCCCATGGAGCTCTTCCACCCGTCGCTCTCCAGCTCTCTGGCTCTGCTCCCTGGGCAAGCAGCCCTTCCTGGCTGGGCAGCCTCCTTGGGAGGGAAGTGGAACAGCTCTTTGTAGGATCTGCAGGCAGCTTGCAGAGAGGTCATGGAGGGACAGGAGCTCTTTGTGACCCCCCAGTCTGTGAACAGCTGCCCTACAGCCCCCTGACAGCGCTGGGGAGTGCTGGAAGGTGTGTGTGCTCAGGCTGCCTGCGAGGTGGGACAGTCCCTGTGTGACACGGGTGGTCCCGGTGATGGATCTGGGTCCTTCTGCCCCTGCACAGGGCAGGATGGTGTGGCCTGGTGTGTGCCCACAGGCAGTTTGGTGGGGTGGGGCAGGTGTGGCTCCGTGCTGGAGGGCTGTGGGAGTGTGCTGCCATGGCTTTGGCCAAAGGATGCTGTGAGCCCCGTGCGCTGCCGTGGTGCTGGGCTGGGAGACAGGAAGCTGAAGCAGCTGGGTGAGGAGGACATGAACCCAGCAGTCCATGTCAGCCAGGCTGTGTGAGGGGACACCCCCCTTGGGAGCACAGGGGGCTGCTGCTGTCAGTGCTGTGTGCAGCCCTGAGCTGGGCATTCTGGCTGTGCCCCCTTGCTTCTTGTAGGGCTGGATGTGCTGGGATGGGGAGATCCCTCTGTGCCTGCTAGGATCAGGGATCCCCAGGCTCACAGTGCCCACCTGGCACCTGGCTGCAGCCCCTCCTCCTCTGCCCCGAGGCTGGCATGGGGCAGCAGTGCAGAACAGCTCACCCTTTGTGCCTGCTCAGCTCCTGCCCTGGGGTGGCAGCGCCCGCTCCCCGCCCTCCCGCAGATGCTCGGTGTCCCTGGCAGCTCAGCCATGGAGACGCTGCTTTCAGAGCCTGCCAGCCTGGCAGGGATGGCAGTGGGAGCAGTGGGGACGCTGCTGCTGGGTCCCCTTTGTGTGTCCCTGTGTGTGCAGCTCTCCTGGCTCGTGCTGCTGCTTTGGATGCTGCTGCTGGATCAGGCTCCTGCTGTGCCGCCGTCATCGCCCCAGCGGGAGCTGCCGGGTCAGGAGGGATGTTCTGCACCCTGCCTGCTCCTCTGTGTGCTCATCCTCCACCTCCTGCCTGCTCTGCTGCCTGCCTGGGAAGGTTTTCTTGGCAGGAGCGTTTGGCTGGGGCTGTCCTGGCTCCCCATTCCTTGTCACTGTCCCTTCAGAGGGAGCTGAGGGCTGGTGTTGGTGTGGCCATGGTCCTGCTGCCTTTCTCCTTTCCTGCGGCCTTTCTCCTTCCTGGGGTGCTGCCTGTGCTGAGGCTGGTGTGTTCACATGGGCAGGAGGGAGATGAGCACTGAGCAAGCTGTGTCGTCTCCATGGCAGCTTTGGGCAGAGGTGGTCACCAGTGCCAGTGTGGGGCTGCCTGGGCACAGACTGTCAGGGAAAGCTTGGGTCACTCCTGCCATGCTGGAGGGTGGAACACAGCACCCTGCTGGTGAGCTGTTGGTTAATTTTGGCTGCCATTTAATAGGTGGGTTCCTGCCTGTCACATAACAGGAGCCTGTGTCATGGGCTCTCAGGAGGGCAGCAAAGCTCTTGGTGGGGTGTTCTGTAGGCCAGGACTCCCCAATGTGTTTGGCTCTGCTGTGGGTCCCATTGGTTGGCACAAGCTGTCCTCAGGGCTGATGGCTCATGGCCAGGTGTGGAGCAGGTTGTAGTATTTGTCCACCAGCTGGCAGCTGCTCCCAGGGACATCCCTGGGTGATGCTTGGCCAATTGCCTGAAGAGCAGGACTTTCCTGGGGGATTCCTGCATCTCCTGTGTCTCTCTTGTGCTGGGGAGATGGGGCAGGATGGCAGAGGGGAGCACACTGGGGACTGGCACATGGGTCCTCCCCAGTCCACAAGTCCCCTGGCTGGGAGAGCCAGGGTGAGGGATGGGTCTCTTGGGTGCTTGGAGCTGTCTGAGCAGTGAGGTTTGGGGAATGGGAGTGGGGCAGATGGTGTATGGACACTGGAACAGCCCAGTGGCCGGGCTCAGGGAGGGTTCCTAAACGCCCTGTGGAAAATTTATGTGCACACACCCCGCTAGTGCTGCTGCTCATGCTGCTGCAACCCCCCCTTGCAGGTATTTAACCCCCTGGGATGAGTGGAGAGACAAAGAAATATTTTGCTGAAAACCTGCTCTCGTTTTTCCTGAGAGAGAAAAAAATTCCCAAACGTATTGTGGCTCCAGTTTGTTCCTCTGCCCATTCCCTGGGGCTGTAGTTGCTGTTCAGTCCAGGGTGGGGATGGGGGAAGCACATCATCTTGCTCCAAAAGTAATTAAAGTCAGGAATAATTTTTCTGGAGGAGGGTGGAACCCCTGGGAAGGCGACAGGAACGAGTCTGGGACTGAGCACATCAGAAGCTGCTTTTTATTGTGGCTGCTGAGCTAAATATATCCACGGAGGCACAGAGCAGTTCCCATGTGTCTGCTGCGAGGGGTGGGGGAGCACAGGGGTGTTTGTGCCCTGCCTGCCCTGCCAGGGACAAACCCCAAACACAGCCCAGGGCCTTGGCCCTCCTGGGCTTTGCTGCTGGCTGGCTGAGGAGCAGAGACTCATGCATGAAGCTGTGCTGGGGAGGGTCAGGTTGGATTTTGGGAAAGGTTCTTCCCCCAGAGGTGCTGGCACTGCCCAGGCTCCCCAGGGAATGGGCACAGCCCCGAGGCTGCCAGAG
>JAOTQP010000981.1:5352840-5364526 GCA_026413545.1 Cichladusa arquata
GAGGGGCTGCTGGCCTGGGCATCCTGGGGGTGCTCTGAGCAGGTGAGGGGCTGCTGGCCTGGGCATCCTGGGGGTGCCTTGAACAGGTGAGGGGCTGCTGGCCTGGGCATCCTGGGGGTGCTCTGAGCAGGTGAGGGGCTGCTGGCCTGGGCATCCTGGGGGTGCCTTGAACAGGTGAGGGGCTGCTGGCCTGGGCATCCTGGGGGTGCTCTGAGCAGGTGAGGGGCTGCTGGCCTGGGCATCCTGGGGGTGCTCTGAGCAGGTGAGGGGCTGCTGGCTTGGGCAGGGCATATTGGGGGTGCCAGGTGGGCACTAGCTGCTCAGAGCAGCCTGAAGTGATCCCCCTTGGGAAAATGAAAGCCTCCTCCACTATGGAAGTTGCCTGGAATAAGGATTTTCAGGACCCTTTCCTATGGGACCCAAGGGGTGATGAGCAGTACTGGAGCTATGGGGTGGGGGGTTTGTGCTCCGGGCAGAGCTTGGAGGAGGGAAAGGACAAGTGGGAAGAGCAGCAGGGCCCTGTTTTTCCCTTGTCCTCCTACCTGCCCAGTGGGCACTGAGCTGCAAACCCTGTGCTGCAGCCTGGGCTGTGCAGCCAGATGTGGGCACACACTCAGGCTGTGCAGCCAGATGTGGGCACACTCAGGCTCTGCAGCCAGCTATGGGCACACACTCAGGCTCTGCAGCCAGATGTTGGCACACACTCAGGCTGTGCAGCCAGCTGTGGGCACACACTCAGGCTGTGCAGCCAGCTGTGGGCACACACTCAGGCTGTGCAGCCAGATGTTGGCACGCACTCAGGCTGTGCAGCCAGATGTGGGCACACACTCAGGCTGTGCAGCCAGCTGTGGGCACACACTCAGGCTGTGCAGCCAGATGTGGGCACACACTAAGGCTGTGCAGCCAGATGTTGGCACACACTCAGGCTCTGCAGCCAGATGTTGGCACACACTCAGGCTGTGCAGCCAGATGTGGGCACACTCTCAGGCTGTGCAGCCAGATGTTGGCACGCACTCAGGCTGTGCAGCCAGATGTGGGCACACTCCAAGGCTGCCTTCCTCCCCCACATCAGGGGCAGTGGGGTCTCCCTGCCCACTCTCCCCCGAAGGGAACAGCCCCCGCTGGGGGGGGCTCTGTGTGGGGGGCCCTGTGGGTGGGCTCAGCACACAGGAGGGGCTGACCTGTCCCTTGCACCCAGGCTGCAGCCCGTGGGGAAGCTGAGTGGCCACATCGGGCCTGTGATGTGCCTGACAGTGAACCAGACTGCCAGCAACCATGACCTGGTGGTGACAGGCTCCAAGGATCACTATGTCAAGGTACTGTCCTCCTCCTGGGGAGCAGCACCCCGAGTCCTGTAGGGAAACTCCTCCTGAAAGCTGAGCCCAGATTTTGTTTTCACCTCTGCATGTGATGTTTTCAGTTGTTTCCTCTTCCCAAATCTTGCCTTTTGCTTGGTCCACAATGCACCTTTGGATAAGCTGCATTTCTCTCGTGCATCAGGCTCTCAGGCTGGGATTTGCATGTGAGGGCTGACCCAGATGGGCACCTCACCCTGTTGTGCTCAGTAATCCCCCCTGATAAAGATGCCTTGTGCCTGCTCAGTCACAGCCCCAGTGCAGCAGGAGCTGTGTCCTTTCAGGTTTGAGCAGGTTGAATTAGAGCTGTCACCAGGGAGGAGAGGAGGGGTGGTGAGATGGTGAGACAGGATCCCACTCAGCTGTCAGCTCGGCTCCTGAGGGGTGTGAAGGCTCACCAGGAGTAAAATGCAGCAGAGTGGGGCTGTCCCTGGTGGCAGGACCCTCCAGTAGCCAATGCTCAGTCCTGTTTCCAGCATCACTCCAGGTGCCCTGAGCCTAGAACACACAGGGTGGTGGCCAAACTCCCCAGGAGAAGCCCAGCTCTGTCCCCAGTGCCATCTGCTACCTGCTGCTCTTCCCCAGGTGTTTGAGATCACCGAGGGCACAGTGGGCAACATTGGCCCCACTCACAACTTCGAGCCCCCTCACTACGATGGCATTGAGTGCCTGGCCATCCAGGGGGATGTGCTGTTCAGCGGCTCCAGGGACAACGGCATCAAGAAGTGGGATCTGGAGCAGCAGGAGCTAATCCAGGTGTGGAGGGGAGCAGAGCACAGGTCCTGCAGTGACACAGGGCAGGGGGGGTTGCTGTGGGGGCCCAGGGGGTGTCCAGGAACCTGGTGCCAGTGAGAGGCTCACCAGGGAGCTCTCCCAGTCCTGGGCTGTGTGTGGGTGAGGGTGTGCTGTGCCCCATTAATTTGTCCAGCAGGGTGCTTGGGATCACCAGCTCTGCTTCAGACAGGCTGTGGCATCAGTTGCACTGTGGGGGCTTGTGTTCCACCCTGAATTCTGGGTTGTTGTCCCTTTCCCAAGGGAGAAACCAGGTGACTCTGGAGCCCATACCCTTGGCTCATCACCAGTTCCACTGCCTCGGTCAGTCCCAGGGTGCCAGTGAGGAGCTGAGCTCCCTGAGACAGCACCCAGCCCCCAGGATGGGTGTATGAGGCTGGCCATGACCTCTGCTCTGTGCCTGTGCCCACAGCAAATCCCCAATGCCCACAAGGACTGGGTGTGTGCCCTGGCCTTCATCCCCGGGCGCCCCATGGTGCTGAGCGCCTGCCGAGGCGGCGTCATCAAGGTGTGGAACGTGGACACCTTCACCCCCGTGGGGGAGATCAAGGGCCACGAGAGCCCCATCAACGCCATCTGCACCAACTCCAAGCACATCTTCACTGCCTCCAGGTGAGCCCCAGGCACTGCCCCCACGGCTCCTGGGAAGGGGGAGACCCTGGGTTTGAGCCATGGCCTGGGCTGGGGGGAGAGTGCTGGGGGAACGGGGAGTGGGGAGGGAATCTCAGCTTTTCAGTCCTCCACTCCTCCATCTCCTTTTGCCCACTGCAGCCTGCCCATGGCAGGGCCAAGAGCTGTCCCTGCCCATCCCTGGGTTACTCCCTCTCCCTCGGGGCTGGGCATTGTCTGCTGCTCTCGGGGAGCTCTTCAGCAGCACGACTCTGATACCCTCTTTTCGACCCTGTCCCTTTTCTCCCTTCCTTTTTCTCTGTCTCTCTCTGCCTCTCCTTCTCCCCCCCTCCCATCTGTGCCACAGCGACTGCCGGGTAAAGTTATGGAATTACGTGCCTGGGCTCACCCCTTGCCTTCCACGACGCGTCCTTGCCATAAAGGGCCGTGCTACTAGTCTGCCTTGACCCTCCTGCTCTCTGACTCTCTTGCTCATGTGCTCTTCTTCCTTCTCTCCCTCCCTTTTCTCTCCATCTCTCCCTCCCTCTGTCCCTCTCACTGTTGCTTTTGCTCCTCTCTCTGTCCCCCCCCCACCCCCCTTTTTCTCTGGTCTGAGCTGCTTCTTCACGGTATGAAATATTCTGCGTTTTTCCCCACTTGATAAGTCTTTGTTAGAATGGACTCGCCCCCTTTTCCCAGTCGTACCCCTGCCCTGGTTTCACTTGTTTGCTGGTTTTTTTTTTCCTTGCCAAGTGCCCACATCCACTTTGGCCACTCAGTGGGAAGCCATGGCCTGCCCGTGCCTTTGCATGGGTGGTGGGTTGGGAGTCAGCAGCCCCCCCAAGTGAGCCCCTGCCCCAGGAGCACAGCAGCTCCCTGGGTGTCACTGCTGGGACCCAGCAGGAGCTCATTCAAGGCTTGTAGGAGTCCTGGAGTGGGGTCAGCCCTGGAGGTCACCATTTCCCTCTGTCACCAACTGCTGCCAGTGGAGCCCCATTGGGCTTGCTTTCTCCCCAGAGTGCATCAACCACCCTCCTGCCAAGGGAGAAGGGCCTGGAGGTCTGGGGGGCTGCATGCTGCCGTGGGGGGGACTGTGGGGCAGTGTCTGTGGGGCTCCTGCCCCGGCCCCTGGGTCATGCTGTCCCTCTCACCTTTGCTCCCCAGCGACTTGACAGTGAAGCTCTGGAGTGGGAGGAGGTTGCCTGCGGGGTCAAACTAGGAGCTGCAGGAAGACTGGAAGGCGTGGGGGCAGGGGGAAGGTGAGGGAGCCTCCCCCTGCTGTCAGCACTCAGTCACCTCCAGGAGCTCAGCCCAGGACAGGGATTTCTTTGTGCCTGACCCAACGGGGTGGACAATGCTGCATCTGGTACTCTGAGCACTGTCAGCTCCTGTGAGGAAGCAGCTCTGTGGGGCACCTGCTGAGGCTTCTGGATGGTTCTCCAGTGAACAGGGAATGTTTCATCTCTCATCCGTCCTGCTGTAAGGACTCCTGGGGGTCAGAGATCCCCGACTCCTTCTCAGAGACCCCCAGAGACATCCCTGCTGCCCCTGTGGCTGACGTGGCCTCTGCCGTGCTGTGCTGCTCCTGGGCTGGTTCCTGCAGGAGTTTTCCTCCACTCCACGAGGACATTTGGTGTCTGCTGGCCAGGACCACGACACAGAGGGAGCTTCTCTGGAGCCATTGCTGGTGAGACACCTCTGCTGTGGGGACTACAGAAGGATTTCCTGGCACTCCTAGCCTTCCCTATGCTCTGTGGACCTGTCCCCAGTGGGCAGAGGGGTTCTCCAAGCTCCTTTGCCACGTCCCATCTCATGAAGCACAGCAAGCCTGGGAACATCTCCCCTGGGTAATGTCCAGCCAGACCTGCTGCAGTTCCCCTGGACATTCTCCAAACCCCAGCTGTGAACTCAGCTGCCCCACGGCTCTGGGCCCTTCCCCACGTGGCCAGCCTGCTCTGCAGTGGGAAGGGCTGCTCAGCCCTGCTCTGGACATCATGCCCCCCATCAGGGGTTAGTGCTGGGCTCCTGCAGTGGGTTAACCCCCTTGAGATGGAGAAATGAAACAAGAATGGAGGTTACAGAGCTGGATTTGTCACCCCACTGCTGTGGCTCTGTCTGTCTGTCCCTCAGGTTCTGTCCTCAGACCTCTGCCTGGACTGGAGCTTGCTTAGGCTGGGCCTGCATGGACCCAGGGATGGAGAGGACCCAGCAAGGCACAGAGTCCACTGTGGCAGGAGCAGAGGGGGAGGGATTGCACACACTCATCTGCACAAGTCCCCTGATTCCCCCTGTGCTCCAAGGACAGTCCTGCAGTGGATGATCTTGCACAATCTCATCTCCTTGAGGGTCTGGGGGCTCCACCCAGGCGTGTTTCCCCAAGGATGCACATTCTGCAGGCTCCTTCCTCTGTCTCTCCTGCTCAAGGGGGGCTGGTAAGGCCCTGGTCTCACACTGGAGCTTCCCTCCATCTCTGCTATGGCCCATTGGACTGTCCCCTGCCCTGTCCTGCCCTACCCAAGCTCTTGTGGGATGGCCAAGGAGACCCCAGGATGGGTGTTCTTGCCTCACACGCTCTCCTTTCCCCTTTCTCACAGAAGAAGCAGTACTTGAACTCAAATTTAAGGATTTCTCTGTGTGATCCCACCAGCACTGAACTGGGATCTTGGAGGCCAGGGGCTCCAGGACCTGCCCCATAAAGCACAGACCATTTCCCCTCTGCTCTCTCCAGCCATGGTGGTACCTTGACCAGCCCCAGGTCCTCTGCCAGCAGCCCTGGTTCTGAGTGTTCTGGCTGGAGTGAGGGGATTCCTCTGCATCATGAAACACAGGAGTATCTCTATTGATTTGGTGGGGGAGGGGGGTTGCCTTTTTTGGGGGGAATTCCATCCTACTGGCTTGCCTTGTTGGAGGGTAAATGGTACCTGTGTGTGTGTGTAACCCTGCCCAGGACAGTCACTGCTCCCCTGTGGGTGTGCTGAGCCCTGCACAGCCAGGACTGGGGACTATGTTGAGCAGAGTGTGCCCTGTGGAGCTGAGGGTGCAGCCAAGAAAGCACACAGACCTCAGACACGGGGAGCTGCAGGAGCTGTCTCCCTCCAAGCCTGCCTTGGAGAGGGTTTCTGCTCTCATTCCTCAGCTGGTTTATCCTTTGCTTGCCTGGAGGGGCTCTGTGTGTCTCTGGGAGAGTGTTTGGCTGTAGCCTGGTGTTGTCTGTGAATCTGTCTGCTCTGGGATCCCCAGTGCCTGCCCTGGAGCCTTCACTGCTGCCATGGGGCACCTGGGGTCACACCTGCCTTGCCTTTTGCCACCAAAACCTTCCTGTGTGCAGGCTCTAAGTGCCTGC
This sequence comes from Cichladusa arquata, assembly GCA_026413545.1. Classification (NCBI taxonomy): domain Eukaryota; kingdom Metazoa; phylum Chordata; class Aves; order Passeriformes; family Muscicapidae; genus Cichladusa; species Cichladusa arquata. Next base: position 5,358,940 of record JAOTQP010000981.1, read on the forward strand.
TCAGCATTCCAGGCTGAGTGAGCAGTCCTGGGTGATGCTGAGCCTCTCTTGCTGCTGTGTCCAGCAGCGTGTTGAGGGGCTCCAAGGCTCTCACAGCCCGTGGAGGAGGGAGCTGATGCTGGGGGGTTCAAGTGAGGGGTGTCCTGATTTAGGAATAGGATTCTCCACTTTAGTGCTGCCACTGAAACTGTGCACCAGTCACATCCCCATCCCCAGCAGGGGGGAGAGGGGAATTGGAGGCACAAAAGATGAAGATCATAGGTTGAGGTAAGAGCAATGTGAGGTAAAAAACAAACAGAAAAGCAGCAACAATAGCAAAGGTATACAAAAGAGAGGATGATTCACATGCAGAATGCTCACCCTGGAGCTCATGACCTGACTGCAGCTGTGTTTTACTGACCAGAGTAGACTTCTCCAGAAGAGAAGAAATGGATTCTGCCCCTGCTCTCTCAATGGCATCAGGGTCCATTGTGTGGAAAGCCTTGTGCTCCTGTGGATCTGCTGTGCAGCCTTGGAGCCACACAGTCCAGCAGAGCCCACTGCTGCCCTCCCCACCTGGCTCAGTTCTTGTCGTGGCACTCACTGCTCCCTTCTTGCAGATGTGAGCTGAAGGTGCATCCAGGAGGATCAGGAGTGACATCAGCCCTTTCATTCTGTCTGAGCACGTGCCCACTGCAAACTGCAGGGACATTTATCCTTGAGGAATTTCCTGCAGTTGTTCTCAGCTCACATGCCCATGCTGCTGGGGCAGAGGTGGCTTTTCCATCCCACTTCCTCTCGTCCTCTCTGTGGTCAGTAGAACCACAGGCTGCCTTGTGGTGTGTCCCCTCTCTCAAGAGGGGGGCACAGCAGCAGAGACTGGTCCATACTGGTGTGACATGGGACATTTCCACAGTCCATGGGCTGGTCCACAGTCTCAGACAGTCTTTTTACAGACTTGAGACACAGGTTGGTAGGAAGGAAAAGAGATGTTTTTTCATCACCAGAGTTGGGGAGTCACCTTTAACACTGTTTGTTCTCCTGTTGACATCAGTGCCCGTGAGCCTGTGCTCTGTACAACCTCCTGCCACATGGACTGTGTGTGCTGGACCTCACCAGGGGACTGCTGGTTATTTGAATGCCCAGTGCCTCCCTCTAACACAGCCAATCAATCAGGTACCAGGTACCTTCTTGGTGTCCCATCCTTTCCCTCATGCTTGAGTTGCCTCCAGGGGCTGAGAGTTTCTGTCCTCTCCCCAGTCCCCTTGTCAATGCCCACACCCCAGGGCAGGGATCCCACACCCCAGGGCAGGGATCCCACACCCCAGGGCAGGGATCCCCCATCCCAGGAGAGGGATCCCACACCCCAGGACAGGGATCCCAGTTTCTTGGCTTCTCTTCCATCAGTTCCACGGTGTGGAGCAGTTGGGTCACCGGGGGCTCAACCCCTGGCAGCTGAAATCACATCTCAGCTGCCCTGGGGATAGGGAGTGAGTGATTATCTCCAGCCCTGCCTCTTCCTCCTGTTGTGAGGGCCCTGCTTCCTCTTTGTCCCTCTCTGTGCAAACTGGTTTGGCCTTGGATTTCTTTCTCTGTACAGGGGTGACTGCTGCCAGCAGGGGTTGTTGCTGTGGTTCAGCTGCAGTTTGAGTGGCCATGGGCTGTGTTGCTCTGCTTTCCTCCTCCTCCTCCCCCTGAGGGTGCTGTCCAGTGAAAAGCAGTGTCTGATAAATGCTGACCAGGGCCCAGCACACTGCAATGAATTCCTCACTGGAACTGCCACAGCATTCTCCTTGCAAATGCTCTGTCACTTTTACAGCATCTTGTACTTGTTCAGGGGGACACTGCAAACCACTGGAGGAGAGAATTCCTTCCAAAAGTGGCCCATTTTCTCCCATGTTCTATGCTGATCATGGCTATTCCCCATCAGGGTAGATCTCTGAACAACCTCCCTAGAAATCCCTTTCTTGACCCAAAGATTATGTGGATTATTAGGAGACCTGGCAAAAACATGATTTCCTTAACATCCAAAATCTGAACTTCAGAAGCTGTTTTAACAGGCCTCAAGGAGGAAAAGTGGGTGAAAGACAGGGGAAAATCATGCTCCCCTGTTCCTCCCACAGGCTGGTTATGATTGTTAATGGACTCCCAAAGGTAGTGCCCGAGGCAAGGGTGGAACACTCAAGACATATCCCAGATGACCCTCACTGCCCTTGATGTTGTTATGTCATAAACTGACAGAGCAATCCTGATCCTCTCTGCTCTGAGAAGGAGCACTGTGATGGGAACATGCAGAAATATGTACAGGGCTAGGTGCAAGGGTACCCACGTGAGCAGACCAAGCAACATTTTGACCAGTGGCTCAGTACTCAATACAGAAAATGTTTAGATCAAATTTGTTTCCAGCCCACTCTGGGCAGATCTGTTGTTACCTCAATGGTTCAAGCCCTACCTTGGATGCCAACAAAAAGCTGTTGTGCTTTAGGAATGGTATTCCCCAATTTAGTGTTCCCACTGCCACAACCCCCACCACCTTTTCCTTCCCTGTGGTGGAATGGAGAGGAGAATTGAAGGCACAAAAGGTAAAAAATCACAGGTTGAGATAGGAACAATTGACTGGAAATTAAGAAAAGTTAAAAGCAACAATATTAGTAACAGAAGGGTACAAAAGAGAGCAAATCTCCTGCAAAATGCTCTCCACAGTGCATGCTACCCTGACTGAAGAGATCCCTTCTCCCTGGAAGAGATCCCTTCCCCCTGCCCCAGCCACAATGTGAGGTGGCACAGAAGAACCTCTGGGCTCTGGCTCATTCCCTCCTGGCTACTGCAAAAATTAGCTCTGTCCTGGCTGGAACCAGGATGGGGTGACTGATCCCACAGCTCTGTGTGTGTGTGTAGGTCTCAGTACCTGTTTGGGTTGATGTTTCTCATGCAGAAGAGCATTTCCTGGGTGTTGATCTGGTTTAGCTACCTCACGGTGCAAGCTGGGTGCTGTCACTGGGTTTCATATTGGGGATGGGGTGGGGAGTTCGTGGTGTAAGATTTTTTTATTTCTCTTTATTGTTATTGTTATGGTTTGACACTTGAATTCATGCTGGGGACAGGTGGCCTCACTCCCCCCTTGCTGCATGTCTGAGCCACCCCCTGTGTTCCCCTCCTGGGCAGGGCTGGAGCTCCCTGCACTGCCAGCTCCCACCTGTGCAGTGGGATCCCCCAGCACAGCTGCAACACCGAGATTCTGCTCCCATTTCTAGAGGAATTCTTGGTCTGAGGATCTGTGGTGCTGCCAGTGGTTATTTGGTTGATTGGCAGCCTGGATGTGGCTCCCATCTTGTCCCATGGAAGGGGGGAAAGGGGGCTCTGAAAGGCTCAGCTCAGCCTGTGTTTCATCCTCTGCTCTCACAGATATTCTCTGTGGATACGGTGAAGTTCTTGACTGGGAAAAAAGCAAAAAAGCAAAGCACATTGCTGGAATGGGCTGGTTCTAGCCACCACTTTCCAGAGCCTGCAGGGCAGCAAGGACTTGGTGCTGAAAAAGCCTCTGCTCCAGCTGGGCATGGTCTGTGAGAAGCTGACTCTGGTGTGTGATGTTGGGTTTTTCACACCCAAAAAAGGTAGTTTTGTATAGAATCAATCCCTGGCACTGAACAAAAACAAGGAGCCCTGGAGCCCCCAGGTCACCCCTGCTTGAGCTGGGAGCTGCCCTGGGCCAGCCCTCACTGCCTGGCACAGGGGCTTGGGAGCTCTGCTTTGGGGTGCAGGTCCCCCCAAACAGGACAGCACAAGGTCCCACATGCAGGAGGGGTGGCCCCTTGGGCTCTGGCCCTTCAGAGCTCAGGTGGGACCACGGCCTGAGGCAGCTGAGGAGGAGGAGGGCTGGGATGAGGCTCTCTGCCTTGCAGTGGCTCTGGGGGAGCTGTTCCATCCCTTTGCACTGTGCTGGCTGCTCCCTGCAGCTCAGGGGCCCAGCTGCACAACTCAAGTCCCCTCTGGTGGTCTCAGAGCCCCTCCAGGGCAGGGACAATTTGGAGCTGCCTTTGCACCTCATTTTAATTTGCCCTTGGGCGCCTTGATTTGTGACAAGGGTGTGATCATACCTGCAGTCCTTCCTCAAGCTGCTGGGTTATGCTTTTTTCCCCAGGGCCTAACTCTTGCTCTGGGGGTCTCCTCACCCCCAGCACACAGGGGCCAGCTCCAGCCTCTGCAGGGCTGCCCCAGAGCTGAGCTTTGCACAACAGGGGTGGACAAGAGGAGCCTAAAAGCACTGGATCCCCAAACCACTGTGAGCCCTGCTGAGCAGTGTCCCCTCCCTGTCACCTGCAGCTCTGGTGACACAGGGTGGTGATGACACAGCTGGCCAGCTGTGAGGAGTGGTAGCTCTGGGCTCCCATCCTGTCCCCCCAGGGGCTTTGTTCCTCCCCATCACCTCTGAGCACAGCTGCTTTGGGGTCTCAGTTGCTGCCTCCTGCCCTGGTGCTGCAAACCCAGTGCCTGTTCCCATGGTGCTCTCCCAGTGCCCCACACCATCCTTCCCCTGCCCCACACTGAGTCCAGGTACGATCCCTGCCGAGCACAGGGCTCCAGCTTGCTTGCCACAGGCTCCTGGAGCTTCACTGTGTCCTGCAGGCTGCGTGTCCTGAGCCCCCCTCACCCTTCTGGGAAGGGACGAGGCCCCCAGCCCCTCCAGGTGCTGCAGCTGGAACTGGGGCAGAGCCAGCACACACCCAACTCCCAGGAAAGTTCAGCCCTGCACCTTCCTCCTGCCCCAGGGCTTGTCCCCTCACCCATCACACACTGCCCTGGTTCCTACCAATTCTCCTCCTGGCCTGGGACCCCCAAGTGCAGCCCCAGGCAAGGCTGGGGAGCTGCAGCACTGTCACCTGCTCCATCACTCCTCTCTGCACAAGGAGCACAACAGCAGATGCCTTTTCACACTCAGCTTTTTCCAGAGGCCAGCTGCTCTGAGGGCTGGTGGTGTCTCTGGGGGGTTGTGCAGCCTGGCCCTGGTCTGGCTTTGTCAGAGCACGAGGTGTGTGTGTGTTTTATACCTTGGTGTGTTCTGTAAATAGTGTAAGTTATTGTGGTCTCCTGCTGTACGTTTTTCAATGGCTGTGTTTGTTTCTTGCCTTTTTGTCTTTGCAAATAAAATGTTCTTGACATGAAGGGATGGGGACATGAGTTAGTGGTGAACATGGCAGTGCAGGGGTTATGGTTGGGCTTGTTGACCTTAGAGGGTTTTTCCCAACTAACATTTCCATGATTCTAAATTGCTCTGGAACTCTGTAGGCAGCAGGTCCTCAGGCAGACGGGGCAGAACTCATCCGAGTGGGGGAAGATTCAGGGGCTGAGGGGCTTAGCCCGGTCCCACCAGGCAGTGCCAACCCCTGCAGGGGTCAGAGCATCCCTGAGCCTGCAGCTTCGCATCCATTCCCCCAGGGAGGGGTCCTGGGGAAGGGAAGTTTCCGGGAAGGGAAGGGAAGGTACGGGAAGGGAAGAGAAGTTTCCAGGAAGGGAAGGGAAGGGAAGGGAAGAGAAGTTTCCAGGAAGGGAAGGTGCGGGAAGGGAAGGGAAGGTGCGGGAAGGGAAGGTGCGGGAAGGGAAGGGAAGT
>JAOTQP010000981.1:5365780-5378472 GCA_026413545.1 Cichladusa arquata
GGGGGGGCTGTGGGGGGGTCCGGCCGGGACTGGCTGGGGTGCGGGGCCCTGCCGGGGCCGAAGGGAGGCGCTGCTGCCCTGCAGTGCCCTGCGGGATGGGGGATGCTGGGGCAGTGCTGGTGGGAGGGTTTGGGGCGCTGCTGGGCGGTGGGGCCGGCAGGGCTGCGCTGACACGTGTGACATGTGTGACGTGTGCGACATGTGTGACACGTGTGACATGTGTGACACGGTGCCAGTGTGCGCTGCTGCTGACCCCCCGAGGTGACCAGTGCTGCCTCCTGCAGGGTGGGAGGGGGACAGTGACCGCACCTGCAGCCCCTCAGCTCCCGCAGCTCCATCGGCTCCTCTCCAGCCTGCACCGGCTGAACTGGCCGGGCAGAGCAGCGAGCCGGAGCTGCCAGCCCGGGCTGTGCCCACACTGACCCACACTGACCAACACTGACCTCACACTGACCACACTGACCCACACTGACCAACACTGACCCACAGTGACCCCACACTGACCCACACTGACCAACACTGACGAACACTGACCCACAGTGACCACAGTGACCACACTGACCCACACTGACCACACTGACCACAGTGACCAACACTGACCCCACACTGACCACACTGACCAACACTGACCCCACACTGACCACAATGACCCCACACTGACCCACACTGACCCACAGTGACCACACTGACCCACAGTGACCACACTGACCCACAGCGACCCACACTGACCACAGTGACCACACTGACCACACTGACCCACAGCGACCACACTGACCCACAGTGACCACACTGACCCACAGCGACCACACTGACCCACACTGACCCCACGCTGACCACAGTGACCACACTGACCCACAGTGACCACACTGACCACACTGACCAACACTGACCCACACTGACCCACACTGACCCCACGCTGACCAACACTGACCCACACTGACCCACACTGACCACACTGACCCACACTGACCAACACTGACCCACAGTGACCACACTGACCCACAGTGACCCACAGTGACCCACAGTGACCACACTGACCCACACTGACCCACACTGACCCACACTGACCACACTGACCCACACTGACCACACTGACCCACACTGACCCACACTGACCACACTGTCCACACTGACCACACTGACCCACACTGACCCATACTGACCCACACTGACCCACAGTGACCACTCTGACCCCACACTGACCACACTGACCACACTGATGGACTCGGTCCCTGCCCTGACAGCCTGGGGCTGCAGCCCTGGTTTCACCCACAGTGCTGCTGTGGCTGCAGTGCTGCTGCTGAGCAGTGCCAGGCCAGCTCTGCCGTGTCTCTGGGGCTGGCAGTGCCCAGAGCTGTCCCAGCCCCCAGCACTATTCCCCTCAGCCTGTGGCATGGCTGTCACCTTGGCATGAACCCAGCAGCCACCATGGTGCTGCCAGGACAGGTGCCAGCCTTGGGGCAAACGTGGGGTCACCTGGCAGGGCAGGTGACACCACAGCACCCTGCTCCCTCCTGCTGCCCCAGCCACTCCTGGCACCACAGACACTTGTCCTTGCTGGTCATCGTGTCCCCATGTCACACCACACTCACAGCCACCTCTTTCTCCCTGCAGCAAGATGCCAGGCCTGGCTGGCAGTCCCTGTGCCACGCACCCCACGTGCCTAAAGGCGCACTGGGGACAGCAGGGACACAGCCCTGGGAGCTGCCAGCTCTGTGAGGAGATGCTGGCAGCCCTGTGCCACCCATCCTCAGGCTCGAGGAGGAGAGGCTGTGCCCCTCAGGGCTGTGGCTGCTTCTGAGCAGGGGAGGGTCCCACGGGCACCACTCTGTCCCTGCTGTGCCCCATGGCTCTGGGGAGGCCGTGGGGACACCTGAGGAGAGGCTTATGCCCTCCCAAGCTCCCAGCACAGAGTTTCAGCATCTCTGGGGAGTGTTGCCCATGATGAGCTCCCATTATAGGGCCCCGGCTGTGGCACATCAGTGGACAAAGGTGCAGGAAGGGCATTCCTGCAGCAGGAAAGCTGCAGGGCACCTGCAGGGGAGGGTAGCTCAGACCCATTGGCCTCCTGATTCCCAAACCCAAGGGGAAGGAAGGGGCAGGCTGAGTCACAGGAGGGCCTGGAGGGTTCCTGTTGTGCCAAGCACACACTGGGGGCTCAGGGTGTCACCCCCTGGGAGCCCCTCTGCCACGGTGGCATTGCCTGGGTCCATGGGCTGAGGTCTGCAGGGAAGGGAGGCCTGGAAAGGGGCTGCTCAGGGTGGTCTGTGCCAGGCAGCCCTGCCAGGCATGCATTCCCTGCCCTGGGCAGAGCTCTGGGGGTGGGCTGCACATGGCCAGGGCAGGAGACTCCCAAAGGCCACATGAGCACCTCGTCAGCCCTTGGCTGGTGGCCCAGGGATGGCGCAATGCTGGCATGTCCCACCCTGCTCCAGGGACACCTGCAGTGTAGTGGTGGGTGGAAAAACCTTCCCCAGGGGCAGCTTTCCAACCACAGGGACTGGGCAGGCAGGTCCCAGGCACGGGGGAGCCCTGGGCTCCAGCCCTGGCTGGGTGCACGCTCAGGCTCTTCCCCTGGTGGCCCTGGCTGCCCTGTGGCAGTGGCACACGGGGCTGCCCCTGGCACGGGGATGTCCCTGTGGGATGCTGTGTCCAGGAACAGAAGGGCCTGGCAGCACCAGCACTGTGACTGTGCTGTGGAGGAATGAAGCTGGGGTGGGATCAGCTGGTGGGACCCCTCCTGGCTGGCACGCTGGCCCTGCCTGGGGCCTGGGGATGTGACATGGGGGACAGGACACAAGCCACCCTGCCCTTGCTGGTCCATGTGCCAAGCTGGAGTATACACTCAGTCTGTCACCACAGTGTCACAGGAGATAGTTTGCTGTCAGGTTTGAAGTGACAAGGACCCTGGAGTGACAAGGAGGGATCTGTGTGATGCCAGGGTCTGCTCTGCTCCCAGGTGCCCAGGATTGCCTCAGTCTGCAGGTGGCAGGGATGTGGCTGGCTCGGCAAAGAACCAGAACCAGGCAGAGGGGTGCCCCAGCTTTGGCTGGGACTGGTCTGGGGCTCCCTTGCCAGCACAGGGCTAAACCCAGCGGGAATAAACCTCAGAGGGGCTCCAGATACCTCTGCCCAAGGGCAGAGGGGCAAGAGCCACCAAAGGTACTTCCCCAAATGCATCCCACAGCCCTGCCTTGTCCCTTGGCACATGTCCCTGGTGAGCATGCATGCCAGCCAGTGCCAGGTGTGTGTGACACAGGGCAGGGGCTGGCACAGCTCTGTGCCTGTCCCACACCTCCCCCAGGCAAAAATCAACCCGTTCTGAGACAGAGCAGCAATTCTCAGGCACCTGTCTGCTCTCTGCTCTACCCCCACCTGTCCCCAGCTGATCCTGCCCCCAGCACGTGCCCTGTGCCCAGCATTTGTCCTGCTTGGTCACTGAGCCCCTTTTCCTGCTCTGGGGAACCTGTGCCTGTGCCATCCAAGCCAGGGCACACACCTGCACCTGCTGGCTGCCCACCTGGCCAGGTGGATGCCCGGGGCAATGTCCTGCTCCGTGCCACAGGCAAACCCCAGGCAGGGATCCACAGGCCCCAGGGCTCGCCCCAACCCCAGGGCTGTTTTTGGCTGCAGGAGCTGAGCGAACCTGCTGCTGTGAGCAAACAAACATGAGCCTGGCAAGCAAACAGGCAGTGTGGGTGAAACTCTGGGCACCGGTGGGGCACGGGCTCTGACAATGATTAAACTGGCCAACCCAGATTTCCCGGCAAGGCAGCGCAGGGCTGGGACCCGGTGGTTCATATTATGCAAATCACCTGGATCTGGGAGCATGAACGTTTGGGGCTGGAATTCCCCTCGGGCTGCCAGATTGTTACGCCGCCCAAGCTATAAAAGCAGAGGCACGGGCAGGGCTTGCCCATCGGCACCAGCCTCCCGGGGCCCATGAGCAGTGGCTAGTGCTGGCCAGCCCGGGCTCCTTCTCCCCTCGCTCCTCTCTGGATTACTCGCCGCTCCTGGAGTTGCCACCACAGAAGGTACCAAAGCTTTTTTGCCGAGGCCTGCTGACGTCCCTGACCCAGGACAGCTGCTTTGCTCTCCTCCCTGCACACCTTGGCTCTCACCGGGGATGCTTTGGCTTTTCCTCGCTCCACGTTGGCTCTCCCAGCGCAGCCCAGGCCCTTTGGGGACAGCAGCTCCCCTCCAGCCCCCAGAGGGGACAGGACAGCTTGGCTTTTTGTGAGGGCTGGGCAGGGGCTGGGTGCCCTCCTGGCTGCAGTGATTGGGATGTGATTATTGCGACTGGCTGAGAGGACTGGAGCTGCGGGCACAGCACTGGGCACGCAGCACAGCATGGGCACACAGCACAGCATGGGCACACAGCACAGCATGGGCAGCCGGCCGTGCCACAGGCTCAGGAGTGCCCAGGAGGGGCTGGGCGTCACTGCTCTCTGCCAGCCACCCTCTTGCTGTCACCCCTGGCTGACAGAGGGCGAGGCCAGGCTGCTGGGGACAGGGCTGCTCACCAGCAGTGACGCCACGTCCCCGGTTCGCTCCGGCTCAGCCTCCCTCCCTGCTGGCCCCTGAGGAGGTGGTGAGTCAGGCCCCAGCCCCAGCCAGCAGGTGCTGGGTGCATATTTCTGCTGAAGTGACCTGAGAGGTGACGAAGGGAGGAGGGAGGGACAGCCTGACCTCGCCCAGCCTGAGGCTGGGGCGCTGTGGGTGCTGGGCCTGGGTCCCTGAGCCTCCACAGGGGCTCACTGTCCATCTCTCGGCACAGAGCTCCATGGCAGGATCTTGTGAGATCAGCAACATCTTCTCCAACTACATCAGCGCCATGTACCAGCCAGATGAAGTGCAGCCAGCCTTGGACATGCTGGGACACCTTGGGGATGACAGCAGCCTGGGGCTCAGCCTCCCCGCCAGCCAGCCGCCAGCACAGAGCACAGGTAGGACAGGAGAGTGGCACTGGTGGCACTGGGGAGCCGGCACAGGGGGCAGCTGGGAGGCAGTGCCACTGTCTGGGAAGAGCACTGCGAGGTCCTTGTCCCAGTGGGGCAGGCCAGCAGCTTCCACCACGCCTCAGTTTTCCCAGGGAAAGGCCGAGAGGCTGTGCCAGCCTGGGCGGCACAAGGTGTGGCTGCTGGGAGCACGTCTGATTTATCCAGGGGATGGGGGAATCATTGTCCTCCTCCCACAGCACAGCATAGGGGACAGGCTGCCAGGGCTCACAGGGCAGATTGGAAGGACAATCCTGGTGATGGGGACATCATGGGATGGTGCTCAGGAAGGATGAGAAGCAGGGTGGATGGCAGCACAAACAGGACAAATAACACCGAGACCAGTGCTGGGGGAGTGTGGGGTCACTGCTGTCTGCAGGGCACTAAGGACACTTTAGTCCTGTATCTCTCCAAGTGAAGGGGCTGCTGTGTCCCAGAGGATCACCACTGGACCAGACCAGGTGTCCGGTGGCCACTGGCAGCCCACACGAGGCACACGGTGCTGGCACGGCCACCCTGCCCTGAGCCCTGCTATCCCTCCCTCGCAGACAAGCCAGAGTGGTTCAGTGAGCTCCCATACTTCTGGAGCAAGGTGCAGGTGCTGGAGTGGATCAGTTACCATGTGGAGAAGAACAAGTACGATGCCAGCTGCATTGATTTCTCCTGCTGCAACATGGATGGGCACACGCTGTGCCACTGCAGCAGGGACCAGATGCGCCTCATCTTCGGGCCCCTGGGGGACGAGCTCTACGACCGCCTGCACGAGATCAGTGAGTGTAGCCAGGTCTCCTTCATCTGCAGGCCTGGCAGCCTGAAAAAAGAGTTTGAGAGCCCTCCACTAGCCCCGGATTCCCTGCTTTGGGGGCACTGCAGAGGCTGTGTGGGAGGGTGTGGGGGCACAGACCAGGGTCCAAGCATGGCTGGGCTCAGCTCCCAGTATGCACTATTCCCCTTCATATGGAACAGACATTGCTAATCCCAGTCCTTCCCCTCTGCAGCCTCTGATGAGCTGAACTGGATCATTGATTTGCTGGAGAAAGAGGATACAACTTCCCAGACCTTCCTGAACTCCAGCCACATGGGTAAGAGAGGGACCCTGGCCAAGCCTTTTCCCCAGGGATCACATACTGATGGCAGCAAGGCTAACCACCTCTTCTCTTCTCTGCCCCTTCCAGAGCTGGGAAACCCCTGTGCCAAGGACTCCCTGGAGGACTTAAAGCCCACAAACCCTTTCACAGACTTCACCTGCTTGCCGGGTTCCCTGTCCCCAGGCAGCTCTGATGTCTCAGGTCAGTGTTTTGACAAGGGTGGGTTTGGGTCTTGCAGCAGTCTGGTGGTAGGGGGAGCGATGAGAACCAGGGGGAAAGCCTCCAGATGCTCAGCAGTCTGAGCCCTGATCCTTTGCCTCTCAGGGCCTGTGATGTCCCATAGCCCCAACTCTCAGGACTCCGGTGGAAGTGACCTCGACCTCGACCCTGCAGAATCAAAGCTCTTCCCTGATGGTGAGTTGTTTGCTTCCCCACAGGAGCTGGGAGGGGTGGGCTGTTCTGCACTTCATACCTGGCAATGGTTTAGGGACAACACCTGAACACCCATCCTCACACTGAGAAGGAGGGAAAGGTCTGTTTCCCTGAATGCTCTGCTTCTGTTTCTCTCCACTGAGCAGAGTGATGGGCAGGGGGTAGCTGGGCAGTGGTGACCCTGGTGGGAAGGGGTGGGTGGTGGCACATGGGTGAAGACTGCAGCCAGGGATCCTGGGCACAGAAATCAGTGTTTGGTATTGATCCCAGCTGGTGATGATACTGGGAACACCAGGAATGCAAGGAAGCAGCAGGGTTTGGGGAAGGAGCAGTGTCGGGGATGAGAGTGGAATGAGGCTGGAGGGAATGGGGTGACCTTGCTCTCAGGAGGTATTTCCATGGTACTGGGCCTGAAAAGAGGGTGGACAGGGAGGGGCTGCAGCCCAGCACGTGCTGCCCAGCCTGACGTGTGCCCCTTTCTGTGTGCACAGACCATTTTTCAGGCAGCAAGAAAGGGGACAGCAAACACGGCAAGAGGAAACGGGGACGGCCCCGAAAACTCAGCAAGGAGAGCAGAGAGTGCCTGGAGAGCCGGAAGAGCAAGCACTGTACGTGAACCCCCCAGCCCAGGAGCCTGGGCTGCCTCCCCCCTTGGCTTCTTGGGAATGATGGGAGGAAGGGCAGAGGGGTTTAGGGCGATCCAAGGACTTGCAGGAGCTTCCCTCCTTTACAGCCCAATCTCCTCTTTCAGCCCCTAGAGGCACCCACCTGTGGGAGTTCATCCGGGACATCCTGATCCACCCCGAGCTGAACGAGGGGCTGATGAAGTGGGAGGACCGACGGGAGGGCGTCTTCAAGTTCCTGCGCTCGGAAGCCGTGGCTCAGCTCTGGGGCCAGAAGAAGAAGAACAGCAGCATGACCTACGAGAAGCTGAGCAGAGCCATGCGGTGAGTGCCCTACCATGTCCTGGGGGGACCTGCCCCACACAGCCTGAGCCCTCCAGCAGCTCCTCAGCGTGTGGGGCTGCATCCAGAGCCCTCATTCCACCTCTGTGCCCCACAGGTATTACTACAAACGAGACATCTTGGAGAGGGTGGATGGACGACGCCTGGTGTACAAGTTTGGGAAGAACTCCAGCGGCTGGAAGGAGGAGGAGGTGCTCAACAGGAACAAGGAGCTGTAGGAGTCCTGGATGAGCCAGGGTCTGATAAGCCCCTCAGGGCCAGCCCTGAGCTGGGCTCCTTGACAGGAAACTTTGCCTGCAGCTGTGCCTGGGAGCTGTTGCCCCGCGCAGCGCGTGGAATTGCGACCCTCACGGGTGATGCCAGCACCGAGGTGTTCAGAGCCAGAGTTCTGGCTTGGTAGGTTATTGCAAACTGTGACTTCCTGTGCTGGATTCGTGCCTCCAGTTGGACCCGCGGGGACTGTGGCTGTTTCAAAGCCTGAACAGATGAAGGGGAAGAGAAGTTCAAGCCCCACTGTGAGAGCCCAGCAGGTCTCCTGCTGTCACCCACCTCCTGCCTGGGTAGAGGAGCAGCACATCTGTGTCACCTGTGACTGAACAGAGCTTGTCCCAGCTGTGGGGTCTTCCCTTCCACTGCTTGCACCGTGCTGAAGGTGCCCCCTGTCCTGTTCACTGCATGTGTGTTGGGTGAGACCCCCTTTGTGTAGCAGCTTCTCAGTGTGGCACCTGCTGAGAGAAGATGGGAACATTGTGGAGCTTCACCCAGCCCGAGAAAGCCCTCAGAGAGAGGAGGACATGGGACAGCAGGGCCATGCTGCATTTCCAACCTGGGCTGTGTCTAGAGACAGCCCTTTTCCCTAAAAGTAGCTTCTAATTTATGTAAGACCCAAAAAAAAAGCACAGAGTGAATGTACAGATATATTTTTTCATGAGTAGGATGTTCCTGCGTGAGAGTGTGTGCCGTGGGCACACAGGTGTGTGGTGGCAGGTGGTGATGCTCAGCTGGACTGAAGTGATGTCACAGGGCACAGACTGGTGCTGTGCCAGCCACAGAGGGGGATGCCAACCCAGCCAGGCACCCAGCAGGTGCCTGTGGTTTCCTCCTTTTCAAGTGGTAATGTAAGATGAATAAATTGTTGGTTTGTTGGGTTTTTGTACCTACTCGTAATTTTTCTCATTTTTCTTAACCCATGGTGAGGACCAGGCTGGTGTTACTGGGGATGTGCCATGGCATCAACCTCTGCCACCATGTCCTGCCTGCTGTGGCCTGGACCTGTCTGGTCATCCTGAGAGTCACAGGGTTGTCCTCAGGGTGAGGTGGGACTGGCTCACAGCCACCCCTGGAGGGGTATCTTACACCCAGTCCCAAACCTTGGCCCTTCTGAGGACCCTCTGGAATTCCAGCCCTGGCACTCGCCTTTCCTGGAGCACTGGCTCCAAGGCAGAGCTCACCAGCTGCAGGCTGGTGGGATGTAGAGTCCTGGGTGATGTGGGGAGGGGCATCTCTCAACACCCTGCACATCAATATCCAGTCACAGCCTGTGGGAGCACCTTTAGCCTCTCTCTGGCCAGGGAGACATGAAGTGACACCAAGAGGCAGCACAGGCACTAGAGTATGATTAATGCTTGCTCATCTTCCAGCCTGGCTGTTTTCTGGCCTCTTCCAAGACCTGGGTGGCACAAACACCACATCTCAGGAGGGGGGACTGCAACGACCTGGCAGTGTGAGCAGCCCAAACACATCACGTTCCCCTTCTTGCCTCCCCCATCCAGCCCAGCTGTGAGGAGGCTGGGAGGTTGCTCAGGAGTGCTGAGATGATCTCTCCAACCCACAGGATCTGTCTTGGGGTGGCAAGAAGGAATTCAGGGTGTTGGAGGCCAAGGAGACTCCCTGATACATTTCATGACTGTGGCACACAGCAGTGGCTCCCAGACACTCACAATGAGTGTCTCTGGACACTGCTGGGCACCAGAGGATCTTGGTGCCACCCTGACCTTCTGCTGGTGCCTAGGACCTGCTGGATGGGGGCACACAGGGCACTGGGCACTGCTCAGTTCTGCTCATCCCCAAAGAGAAAAGCCCTGGGACCTGTCCTCTGAGCTTGGAGCTGGACCAGGTCTGGGATGCCCAGGCAAAAGCTATGCCTCATCCTTCTGAATGGCTTCAGCCACTGCCTGGAGGGACTAAGGAAAGAAGCCAGACCACCAGCAGGAGAGTGAGGGGAGGTTTTACTGCCCAGACAGCAAAGGTGCTTTGCAAAGCCTGAGATGCATTTTTGGCAGGGGGATCCAGCCTTTACCATAGAATCACAGAATCCGGTTTGGGTTAGTAGGGGACCTAAAGCTCATCTCATTCCACGCCCCTGCCATGGGCAGGGACACTTTCCACTCTCCCAGGCTGCTGCAAACCCCATCCAACCTGGCCTTGAACACTTCCAGGAATGGGGCAGCCACAGCTTCTCTGGGCAACCTGTGCCAGGGTCTCACCACACCCATAGGGAAGAATTTTTTTCCTGATATCTAATCTAAATCTCTCCTCTATTAATTTAAAACCATTCTCCCTGTCCTATCTGCCCATGTTCCCCTACTGCCCTTCATTACTGCCAGACACATGGTGCTGTTCAACATCCCCCATTCAGCACCTGCAGGAGTGGGACACATTGCAAAAGAGAGCAGTAAACCCTTGAAAGGAAGGTCTCCAACAGACACCTACACGAGCTGTGCTGGCTGAAGCAGCTGGAATTGCTCCCAGTCTGCCTGGCCTCAGCTTGAGTGTGAGGTTGGTGGCTTGAGCATTCTCCTAGAGATGCTGCTGCAACACCAAGAGCATGACCCACCTGCTTTGGAGGGCCAGAAGGTGCCCATGGGCCAGACCCATCTTCTTTTTTGTGGGTTTGATGCTGTTTGTATATGGAATTGCCCTGCTGGTCCACCTGGGATGCCTGGTCTCATATGGAAGAACTCTTTTCGTTGCCTTCCAGTGTGCTGGGCTGAAGTTGTATTGCTCCCAGATACACACTGGGATGAGGAGACCAGGGCTGCCCTGTGGTGCAAGAAGAGGTCCCAGTCCCTGGGTGTGAACCTGGAGCCAGTCCACGGTCTGGGCTGCAGCCAGAGCTCCGTCAGGTTCCTTGCGTAACCCTCCCCAGGGAACAGGTTTTCCTGGCTGCTGCCTGCTGGCTCCAGTGAGTGGAGGGTGCTCCAGGTGCACCCCTGAGCCCCTGCAGAGAGCAGGCTGGAGGGGTGGCAGCAGGGACAGTGGCACAGTGGTCAGGGACCAGGCCAGGGTGGCCATCAGGAGTTTGTGAGCAGACACAGGGAGCGGGGCAAGCCCCAGCCCAGGCTGGCTCTGGCAGGAGCTGGCTGTGCTCCTGGCTGCTGGCCCTCAGGTTTGGGGCTGTGGGTGAGGTGTTTACTCTCCATAAACAGATAACCCCAGCACGCTGGCAGGGAGAGGGGAGCACTTTGTCACGCAGGCTGGTGCCCTGCCAAGCGCGCCTTGTTTGCTCAGGCAGTTTCATTTCTTTCCCGCCGCAGCTCGTGTTACCTAACTGGCCTGGGACAATGTTTAACCATCTCCAACAGCAGCAGGGAACCTGTCTGCCTCGCCTCCTGTGCCCCCAGTGGCCCCAGTGCCCATGGCTGCCACCCCCTGCCTTGGCTGAGTGGTGGCACACTGGGCAGGAGGCTTGGGGGAGAGGCAGAATCATAAAGTCTGAAATTGTTTGGAAGGGAATTTATAGATCACCGTGATCCACTCCCTCTGCCATGGGCAGGGACACCTTCCACCAGCCCAGCTTCAACCTGGCCTTGGACATTTCCAGGGATGGGGCAGCCACAGCTGCTCTGGGCACCCTGTGCCAGGGCCTCACCTCCCTCACAGGGAATGCCCTCCAATAATCTAACCTACCCTCTGTCAGAGAAGCCATTCCCCCTTGAGGTTCCCCAGCTGTGTGGCACTTTGTGAGAGAGGAGGAGGCAGGGGTGTGTGGGCACAGATGGGGGGACCCGATCCTGCAGCCTCTCATGGAATCTGTGGGTCAGTGGGATGAAGGAAGGACTGGAGAAAGAGCAAGGCTGGAGAAATGCACACAGATACACCAACATATGTGCACAACAAGCACACACTTGGGGTAACCCCTACAGCAACCACCAAGCCCATACTGAGCCACCCTAGCAGAGCCTCCCAACTCACTGGCAGGAAAAACAGATGATTTGTTTATTTTTTTACTCTCTTTGGAAATGCCTGGATTTTATGGCTGTGGCAAGCCATGACAAGAACTGAAGAAAAAGAGGATTTTCCTCCAAGACAGCCTCCCCTCACACTTTTACCCTGGGGTCTGTTGGGAGACTTTTCCCATCAGGTGGTCCCAAGCTGAACATGCTTCTGGCACACAGCTCTCACAGAAATACCTTGGGCACCCTTCAAGTCTCAGCATTACTGTGTGTTTTGTCATCCTCAAGGCTTCCCAGGGGACACAGGGGCCATTGCTCAGTCCTGGTCACAGTTAGGGAAAAGAACAGTTTGCCCTGGCCGCTGCTTCCCTAGGAGTTGTGGCCAAAAGCAGGTTGCTGTGGCTGAAATGTGCTGAGTGGGAGCAGAGAAACAGGGTGAGGGGAGAGGTTTCATCTGGACCAGCAAGAAGGTGTCCAATATCCCACATGCCAGACCATGAACTGCCCCTGAGCACAGCAGCATGACCTGATTTTCCAGCCAAGCCAGACTGTGGCCATCCTAGAGCAGATCAGAGCAGATGGGAATGCACTGGGGATGGGGAGAGCTGGTGGGAGGCAGGGACCATCCTTCTGGCTCCCCCTGCTCCCACTGCCTTCAACTCCCTGCAGTCCCTGCTGGCTTTCACCCTTCCTTACCCTTCTGCCTTTGGAGCCAAGGGCACAGCTCAGGAATGGCAGAGATCAGGAATGGCAGAGCTCAGGGATAGCAGAGCTCAGGGATAGCAGAGATCAGGAATGGCAGAGCTCAGGGATGGCAGAGCTCAGGGATGGCAGAGCTCAGGGATGGCAGAGCTCAGGGATGGCAGAGATCAGGAATGGCAGAGCTCAGGGATGGCAGAGCTCAGGGATAGCAGAGATCAGGAATGGCAGAGCTCAGGGATGGCAGAGCTCAGGGATAGCAGAGCTCAGGGATGGCAGAGCTCAGGGATGGCAGAGCTCAGGGATGGCAGAGCTCAGGGATGGCAGAGCTCAGGG
>JAOTQP010000981.1:5392578-5407893 GCA_026413545.1 Cichladusa arquata
CAAAATCAGATTTCCTGCCTTTGTGTAATCAATTGCAGCCTATCCCTAAGACCAGACTGCCTGACTTCTGCCATTTCTTATCTACCAAGACTGGATGGTTATCTCTGGGACTTGACAAATTGTCTAGAGATTCACGTCGTCCAGCGATCCCACGGACCACCACAGCTTACCTGGCAGAATTATGACAACAAAAAAATAACAATTATTGATGAGTACAAGGAAACCATGCTATAAAAGGGAGCTTCAAACCAAAGTTGGGTGGAGCCTGGAGTGGGCAGTGACCCCTCTGATCCCCACACGGAGGTGGGGAATTTCCATGGTGTTATAAATGAGAAACAAAAAGTCTCAATATTCGGCAAAATTTAGATTGGTTTATTTTATATAGACAGAGCAATGCAGCGCTGGGGAATGTGAGGGGTCACTGCCCACTCCACGCTCCACCGAATTTCGGTTTGCAGCTCCTTTTTATAGCATGGTTTTCTCATCATAATTAATAATTGTTGGTTTTTTGCTGTCATAATTTTGCCAGGTAAGCAGTGGTGGTCAAAAAACATCCGTGAAGTCTCTGAGCGATTTGTCAAGTCTCATAAATAACCATCGAGTCTTGGTAGATAAAACTGGTGAAAATTGGGAAGTCTGGTCTTTATAGATAGACAGCATTGATTGAACAAAGGCAGGAAGTCTGAGCTTGCAAAATCTATCTATTGGAAAATCTGGTTTTGAAGCTGGTAGTAGATATAACTTATTTAGAAAACACAATATTCATAATAGGGGAATTTAAAACAGAATGATTTAATAATATATTTTCCTTTATCTAGGTCCATACCTCACCTAAGTGTTCTGGTTTATACAAACTCCAAACCTTCGATGATTAACACAAATATTTTATCAATTATCACACTGTGCTTTCTGGCACTGACCCCCTGGAGAACACTGCTTTTGACCTGAAGTCTTGGAGAAGGCTTCTAAATTTGAGTGATGAAGTTAAAATCACAGGTGTGTAGTTAAATAAAAGTGTGTGCTTTCATATGGTAAAGAGTTTTAAATTTGAAGTTTTATGGTATAGTAATAAGTATGAGAGAAAATAAAAAATTTTAGGTAGTGTCTCAGTATTCATCTTCCTTTTTCTTCATAAGTTTCAAGTAGTAGTTTCTTGTTGGACAGTTAGTGTCACACTAAAGGTCATAGGAATTTACTTGCTAAGTTAAAAAAATAAATAATATACGTATTAATTCTCTATTGAACTGTTTAGCTTTAAAAAAACCTTATAACAACTAAATCTTCTTCCATTTTCCTTGCTTCTAGCAAGTGGCCAGAAGTGCTACTGAACACTCTGCTTTTTAATAAGATTTAATAAACAACCAAGCCCCAAACACAAGAAAGTCCATTTCTGTCGTATATTTTTTAATCCTAGCTCTAATAAAAAACAAACAAACAAACAAACAAACAAAACCTAATTAAGTAGTGTAAAACTCCCACCACTGTTACAGGTCCCAGTGCAGAGCCCACCCCAGCCCTGCTGCAGGCTTTTTGGGAAAGGGGCACTGAGGCAAGAAGGAAAGGACAGCAACAGGCTTTCTCCAGGATCCTTCCAGCACTGTCCTGTGGCTAGGACTTGAGGCAAACACCACATCCAGCCCTTCAGGGCTGGTCTGGATCTGCTCCAGCCCTTACACAAGCTCATCCCACACCTGGAGCAGTGGGCAGCTCCTCCCTGCCTTTGGCTTCCAGCCGAGGTGAAGGTGCCACCAGGCTGCTGCAGAATGGCTGATGTGACACTGTCAGTGTGACATTGATGCCGTGTCCCCCAGGATCCTTCTGCTCATGGGACTGGGGACAGTGGGCAGGGAAGATCAAGGCCCAGACTTAGGTTGCAGTTAGGAAAAGGAATAGTCTTGATCAATTTTGGGCTGTCCTGTGGGCAGAGGAGCTTCATGTCTACCCAAACTGCAGGTTTTGGCTGCCATGAGACTTCACTCCCACAGCCTGGCAGCAGCAGAGCTCTCCATGGCATGAGCTCAGCTGGCCAAACCCCTTCCCAAGGTGTGGCTCACTGCTCTGCAGAGAGGAGTGTCTGTGTTTTGGGGGGCAGGACAGGTGAGAAGCTGGTAGGTGTGCTGGGGGGAGCTCTGTAGCCTTGGGCTGTGGAGGGAAGCTGCTGAAATGTTCATATTTATCCTCCATCAGTGTTATCTCACTGACCCCAGTGCCACCTTGGCCATCCTATGTCTGGGACACCTGGGCATCTTCTTCCCTATCAGTGGAGATGGCACAGTGGTCCTGCCTCTCCTCCTTCAGGGAGCATCATCAGATCCTGGGGGCAGTTCCTGCTGGAGCCTCACCCTCTCGGCCCCATGGTGATCACAGCCACAGGGATGACTCCATCCAGGAGATGTGGTAATTCTGGGTCAGGACCTCAGGAAGCCTGAGGTGTTCCAGCAGTGTGTGCTCATTCCTCAGTGCTAGTGACCTGCAGAGGGGAATGTGCATTTCTGGGGACACCCAGCTCTCCAGCCTTTGGTGTCCTGTGGGATAATGGCCAACAGTGGTGATGCAAGTGCGAGGGTCATGCCCATCAGCCCTGCTGCAGCTTGGCTGGTCATCTCCCAAGAGCAGACCATCATGTCTAGCGAGGCTGGGGCAGGTCCAGTGGGAGCAGGTGGGACTTAAGCTCATCACCAGGAGAGGCTGATGGCCAGCACAGCTTTAGGATGAGGTCCAGCAAAATCTGGGGAGCGAGTGGAGATGTAGGAGGACCATGACCTATTGCAGCTGCTTCTCTGAGCTGATTCTGGTGATGGGGTGTCCAGACCAGCCTGGACCATCTCCAGCCTTCTCCACATACACAGAGCTGGACCTGGCTGGCCTGGGAATGGCCACAGGAGGGCAATGACCACACAGGACACCTGGACAGTGCTTGTAACAAACTCTGTCAATGGAGAGCTGTCCTACATGGAGCTGGTGAGCCCACGTAACACTGTGGGCCTCTCTCCAAGCACAGAGCTGGGCTGTTTGTTCTTTTTTTTGTATAGCAAGGGCTTTCTTCCAGTTTGGCTTCAGAGCTCACAAGGGACAGAAATGAGCACATCAACTCTTCCCTTTCTGCTGAAAAAAGACACCTGCACCAACCAGTGTATAACCTTCCTGCTTTGAATTCATCACAGAGTGAGTCTGGAGAGGTTTTGCTCTGTCAGCAGACTGGTCTGTAGTGTCTGCATGTTCTTCTCCTGAGCAAGGAGAAATCAGAACAAACCAGCCCATCTGATTGATCAGTGCAGTTTCCTGGTGGCCACTTGCCTGGGAGAAGCCTGACAAGACACTGGGGTGCTTGAGCTCTCCCCACTCATTAGCTGTGGACAGCCATGAGTCTGCAGCCACCAGACATGAGATAACAAACCCTAAGAGCAAAAAGCAGAGTTCAGTGCCCTGTCATGGCTGGACCAAGGGACACAGATGGCACAGAGGAGGGTACAGGTTCAGGTGTCACAGCTAGACTTGTTCAGACCCAGGGTACACCCTTCCTCCCAGCACCCACCCAGTCAGGGCAAGTTGCCTTTCCCATGTAGGAATTCCTGTGCATCCCCACTGCCATCCTGATGACAGCATCTGCAGGATAATGCAGGCCTGCTCACCCTGAAAGCAAGCTGGTGAATCCCTCCTGTAGCCTGCAACAACCCTGCTGCTCTGGCAGTTGTTGCTTGCCAGCATCCCTCACCCTGCATCCTCCCAGTTCAAACTGGATCTGTGTTTTTATTGCAAAGCCTGCTGAGGGGGGAGCAGGGGAGGCAGGCCTGGGGACACAGCCAGGCTGTCCCTCCCTGCCAGCTGCTGGCTGTCCCCATGTGCTGTTTGCTCAGCACTGGGTACCGTGTGAAGGCAAACACGGCTGTGCTGGGAGGAGCAGAAACGAGGGCAAACAGAGGCTGTCCCGTCCTGCAGCCCCCATGGGGAGGGGTGTTTGGGGGTTTCCAGGGCACAGCAAAGCTGATGGCACCCCAGGCCCCAAGAGTCCCTTGGCTCTCTCAGTGGTGTGGGACACCCTGCCCCAGCAGTGTCCCCCTGTCCCCCCAAACTGCTCTCACAGTGTGCAGATTTAAACTGTGCCATGTGAACTAGGCTGACCAAACTCCCCAGAACAGAGAGCTTGGTGGTCCCTGAGGACACAGAGACAGTGCCCAGCAGGAGGGTGGTTAAAGCCATCGTTGTGTGCCATCCTGAGAAGCAGAGCCTGGGCTGGCCAGTGACCCTTGCACCACCAGCAGTGTCCCCCACCCCACATGCAGTGCCTGTCCCTCCTCTCTAAGCCCCAGGCCTGTCCCCTGCTGCTGTCACCTCTGCAGCCCCGTCCCCCTCCACCCTCAGCTCCCTTTGGCTGCCCCAGTGGAGGGGAGGGGAGGGAAGGGAGGAGACAGAGCATCTTTCCAGTGCTGCTGAGGAAGGACAAGCCAAGTTCAAACCAGCAGCACCTGGGGCAGACAAGGGGCCCCTCTGACCCAAAAAGAGACATGGTGGGACCTTGCACATCTGGCTCCTTGGGAGCCCTGCAGCCATGGCCAGAGCTGACCCCGTGCCAGGCCAGGACCTGGCTGACCCTTGACCGTAGGAGACTCTGAACAGCATGTCACCTCCTCCTCCTCTAATTAGCACAGCCATTTGCTGGGGAGCTGTGCTAATTTTTTCCTGTGACATCTGAGGTCAGGGACAGTCCTAGTTTTCCTCCTAACACCTGCTGAGCCTGATCTGCTGAGAACAGAGTCTGCTCATCCCACATGTGCTGCAGCAGGCTTTGCTCTGCTGGGCCTGCACAGGAGGGTGCCTGCCCTGCACCTTGGGAGCCATTTCTACACCTCTGAAAAGAGCACCCAAAATAACTTCTCACCTTCCCCCATCTACCCCACAGGTAGTGGCAGAGGGGGGCCAAAGTGTCTCTGCTGTGCCAGGAGCCATCCCGACCTGGGCAAAAGGGATGTGGCCAGGGCTGCACAAAAAAATGCCCTGGCATTTCCAGGATCACTTCTGCCAATTCAAAGCAGAGAGAGAAATCCAGCATTCACAGGCTGATCATTGTGTGCTTGAGGTGTGTCTGCAGATACATTATCTGTCCCACGGTGGGGTCTGAAGTCCAGGAGATAAGAGGCTGGGGAAAGCACTCTGCAGAGCTGCTGTGGGAGAGATTCCAGGGTCTGGCAGAGGGTGTGGAACAGATTCCCAGGGCACAGTGCTGGTGCTGCCAGGTTGTGCTGGGAAAGGTCAGGTCCCCAGTGGCACTGGTCCAGCGCTGCCTCCTGTGTGCCAAGCTGTGCAGAGGGGCAGGGGGACATCACTGGGAGCTGCCCAGCCAGGGTGGTGTGAGGTGGGAGAGGGCAAGAGGCATGGCTGGGGCTCACAGCAAGCAGAGGGGAGCAAATGCTGCTCTGCCAAAGCTCCCTGCACCCACCCATCCCCACACAAGAATTCTTTGTTTCTGCCATGTCCCTGTCCCCGCTGCTGCTCCACGAGTGAGGGACGAGCCCCACAGCCCTGGTGACTCTGGCAGGCAAAATGAGAATAATTAGAAGCTGGTGCCTTTATTACAGGTGTCTGTGAGGACCTGTGGAGTCTGACCTGGAGGGCCCTTTGATCTCAGCTTTTGAAACCCTATAGCTTTGCTGACAGAGCTTCTCTGTATTTCCAGGTCACCAGGATGATCATTTCCAACTGGGAACAATGAAGTCTTTATGCTGCCCTGTGTGCTGGACTATCCCTGTGTGGAAGGAGCTGGTGTGCAGGAGGATGTGCTGCTGCACAAGCCCTGTCAGCCTCGACTCCTTCTCTGGGCAGGAGAGCCCACCCAGCTCATCATCCTAATTACAATGGAAAATGGGAGGTTAAATTTACCCAATGCACAGCCCTGTGAGAGGGCCTTTACTCCCCAGGATGTACCCAAACCCTTCCTGCTCCCCTGGGGAGAATCCCCAGCTCCAGTGGCAAACCCAAAATCCAGCCTCTGGGATGGAACACAGGGAATTTGCACATGGGGGAATTGCTGTGCCTCCCATGGCAGTGGACCCAACACCTCACACCAGGGAGCAGGAAATGCCAGGGCTCCTGAGCAGGTCCCCAGCCAGGGCACTGCAGGTGGGCACTCCACTGTGTGCAGTTTGGAGGGCTCCTGGCATAGCCCAAAAACAGCAGGTGCCCAGGCCCTGTCCTGGGTCTCAGTGCCCCATGCTCAGGCCCCTGTGCTCTGCTGGTGCCCAGGCAGTAGCAGAAAGCCCTAAAAGCCCTGAGCCTGTATTTCTCAGGGCAACATGGACTTTGCTGGGAGAGCCATGCTGCAGAGCCTGGAAGCTGGCCAGGTCACCTGGGGACAGGGCAAGGACAGAGAAACACCTGGAGAGGAGAAGCCCCTCAACACCCTCCTGTCCCACTTTGGGATTTTGTTTGAACTGAACAACCTCTGAAAAAACCCAGCATTTTCCTGCTTGATGTGCTCTGCCTGGGCCTCTTCCAGCTCCACAGCCTTCCTCAGCCTGGGAATCTGCAGTGACACCTTCCTCTCCCTTTCCTCTCCTGTCAGGCTCTGTGGGAGTCTGTACCCCTCTCCTTCTGGTCCCAGCTTGGCTGGGGCTGCTGGAGGCTGTGGTTTGCTGTTTCTTTGTCAAAACAACACACTGTTTGGTGGCAGCTGCAGGCGTGGGGACCGGTCCTGCCAGTTTCCTTGGCTGGGACAGTTTTGGTGGGGTACAAGGTAAAACTTTGCCTGGATAAGCTCCAAGGTCTGGTCCCTGGGGAACAGGGTATCCACAGGTGCTCTGGGGACAGCCATTGGATCCAGTCTGACCCCCCTGTGCTGTGCCTGGGTGATGGTTTCATCCCTCTACACCTGTTGGAGCATGGCTGTTCCCAGCCTGAGTTGCCTGTGTGGAGGCCAGCAGTGTTAGCCACTGTCTTCCCAGCTCCAGCAGCAACTGGCTCCAGTGCCAGGGACCAGCCCACCCCTCTCCTGTACCCATGGAGGCTTGGTGGGCACTGTGGGATGGGCTCTGAAGCCAGAGCACAGATCCTGGGCAGCAGCTGGTGTGAAGATCTGTGGGGTGATAATACCAGCCTGGCTGATCGATTCATGGGTGACAGGAACACAGCCAGCAGTGTGCAGTTTCTCTGGGTGCTTGCTGCCCTCTCAGTGCACTGCATGTCACCTCCTGGTTTTGCAAAGCAAATCCTGGCTGTGCAGGGCCAATGGAGTGGGGACACCTGCTTTTCTGACAGATAAATTCCCCAGGGGCCAGAGCCTCTCTGGCTGTGGGGTGTGGGACGTGGGGCACTGAGCACTCATCCTGCTCCCTCTCCCCTCCATGCTCAAGCAGAGCTGTCTCCAGGCAGCCCAGGCAGGGAAGGAGAGTCTCTCCCCTGCTGAGATGTGCTGGTGCCACACATACCTCACATAGCTGGATGCAGGCATCACCAGGCACCAGGATCACTAACCCTTTCCATTCTCCAGGCAGCAATGCCAGCTGAGTGCTGCTCTCCCAAGGGTTCCACTGCCCCCCAGACCCAGTCCCAGTACCCTGAGGATCCAGCACGGTGTTAGCAGTGCTGGCACCCACCTAGGCAAGGAGCCAAGAGCCTCCATGGTGCCAAAGTTTGGCTTTGCTGCCTCTGCATGTGTCCTTCCAGCCATGAGCAAGCTAAAGTGCAGCTCACCCTCCTTGAACCCTGTCACCTGTATTCTGCTACCACCCCTCTGGAACTGTGACTGCACCTCCCTCCATCATCCTCTCAGACAAGCATAATCCCTTAGAGAAATAGAGATCATAGAATGGTTTGGGTTGGAAGGGACCTTAAAAATCATCTCATTCCACCCCCCCTGCCATAGGCAGGGACACCTTCCACTGTCCCAGGTTGCTCCAAGCCCCATCCAGCCTGGCCTTGGACACTTCCAGAGGTCCAGGGGCAGCCACAGCTGCTCTGGGCACCTGTGCCCTGCCCATGCCAGGCCCTCACCATGCTCCCATGGAAGAATTTCTTCCTAATCTCTAATGTAACCCTGCCCTCAGGGTTTGAACCATTCCTCCTTCTCCTGTGTCCTAAGTCACAATGCAAGTTGTGATGTATAGAGTCCACTGCAGGTGGGGCCTTCCCAGAAGCTCTTTGTCTGCCCTAAACAATGTTCACGGGGGTCAGACTGGATCCCTGCTTATTTCCAGGATGCTGAAAGGTCCACCATGTTCCCTGCAGCATCTCCCACTCCCAGATGCAGCCTGGCTGCTCCCAGCAAGGACTCACCCCGTGCTCAGGCCATGCTGATCTGACATGTCCTGCACCCAAAGCTGGAACAGTGAGCCTGGGGAATAATCCACATGAGCCCCAACTGTGTGGCTCTTCAAACCTCTCAGCCCACATTTCACATGCCTGGAGGAGGAAGGTGTCTTTTCTGCTGGAATCTGACTTCCAGCTGAACTCATGTCAGAGCAGACAGTAAGTTTTTGCATGTCTAGCAATGCAAATGCTGTGTTTCCATTTTGGCATGCATGTGGATTTGTGTGCCTTTGTTGTAGATGCCTCAGCAGGTGAGAGTCTGCACATAGCTGTGTCTCCAGGCTGCTTTCAGGTGTTTGTGTGTTCTCCTGGTTCTGGGTGCTCCCTGCAGGGTGGGTGCATGGAGAAGAGAATCACGTTATGCCTGTCCAGGGGCTGCAAGTCCTACTCTTGCACCATCAGTTCTCATTGCAAGGACTCCATAAGATCTCCCCACTCATCTCTCTGCCAGTGGGTTTTGCTTAACCCACTGTCTTGGAGTGATTTATGATGATAGTCTGTTCCATGACTCTGCTTTATGCCCAAAAACAGCTGCTGTATCTATCAGGCTCAGGACTGGATGTGTGCAGGGCTGGGGAAGGGGGGGAGCTTTGGGGTTTTTGGTGGAATTTTCAAAGCCTCACTGCCCAGGCTTTCTGTGGCACTGTGTGGTTTGGTTTTGCTTGACTTGCTTGGGTTTTTTTTGGCCCAGGCAAAAAGCTTTTCCCTTCCCTGGCTTGGAGAAGCTGCAGCAGCAATCTTTCAGCTGCCTTGAGATGAACTGAACAGCAGTGCTTGGGGGCTGGAGAATTGGGGCTGGTGGGAGTGAACCACCCTGTTCCAGCCCCAAGCCTCGGGGAGCTGAGCTGGGCAGAGGAAGCACGCCAGAGAATCCAGCTGCTTCACCTGCCCTGGAGAGCAGGTTGACACCAGAGTGCCACCAGGGTTTTGCCTCCTGCTGGAGCTCCTCTGTGAAGCTCCACTTCCCTCCATGTGAAAGCTGGTGCCATCTCAAAGCACATGCTGGGAAAGGGTATTTACTTGTTCAATGTTTGCCCCATTCTCTGGACATTTTTGGATCTTTGTTCCTGTTGGGGGGTGAGGGGGAGGAGGGTGTGAGTTTTGATAGTTCAGTGTTTAGCAGTTGTTTCCTTTTCTTCCTTGCTTTGTGGGCACTGTTGTTAACAAACTGTTGGGGTTTTTTTTTTCCACTTTCCTCTATTAGCATTCTTTTTTTGGTGGAGGGGGATTGTTGACACACTTTAGAGGAGACTACTCATTGCAGAGTGTCTCCTCTTAAATTTGTCTCAAAACTGAGACACCCACAGTGTCTTCTCCTGCATCCTCCAGCCTGCTGTCTGCCTGGCTTTGGGCAGCCCATGCTGCAGAGTCTGACACCCTGGGACTGCCTGAAGTGATTCTTCCCCCTGAGCCAGCCTGCCTATCCTGACAGTAGCCAGAGACTCATGCCATGCAGGGCCATGCTCCCAAGAGCCCTCTAGCCAAAGCCCTAACACCACAGGCTGTGGGGGTGGTCTGGACACCCTCAGTCTCTCTGCTGCAGCTCCAGCTCCTCACAAACCTGCACAGCTTGCAGTGGAGCAGGAGAGCTCCAGGATGGGGCAAAACCACGGGTGGGATGTTCTGTGCCTGAGAACAGAAAAGTTTGTATTTGCAAGAGAGAGCCCGAGCACCAGGCTCAGACTGAGAGCACATGGCTCTCAGGGGTGCTGGGTGTCACACCCAGGGTGCACAAGCAGCGTGATTTGGAAGCTCTTGCAAGTGGCATAGAGAAGGAAAGGGGCAGGACAACCATGAAGCTTCACATGGGATGATGCAGGTGCCTCTGGAGGACACTTAAGGTGAGCTACACACAGGCAGTACCCAGCACACACAGTGCTCCAGGTCCTTTGCTAGCTAGAGAGAGGATGGAGTCTGGAGAGGATGGAGTCTGGAGAGGATGGAGCCTGCCCAGGAGATTTTTGTTAGAGATGGATCCCAGGAGACTGGTGGGACTACTAGCCCAGACTCCCCTTGGCTGTGAGTTCTGCCCACTGGCCCTGTAGTCCAAAGGCTCTGCCAGGTGGTGGCTGGTCCAGGCTGTGCCAGCCTGAGCACAGCTCTCATCACCAGCAGCTCTGGCTGGTGGGAATTTCACAGGTGCCTGATGGCAAGCACGGAGGTGACTGGTCCCTGAGGGCAAGCTGAGCTGACCTGAGCTGGGGATGCAGGTCTGAGTGACAGAGCTGTGCTGCAGTGCTGAATGCTGGGGGCATGGTGTGGAGGTGAGCAGGGAAAGCCTGGCAAGGAGCTCAGAGCACTTGCAGCAGAGGGGTCTGGCACATATACTGTATTTCCATCTCCTCAGGGTTACAGCTGTTCCAGTATTGCCAGCTCTGGAGTGAAAGGAGTTCAGGGAAACCCCACCTTGGTGACGAGACCAGATTTAGATCTTGTGGCTAAGGGAGGAAACCTGCTCCAGGGCCAGCAGCCAGTGTGGAGCAGATTTCCAAGCTGATGGGCTCTCTGTTCAGTCCTGGGTGGTATGGCTCATGCTCAGCAAGGCTGCTCACAGCCCCATGCTGGAGGAAGCAGTGGGTGGAAGTGCCCAGGGTGATACACAGCAGCATGTGCAGAGCCAAAGGATGGGGAGATCCCCATGGAATGCAAACCAGTAAAGCAGAGGAGCACGTGACTGTGGGGTTCACCTGTCTGAGGCAGGAATGCCTGGCAGCCCCAGGAGCTGAGCTGAGCCTGCCCTCCACCTCTCCAGGCTGGTGGGCTGTGCCTGCATTCACACCAGCCTGCTCCCCTAACATGGCACAAGGCCCCCTGGCCCTGCCAGGTGCTGGGCTGGGCCATGAGCTGAGACCTGACACTACCTTACAGGGTTGCTCACACCTTCCCCATGAAGCTGGCGAGGGCAGCCTGCAGTGTGCAGCACCTGGGCTGATGGCCCATGGGCAGGGCTGGGTCCCAGCACGGGCTCTGCAGCCACCAGCCCAGTGGAGGCCAGTCCAGACCCCCCCAGCCTGTGCCTCTCCTTTTGCCCATGGGTGCTGGGAGCAGAGCATGGCTGGGCTCCTGGAGCAGCCCAGGCTGGGAGTTCTGTTCCCTGTGCCACAGGTTCTTGTGTCACCCTGCACCAGGTGGGTGCCAGCACCATCCTGCCATGCTGCCATAAGGACTTGTTTCCATGCCAGGGAACTGCTTTATTTCAAAATAAGTGGAAAGGAGCTGAAGTCCTCCCTCATGGAACCTTGGCACAGCTTCTCAGAGGTCCTGCAAGGTGTAGAGATCACCTTGAGAGTCTCCCAGCAGCGGTCCTGACTGGCCCCCAGTGATGAAGGAGTGGGGGACCAGCTGAGCACTGCTGCCAGGGAGAGGGTTCCTGCTGGCTCAGAGAGGCAGAGTCACATTCTCCATGCAAGCAGAGTGCCTGCATGTTTTTTCCAAGCTGCATTTGCACATGGTTGGGTAAGAGTCCTTTCCCTCTCCCAGCAGCAGTGGCTGGCCCTGGCTGCACGGCCTGATGGAACGTGGAAGGGGTGCACTGCCAAACCTTTGCAGGGTGCAGAAATTGTCCCCGGCTCCAAGACTCCTCTTAGAAAGCTGAGGGGTCCTGGTCATGCTGTGCTCCCCATGTGGGGTGCAGTGTGATGTGCTGGGCCCTGTGGAAGATGGATCTCATGGCTCAGTCCTCTGAGTCTGCTGCCTCCTACCCAGGAGCCCTTCTGCCACGGATGGGGAAACTGAAGCAGGCAGAAGTGGTGACTTACTCCCATTTTCAGGCATGCTGAGGAGAGTCTGGGCCCCAGCCCCTCGCAGGAGAGGGGAGCTGCACTGGTGGCACTGGTGGCACTGTGGAGTGCAGAGGAGAGGGCAGGATGGTGGCAGGAGGAGCACCCGGAGCGCAGGATGACTCAGCTGGGATGTGTGGGGGTGAGGCTCAGCCCAGCCTTTCGCAATGTGTTTACCAGCACCCGGGTGGCTGCTGCCTTCCAGGACATGCAGCCCATCCTCCTCAGCCCCAAACCTGCTCACCAGGCTCAGCACAGCTGGGGGAGTGACCTGTTCCCACCCCAGCCTGGCTGCCTCGTGGTGGGGAGCTGGCCAGGGAGCCTCTGGCCAGCCCTCTGCTCCAGCACTGCTGCTGGCATGCTGCTCCTAACCCAAACCTAGGTCGTGGAGTGTCCTCCCAGGGCAGGGAGGACACTCCCTGCACCAAAAACACAGTCCCAAACTATGGGAAGGTGGTGGCACATTGCAGCAGTTATATCCACATGGTGTCAGCCCAGGGAGAGGGACAGAAATTCCCCTGCATTCCTTACACAGTTTGCTGAATGCCACTCCAGCACCTTCTGCCAGCTGCCAGGATACATGTCCTGTGTGGGCAGGACAGATAGTCAGGGGAAAGTCCCTTTATATGGATAGTTTTAGAGCTAAACACGCTGTTTTGAGAAACTTCTCTAGAGGAAAGTCCAGGTTAACAGATGCAAAA
The DNA here is from genome assembly GCA_026413545.1 of Cichladusa arquata. Classification (NCBI taxonomy): domain Eukaryota; kingdom Metazoa; phylum Chordata; class Aves; order Passeriformes; family Muscicapidae; genus Cichladusa; species Cichladusa arquata. Next base: position 5,405,360 of record JAOTQP010000981.1, read on the forward strand.
AGTATTTTATTTCAATTCAGCTTCTTATGGAGCTTGAGATGGGAAATGCTGGTCCGAAGCAGAAACCCCAACATTTTTTTCCATAGGGGGTGGGAAGGAGGGTGTCAGGCCCCTGCCACTGCTTTCTGCTCTAGGTTAACTTAACACAGCACCGCCAGGGACAGACACTCAGCATGACAGTCATCAGTACTCCTGCTGCAACTGGGAACAACTGCTGTGTCATGGGCAGGAGCACCTGGCACATGAAGACCCCAGACAAGAGGCTCTGGAGCCTTCAGTGGAGAACTCAGGTGCTTCCAGCAGGTCCATGTTGATCCCTGCAACGCTGGGCACGGGGCACTGCAGAGCAGTGGCACTGCCTGCTGCATCCTGCTGGCAGCTGGCCAGCCCGGACCCTTCGTCACGCTGAGCAGATGACCTGTGTGCAGCAGTTAACCTCAAAACACCGTTCCCAGATAACCTAGTTTGGCTCTGGGCAAGGCTGGGCCCTCTAGAGAAAACCACGTGTGGGCTTGTCTCCTGCTGGCCTCTCTGCTGGCCCGTTTCCATGGCATGATTCACGGCAGCTCCCAGTGCCAACGGCTGGGAAGGAGCCTGTGTCATTGCATTGTCCCTGGGATATTTACTGCCTGCTTGCTGATCAAGGTTCAGCCTGGCAGGAGCTGGCACCACAGGCAGAAACTGGTGTGCCCAGCCTGGCAGGAGCTGTGGCTGGGTCAAGGTGGGCAGCTGCCCTGGCCCCTCCAGCATCACTGTGCTGTGGGGGAATGGATGGTGAGAGGCAGCTGTGCAGTGCCATGGCAGCGTGGCAGCTCTCTGGCTGCCTGGGGAGGGCTCAGCCATCCTTGCTGCCTTCCAGAATCCTGCCAGGCACTTGCTCCACCCTGACAGTGCCCCAGCATTCACCCTGACTGCTTTGCTGCCCCAGCTCTACAGCAGGAACATCAGAGAGGGCAGGGCCCACACATGAAAGAGAAATGTCTTCACCCACCCCATGCCAGGAATATCTGCCTGCAGGCCATGTGCACTCACGGGCATGGCACGTTTGGCCTCAGCTGATTCTCTAATGGGTCCCCAAATGTGTTCAGCCCAGCCCCTTCCCCTCTGGGCTGAGCTGCAGCTCCCATGCTGCAGCAGTGCCTGGCAGACAGCAGACTCCTGTCCCCATTCCCGGGTCAGAGGCTATGCAGGGAGGTGGGGAAGGTGCTACACAGCACACCCTGGAGCCACCCGTGCAGTAAATCAGTAACAAAGCGACAGCTCCTCGTGTGACCGCAGTCTGCAGCCTCTCCCCTTGGCTGGCGGGCAGGAACAGGCAATGCTGTGGCTGTGGCCATCGACTGCCCCCAGTGCCACGGCTGGGACCTGCACAGGGCAGGCCAGGGGACAGCTCCTCTTCCCCAGTGCTGGGGCCTCAGCCCTGGGACACAGCCTGAGCCTCTTCTGCTCCTAGTCCTTGTTCAGCAGTGCTGCTCATCTGGGACCAGCTCTTCCCTGACCACCTCTCATCCCGTGTGGATGGGAACTTACCCACCCCTTGGTGGTCTCAGGCAGATGACACTCCTGGGATACACCCATCCCTCCTAACCCTAACCCTAACCCTAACCCTAACCCTAACCCTAACCCAATCTCCAGGGTCTGGAACAAAGTTTCATTTCAATTATCTTATCTTTACAATAGTGAGAGACAGAGGGGGCACTAAAAAAACCCTGGTTTCTAAGGCAACCAGGAATCACCTCCTTGGAGACAGTGCTGTTTCTGCTAATTTCCATCCCAGACCCTGGTGATAAATCAGTTCATGGATACAGGGACCAGCATGGCCTCTTGAAGAGCCCCATAACAGCCAAAGCAAGGTCCCTCAGCTGCAGAGTCCACCCTTTCCTGGTTTCTCCCTTTGCTGTACTGTCCTGCTCTGCAAAAAACAAAGCCAAGAGGGACTCTGCAGTTTCCCAGCTGGGGGAGCAGGACAGGGCCCTGCCCTCATTCAGCCCAGCCTGCACCCCAGCAGCTCTTTGCTGCAGGTAAGTGCTTCTCACTGGCAGTCCCACTCCAGACTGGAGACTGCCCCATCCTGTGCTGCTCCAAGCTGCGGTGGCAGGTGATGGCACCCTGTTCACCCTGCCACACATGACAGGGACATTCCTGCATGGAGATCTCACTTGGAGCCCACGACTTCTGCAGCTGGCTCATGCCTACATAGGGCAACTCAGCGCGGGGGTGCACAGGGGCTCATCACCCGTCCCTGGAGCAGGGAGGGACTCTGCTCCAAGGCAGCTCACGGCGTTGCGTGGCACAGAGACCTCCATGCCCACAGCTGGAGAGAGCCTGGCAGAGTTACCCAGACAGGCTGTGGAGCCGCCTCTGTGCATGGCCCTGGGCAACCTCCTCCGGCTGCCCCTGCTCTGAGCAGGGCTGCGGGACTGGGTGATCTCCAGAGCTTCCTCCAGCCTCAGCCTCTGGGCAGGTGTCTCCCTGCCCGTCGTGTCCGGGGCCGCAGAGTGCCCAGAGCCGGCTGGGGCTGGGGCTGGGGCTGG
>JAOTQP010000981.1:5432958-5448869 GCA_026413545.1 Cichladusa arquata
TCCTATATGGAGAGACTCGTGTAGTTGTCGCGCGCTTTGCAATGTCCACAGATTTTTGGCCGCTGCATCGGCCTTGTTGTTTCCTAGCTGGAAATATCCTTTTATGGGACTGTGGCTGTTGACATGGATAACGGTTACGGTACCTTTCCGTGAATGTAGTGCTTCCTCAATCATCAAAGCTGCAGGTGAGATGGAAACGCCAGGGTGAGTCATCGCTTGGCATAGCTTTGCTGCAAACATGGAGTCGGTGACGATGTTGAGGTGGTCAAATGGGAACAAATTGCAAGCCAGCACTATCGCAGATGCTTCCAACAGTTGAACTGACAGAGACTGGTCTTTCATTTTTACACATTGCCATTTACCTTTGTCTTGCCACACGACTGCAGCTGTAGATGTTGTCGAAGACGCATCTGTGAACACCGTTGGTCCGGGTGAAGGTCGGTCTAAGACTTTTGGCGGAAGGTCGATGTCCACCGTAGCAAGCAGTTGGGTCCACGGAGGCTTGGCAGCATAGCAAAGTTCTCCTCCGAATCCGAACAGGGCTAGCGCGAGGTGTTCTGTGAGCGCCACTGATGCGGATGGAATTTGCTTCCGAAAAGGAAGGTATATTTTTGCGGGTTCAGAGCCTAGGTGACTCAGAGCAAGCTTCCTGCCTTTCATGATTACATTGCCAAGACACTCAACACCTGGGGAGAAGGCTCGTTGAGATCTCCCTAGGACCACCCAATGAACTGGCTTGGCTGACTCAGGAGGACCTTGGGCTAACGCACCAACTCCTCCCTCTCGTGTGAAATGCACATACAAGTCCAAAGGCAGGTCGGGGTTCCATCTAGCGAGTACTGCTGTTGCTAGCTGTTGTTCGATGAAGTCGAGTGCTTGGGCGGCTTCTGGGGAAATGCTTTTGGACTCCCACGGGTGTTTCCCTTTCAGGAGGTCGTATAAAGGAGACATGACCTCGGGAGGGATGAGGGTGGTGTTCCGCAGCCACTGCAAAGATCCTACCAACCGCTGAACATCATGAAGCGTTTGGACGTCGCGTCGGATTTTGATTGTAGGAGGTGACACATATGAACCGTTGATTTTAACGCCCAAAAAGGTGACTGAAGGACCTTTCTTTATCTTTGCTTCCGCTATTTCGAAGCCGTTGCTCTTCAAGGCGCTTGAGACTTCTGCTGTGATGGCTTCTACTCGGTCAGATGAGGAGGCGGCGATGAGAATGTCGTCCATGTACTGGATGATTGTCGCCCCTGGGTTTTTAACTCGGACTGGAGCCAGGGCTTTGCTGACGACGATCTGGCAGATTGTAGGAGAGTTGATCATGCCTTGCGGTAGAACTTTCCATTGAAAGCGGAGGCTGGGTTGGTGTCCGTTGGGAAAGGTGATGGAAAAGGCAAACCGTTCTTTGTCCTGGTCGTGTAGCGGAATTGAAAAGAAGCAGTCTTTAATGTCGACCACGGCACAAGGTTGATTGATAGGTATGAAGGAGTTGCTGGGGAGCTTGGTCTGTACTGGTCCCATCGGTTGGATCTTTTTGTTGACAGCTCGGAGGTCGTGCAGAAGACGAAAGCCTTCGCCGCTGCGCTTGGGGATGACAAATACCGGAGTGTTCCAGGGAGAAACTGAGGGCTCAATGTGTCCTTTTTGCAGTTCACGCTCGACGAGGTGAAGGAGAGCAGATCTTCGAGGCTCAGGAATGGGCCACTGCTCGACGTACACTGGGTCTGATGACTTCCATGTTAACTTAATTGGAAACGACGGGTACGCCGGAGTGGCCCTGAGGGTAAATTTGTCACCCTCATTCCTAGCAAGGCTTGAGCGTCTCGCCCCAGAAGCGGTGGAGTGTTGGTGAGGACGTACACGTGCACACTGACGGGCTTTTCGGCCCCATCCGATGAGTACACAGCGATCGATACCGGGTCTACGCTTTTTTGGGCACGTTGCACTCCTCCCACTCCGACCACTGCTGCGGCGTCCTGCAACCGCCAACTTGGTGGCCAATGTGTGTCCGGTATGACTGTGACGTCTGACCCTGTATCTACTGTAAAAAGAAGCGTGACACAGCAAGCATCTGGTTGGGTTGCCAGCCGGCAAACTCCCCAAACTTGTGGAGGGCGTAAAGAGTCGCAGTTTATTGCCAGGGCCACCCGGGGGATGTCGCTGCGTTGGAGGTCGCCTGTGGTGTGTGTTGCGCTTGCGTGGTTTGCGTTACCGAATATGTATCCGGTGGCAGCGTGTAGGTCGGGATGTTGGGCATGGGGAACAGGGCATGGGGAGCAGGCACAGGGCACACCCCTGGCTCTGGTGAGCAGCACTGAGGGTGCACAGATGCTCTGAGTGAGTCTCCAGGTGCCTCCTTGTGTCCCTCCCCCTCTGGCATCCCAAGGGATGTCCCTGGCCAGGGCAGAGCCAGCAGCCCCAGCCAGGCACAGGTGATGCCACTTGGCATGTGGGGAGCCAGCACAGCTGTCTGAGGGGTTACATGGGGCTGAGCCAGCCCTGGGACTGGTGGGAAGCAGGGGCTGTGGCATGGCTGGGCCCCCAGCACTGGCAGCAGTGGCCCAGACCATGTCCCTAGCAGCCAGGCTGGGCAGTGGGCAGGATTGAGCCCAGGCACAAGAGCAAGGGACACGTGGGGCAGGGGGACAAGTGACCCTGGGCCCCAAAGAGGGGTTGGGGAAGTGCAGGCAGTAGGGGGAGCTGATGGCAGTGGTGTGTGGCTAATCCCTGTCCCCCAGAGGGGTGAGGAGCCTGTGGGTGGCATTGACACCTCCCCCTGTCCCAAACCCGAGGCAGGCAGGACAAGGTGGGCACCCCCAACACCCCCAGGGTGGTCTCTGCCTGGAGGCAGCAGCAGGACACCCAGAGAAGGAAGAGGGAGCCCCAGGGGACCTGCCTGCAGCTGGCACAGCCCCATCCCCAAGGGCTGCCTTCTGCTACCACCCTTCTCCTCCTCCCAACACTGACCCTTGGCTGCCCTTGGAGAGCCCAGCTTTCCTACTGCTCACAGGGCCCAATTTAATAACAGCACTATCCCTTAAATTAAAAAATTAAAATATATATACATATATATATACTGTATACACAGACAACAACAGAACAGTGCCAAAATGGAGGAAGAGAGGGGGGAGGAGAGGAGAGGGGGAGAGGAGGGCAGTCAGACATCTTTACAATAAAAACAAGGACTCTGCCCCAAGGTGAGCAGAGTCTGGGGTCCCCTAAAAATACCCATCTAGAGAGAGAGCTGGAGGGACAGAGCAGGAGAGAGGGGCGTGGGCTTGTACAATGGCATCTTCCCAATCCGAGGCAGGCCCCGGGACCTCAGCTTCGCCTGGACTTCGAGTGCTGGATAAGCCACTGTAGGGTGATGTCTGCAGAGGCAAGGGGACACTTACAGCCTCTGCCTTGGGCTGTCACCACCCTGTGCCCAGGCAAACACGTGGGCACGGGCTGCCCCATCCCCCATGACCCACAGCACTCACCAATGTTGTCCTTTTCTTTGCAGGAGATGGAATAGCAACAGATCTCTCGGTCCTGGATGGCAGAGAGGTTCCTGTGGGAAGGGAGCAAGCGCTGGCTGCAGGCTCTGAGTGTGTGGGGTGGCCTGGGAGACATCCCTGGGCAGCCCCTGAAGGGTCCTTTTGGACTCTGTCTCTGAGACAGGGCACAGTGAAGTGGCAGCAGCTCCCCTGGCTCAGGCAAGGGCACCATGGCTCCATCCCTGAGGGGCAGGGCTGGTCTGGGGGTGGTCTGTATGTGACAGGGCAGGAGACCCTGGCCACCAAATTCCATAGGGTCCCCCCCAGCCCTGCTGGTCCCTGCAGCCAGATGGGGCAGGGAGGCTTTGGGAGCAGCACAGGGCTGGCAGCATGGGAGCTGCACAGGTGCCCACGGCCCAGAGGTGCTCTGAGAGGTGGCTGAAATGCTGTGAGTCAGTGCAGGACCCCAGATGCCCCCTGTGGAGGAGCCCAGCCCCACTGTCCAGTGCAGTATGTGGGGGAGAGCAGCTCCAGCAGGCAGTGCCACGCCGTGCCAGGCCCCCACGCCACCGTGTGGCATGTGGGACCCAGCCCTGGCACTGGTGCTTCCAGCTCCTGTCTCCACGAGGCACCACCTCAGCCAACCCCAGCCACTCCCCCCTGCCAGCCCACACCCCAGACGGTGCTGGTGGGGACAGAACGGGGAGGGGCTCACACCGTGTCACACCCCTGTGCCCGGGGCACTGGCACACTTACATCTTCTCAATGAGCTCCTTCTCATCCAAGGCACCGGGCAGGTCCCGCTTGTTCCCCAGGACGAGGACCTGCAGGGCAGGACAGGGACACCTCAGGCACCCTGCCACCAGAGCAGTGCTTCTGCCACTCAGCAGAGCCTGCCTGTGCCACCAGACAGCCCTGGCTACTCCACCAGGGTGTCCCAGACAGAGAAACCCCCTTGAGCAGCACTCAGGAGGCAGAGCACTTCAATTAAGTGCCTTAATGAGCCTGTACACAGCATCTCCTGGGCATTCCCTACTCCCACAGCACACCCTCTCTGAGGGGCACCAGCATCTGCTGTGCCATCTAGGATGTTCTCCCAGGAGCCTCTCAGAGTCTCTGAGCAAAAACCCAAGTGAAATGGCAAATGCTGACATGATCCAGCAGGAGCAAGCTGTGGATGCCAGGCAGAACCTACTCTGCAGGCAGCCAGCCCAAACCAGGATCAGCTGTTTGTGCCACCACTGATCTCTCCTTCAAGGCTCTTGAGAGCCACAACAGCATTCTGAGACTGTGTAAGGAACACAAGGGCCCAGCAGGGCTGGCCTGTCCCCCGGAGCAGCCATGTGATTGTCACCTGACGGGGGCGGTGCCCAGGCTGTGGCTGCCCGGGCTCTGCAGCAGCACAGCATGAGAGAGCATCCCCTCTTCAGTCAGGAGGCTTGTTCTCAAAGACAGCCCTCAGAGGCTTGCAACTGCAGCCTGGTATGGCAGGAGCTTAATTTAGCTGGCAGTGGACATTTGGGATCCGTGGAAGATCTCTGGTGAGCTCCTTTGAAAGGAGCTGATTTGGGATGGCTGGTGCACAGCCCACCTGGCACACACAGCATGCCCAGCACTGCACCACACCCCATCTTCTGCACATCACAGCCCAGCAGCTCCTCTCACAGACACAGCACCTTCCTGTCTCACCGTAAATCAGGTGCAAATCCACGTGAGAGGATTTCACCCAGGCCTGATGTGTGCCCTAAAGGTCCCTCTCTGTTGCTTGGACCAGTTCTGGCCTAGAAAGTGTCATTGTCCCAGCCAGCCCCCTCAGGAGTGCAGCAGGGAAGTGACACCTCCAGGAAAGGGGAGCCCCTCCCTGAATCTGCCCTGCAAGCCCTGGCAGTGCCCAGCCCTGGCACCACGAGGGGCTGGGGGCACTGACTGAGGCTCCAGCTCACCGGGATGCCCTGGAGCTGTGGCTTGTCCAGCAGGTTGTGCAGTTCATTCTTGGAGGCCTCTATCTTCTCCTGGTCAGCAGCATCCACCATGTACCTGCAAGGGAAGGGACAGCCCTGAGCACAGGTGCCCAGGTCTGCACACCCTCATGCTGTGCTGAGCCCTGTGCCACCCCCAAACCTCCTCCCAGGGCAGCTCACTGGAAACTGCCAGCACGTGGTTGGTAACAGGATCCTTCCATCAGGATGCCTCTTCCCAAGGATGGCTGTGGAGCTGAGAGCCCCTCATGTCTCTGAGGGGAGTGGGGACCACCCTATCCTTGTCTCTGCAGGTGACATCCTGCTGACAGCAGGGACAGGGAAGCCCAGGCAGGAGAAGCTGCAGGACACACATTGTCTCCAACAACATGTGCACATGGCAGCTCCCACATAAACACCCAGGACAGAGGACAAGCAGAGAGGCAAGAGAAGCTGAGGATGGAGAGGTGGTGATGACTCAAGAAGGATCTCATCCCATCAATGGGGTAATCATGGGAGGGGCCATGGAATACATGGATGTGAAGCCAGTGGTCACCAATGCTTCTCTGAGCAGGTGGGGAGATTTGGGAAAGGATTTTGTTCTTACAGGCCAACTTCTATCCTGCAAAGGATGTCAGTGAAGCCAAAACTTGGGTGAGGAACTGGTCAAAGCAGCCTTGATTTCAAAGATCAAGAAGCTGGCAGAGAAAGAGTGAGAAACACCAGCTCATTGGGCTTTGGGGAGTTATTTAAAAATAGGAAAAGAGCTACTAACTACTGAAGTGCTTAACACAGGAAAATGGGAACGCTGTGCCAAGAGGGAAAAACACCCCCAGGGACTGCCCCAGCCCCTGGCATGTTGGGCACAGGTGGAGAGCTGAGAGCAAAGGGAAAGGGACCTGACACAACTCATGTGATGAGGGCAGACTGGAGTGTGACCTGGATGCTGACAGGTCCTTTTGCTTCCTGACAACCACATAGGCCAAAATTATGACATTATGGAAGGAGGCAGCAAAAGGAGTGAAAAGACAGATATTCTGTCACTTCCAGCAAAGCTCATTGTAACAAAAAGTGTCATAAAAACCCTCCTGCAGGTCCAAGGCCATGTCTCACCACGCTGACAGGAGCAAGGGCAGGAGCAGACATCACTGTCCCAACATGCAGAACAAGCACACTCCTCCTCACCTGCCAAGGCTTAGAGCAGGGGAGGGCAGCACAGAAAGCAGCCTTCCAAATCTCAGGGTATGGTCACTTGGAAAAGATCCCTGAATCTTATTTTCTGACTGGAAATGGTCAGTATGGTGTCCCAGGATCAGTATTTGTCCTCTGGAACAGGCAACCAGCTTCCCATGAGTGCCCTGCCATGCTCACCTCGAGCCTGGACTCCCTGGGATTGCTTTTGCTGCACTGTTTGCAAGCAGGAGACACCCAGGGCCTCTCAGATTTGCTGACTCAGTAGCAGGTGAGACTCCTGCTCTCAGCACAAGATTTATCTGGCAGCACATAAACATCCTGACCTGGAAGCCAGCCTCTGGGCAAGGCTGAGCCCCTGGGTTTGCTCAGCCCCTGCAGTGAGCAGCCAGCTCAGAGGATGCATGGGAGCCTGGAAGGGTAAGATGTGAGGAACAGAGCTGGACTGAGTGATGCTGGAAGGGAAGAGAAGGGTCTGGCACAGCTGGAGGCACCTGGCTGTCCTTTGCTCAAAGCCCATGTAGACATCAGTCCCCAGGGGAAGTATCTGGAAAAAGGGAGCCTCAGGTGGGACCTTCTCAGTCTCCAGCTCCCTGACAGGAGGGTGGAGGCAGGTGGGGGTCAGGCTCTCCTCCCAAGAAATGAGCAACAGGACCAGAAGAAATGACTTCAAGTGGAACCAGGGGAGGTTTAGGTTGGATATTAGGGAAAATTTCTTCCCTAAAAGGATGGTCAGGCCCTGGCACAAGCTGCTCAGTGGTAGAGTCACCACCATCCCTGGAGGTATTCAAAAACCATCTGGGGACACAGTCTAGTGGTAAATATGAGTTAATGGTTGGACTTAATGATCTTAGAGGCCTTTTCCAACCTTCATGGTGATTCAGTGATTGCAGCTCCTGACACTGCAGCAGCCTGGGGTGGGGTGATGCCCAGCCCCTGGCAGGCTCAGCAGCACAGGGGTGCATGGCAGGCTCAGCAGCAGCACAGGGGTGCATGGCAGGGCTCAGCAGCAGCACAGGGGTGCATGGCAGGCCCAGCAGCAGCACGGGGTGCAGCAGGCTCAGCAGCAGCACAGGGGTGCATGGCAGGCTCAGCAGCAGCACAGGGGTGCATGGCAGGCCCAGCAGCAGCACAGGGGTGCATGGCAGGCCCAGCAGCAGCAGCACAAGGTACAGCAGGCCCAGCAGCAGCACAGGGTGCAGCAGGCCCTGGTACTCACACGATGGCACTGACTCCTCGGCAGTATCGCTCCCACATGCTGCGGAACCGCGGCTGCCCGCCGATGTCCCAGAGCTGTGACACAGAGCGCAGCGTCAGCACCGTCACCCCACGCTCCTGCCCAACACTCTTCCTCCCCCATGTGGCCACCTGGGGCATTTTGGCCGTGCACCAAACCCATCCCCATCCTCTCCTCTTCAGCTCAAACCTCCTGACTTGATGAAGAAGGGAGAAACCTCAGGAAGAGGAGCTGGAGGATGCTGAATCCCCCTGCACTGTGCCTCTGGTGGCACCAAGGGAGCCCCTGGCTCAAGCCAGGTGCTCTCCCCATGCCCATCAAACCTCCTGGCATCTCCCTGAGGCATTTCCCATTTAAAAACATTCACCACACTCTCAAAAGTGTTCCTGCAGCAGCCAGAGATTCCCCAGCCAGCTTTTCAAGCCTGAACGACAGCTATTTCCCAGTACAACCCCGGGCTCTTGAAAAATCCAGAACAGGTAGCACCCTCTTCTTCCTTTGCTCCCAAAGCAGAGACCAGCACTGCAAGCCATGACCTGTTCTTCCCAGCACTACCACCCTCAGCAAGGTGAACACATCCATAAGTCCCTACCAGCAAGCCAGAGGTACAAGGAAAGCTCCAGCTCTGCAGCCCAGACTGACTCTTACTGCACAAGTCTGGATCTCCTACAGCCCCTCCAACCACCCCCTGTGGTGGGTACCTGTAGGGCACCAACAGGGCAAATCTTTCACTTCCAGATGGAATCACAGTCTCTGGAAATGTTAACAAAACACTTGGATGTGGCACTTGGAGATGTGGTTTAGTGGTGAACATGGCACTCCTGGGGGAATGGTTAGACTCGATCTTAAAGGGACTTTCCACCCTTAATGCTGCTGTGCTTCTATTCTATGAGGTGCAGCTGGGATTCCTGGAATTCTTCCACCTCCAGCAGAAGAGCCACCAATCTCCCTCACCTTCACCTTTCATCCCAAGAGCCCTCAGCAGCAGTAACAACTGCATCTTACCTTTATGGTAACATTCCCTTTGGTGATCTTCCTCATGTTGAAACCCACTGTTGGGATCATGTCTTCATTGAACTGTCCTGACTGCAAGGAACAAGGTGAAACAGCGTTAGGAGGCAGAGCAATGGGACCAGCCTGCCCTGGCAGGGCAGCAAGGCTGACAGCCTGGGGTAGCCCCAAAACTCTGCCAGCCCTGCCCTGGGCATGGTGCAGCCCTCCTGCAGGTCCAAGCCAGGAGCTCAGAGCCCAGGAGACACGGTGCCACCAGGACTAGGGAATGCTGTTCTGTTCCAGCTGGGAGAAAGCCTGGTGGGCAGAGGGAAGCCATTGTTCCATTGTCCCGGGCTTGGTGAGCATTTTGCATGTAAATCACCCCCTCTTTGTACACTTTCGTTATTGGTAGTGCTGCTCTCACTGTCTTCTTATCTCGTTGCTGTTTTTAGTAAATTGTTCTTATCTCAAGCCGTGGTCTTTGCCTTTTGTGCTTCCAGCTGGAGGGGGAAGGGGAATCAAGAGGCAGGGAACACCTAACACCAGTGGGAGCACCAAATTGGGGAACACCATTCCTAAACCGTGCTGTGGTTGCTGCAATGGGCACTGGGTGCCCCAGTGCAGCCCCCAGCCCTGCAGCGAGCTGCCAGCCTCAGCCCTGGACACCCTGCTGTCCTGCTGGGCTGGGGCATGTCCATCCCAGCTCTTTGTGGGAAGAGGCTGAGACCTTCATCCTCTGCAGTGACCTCTGGTGAGGCAGCCCTGCAAGGACCCCCAGGGCTTCAGGCTGGGCTTCCCACCCATGGAGCCACCTCCCGCTGCAGCTCCTTTCCAGCTGCAAGTCCCGTGGGCACCAGCACGTTTCCTGCTTTGGATCATTTAGGGCCCAGCTCCAAACCAGACTGACTTCTGCTTTCAAGCAAGTGCTGTCTACACAGATTCCCCAGTTCTGCATCCTGCCCGTGCTGGGTGACTTGGGGGTCACAAAGGAGACCCCAGGAGCTGCTCCCAGTGCAGCTCCAATGTCTGTGGAGTTTATGCATCACACACGAGATCCCTGTGGGGCTGCAGCATCCCAGCCCTGCTGTGGAACGGGTCAGGCTGGTGGGAGCAGGGAGCAGGAACCAGCCCTCTGTTGGTGCTGGCTCACCAGCACCACAACAAAGGGTCTGGCAAAGCCCAGCCTGTTCCAGTTTGCTGCTCAAATCCCAAAGCTGCAGGAGGGCCCAGGTGGAGCAGCACAGAGGGATGTCAGGGGCAGTCCCAGCAGTGATGTGGCATCTCTGGGGCAGGAGACAGGAGCTGGCACAGCCCTTCACCCACTGCCTCCAGCAGCTTCCCTGGGACTCAAACCAGGCTAAAGGGCTGTAAATACATCCTGGGGGGAGGCCATGCTGCAGAATGCTGAGGAGCCAGTAGGGCAGAATGTCTGACAACAGGATAGTGCAGCTGTGGGGATTTTGGCCATCAGTGCCAGAAACCTGTAGGAACCACCAACCATGGCCAAACTTATCCTAACAGGTCTTTACTACCTTAAAACCCTCAGTTTTTTGAGGGCTTTTCTCTTAGTTAACACAAACCTCAAACAGGAAGTCAGTTTATGCTATTTTGTCATAAACAGATTTTTGTGCCTGGTTGAGCCTGTGGCTCCTCCAGATGCACACCACATCAGCAAGTCCCCAGGGTTTTCCTGACCTCCTCCAAACACTCTGCAATACACACTGCTTCCCTTTTTCATATCCTTTTTGCATCCAGCAGCAAAACCAAGGGGTGTTCAGGCCATGCTGCACCCAGAAAGCACCAAGAGGAAGGGATGGGGAGAGGAGGGGAAGCAGGCAGGGATCCACAGGGGATGTCTGCTCTGGATTGAGGTTCAACACATAACTGAGCTTTATGAAATGAAGAAATCCTCAGGCTTTGATCAGTGGGCACGGAGGGCAATTGCTGAAGAGCTCCTGGAAGCTGCAGGCACCTCCCTCAGGGATTCCAGACCACATCATGAGATCTGCTGGCTGTGCAAAAGCCACACAAGAAACTGTTCTCATGTGATAGAAGCTCCTTCCAGGAAGGGGTGTAAATGCAGGAGCCAGGAGTCACCTGGGACAGAGCATGTCTGTGTGAGGACCAGAGCCTTGCTCCCTGCCCCAAACCCCTCTCCCACTGCAGCACCTGCCTCCAGGCTGTCCACAGCCAAGGGGCCAAAACAAAGCCACCTGAGCTGTCCAAACCGGGCTGAGCTGGGAATGCAATGCATTGTGTGGCCCAGGATGGCTCACACGTGCTCCCTGCATCAGCACCCACAGAAGCATCTTGCACGTGCTCATCCTGCATCAGCTCCTCCCGCATCAGCTGCTCTCTGAAAGCAACTCGCAGTGGTGGAAACACAGTTTCCTCTTCTCTCTCCAACTACCCCTGACCCTGGTGCCTTCAATGGATTTTCAGCTCCCTGTAGGGTCCAGCCATCCACAGCTCCACTGCCAGGAAAGCAGTGAGCACCCAGATCGAAACAAGCAAAAGTTTCACTGGACACATTCTTCCCCCAAATGTTGATTATGTAATGGACATAGCATCCATGCTCACCCTGAAGAGGACGCCAAGCCACACCAATTGTTTAAGAATGGGATTTCACTGGGAAGCACAAAAATCATTGCAGGCAAGATGGGGTCTTTACAGACTCCAGTTCCTTGCTGGTTTTGCCAGGGTCACCCACTGCTCTCCCCAAACCACTCTGCCTTGGTGCCCTGCCTGGAAGGGAAGAGACCTTTCTGCCCAGCCCCAACACTTTCCAGCTGGGTCACTGGGAGAGGTGGCCAGAATTCAGCTTTTGCCAGGGCAAGCAGTGCCCCCAGCTCATGCTGAGCCCCACCCTGACACATGCACATGGGCACTGCATCACTGCCACTTCAGCCATCACCCCTGGCTCAGGCAGGGCCTGGCACCTCGGCTCGCTGGCACAGGCAGAGAAGCCACCTCAGCCTCACCCGCCCTGGGGAGCAGCAGGCAGGGCTGAGGTGCCAGCCCTGCTCCTCACCACGGCCAGGTGGTTGTCACCCTGTCCCAGGATGGCACAAGTGATGTGACCTGCTCTAGATACATCAGTGCTGGCTGCTGTGCAGCCCTGTTCCCCAGAGGGCAGAGATGGCAGTGCTGCAAGCCCAGCCCTGGCTCTGTGCAGTTGTGTCTCCACTCTGTGGGACAAAGGCAGGAGCTCAAAGCACCTCGGGTTGGGTGTTTCCCACCACTGCCTGGACCATCCCCAGAACTGCCCAGCCTGGCACTCCTGCAGGCATCACCAACACGTGCCACTTGAGTCCCTGCCAAACCCTGTCCAAGCTCTAACATGGAGGGAAACTTACATATAGAAGATACAAAAAATAAATGTTTTATGATGTGAGAGGAAAGGCAAAGGTTACCCAGAGAAGCTGTGGCTGCCCCATACCTGTAAATGCCCAAGGTCAGGCTGGATGGGGCTTGGAGCAAACCAGTCCAGTGGAAGGTGTCCCTGTACGTGCCTGCCAATGCAGGGGTGTTGGACAAGGTGATCTTTAGAGGTCCCTACAAACCCAAATCGCTCTGTGATCCTATCTCAGGAAAGCCACACTGTCCATTTTTCTTGGCTCATGTCGACAGAGCTTGCAGCAACAAGACAAGACCATGTCCCAGCCAGATTCTCCTCCTCTTCCAGGAATACACAGAAACCCCCCAGAAAACCTGCTGCCTTCTGCATTAGGGGGCAAAGGCACACCTGTGGAGGGCCCAGGTGCTGCAATGACCATGAGGCAGCATGAGAACCCAGGGCCACCTCCCAGCCACGCTGGCCCTGCCAGACCCCACTCAGGGGGCACACCTGGAGCTCCTGGGGGAGGTGGGGGTCAGCACAGACCTGCACAAATGTATCAGAACAACATCTCCCTGCTACTTCCTCAGCACCTCTCTCCTCTGCCCCCCCAGCAAACCCTGGGGACCTTGCAGACCTGGAGCTGCACCTTCCCTCCCAGGCTCAGGCACCAGAGCTCATCCTGCCAAGAGGGGTCAGCTGCTGGTGAAGGGGTCAGTGTCCCTCTGAGGGTGGGTGGGAGCAGGGTCTGAGCTCTGCATCCCCTGAGCACTGCCAGGCCATGCAGCAGCACTGTCAGAGAGCTGGCTACCTGCCCCACCATCCACCATCCTACCTGTGCCACACACGGGGCTGAGGGGGTTCCACAGGATGGGCCAGCTTGGAAGGACCACAGTGATCCAAGCTCCCTGCTCAACCAGGATCATCCCAGAGCACATGGCACAGCATTATTCCCAGACAGTTCTGGAATGTCTCTGATGAGGGGGACTCCACACCCTCTCTGGGCAGCCTGCTCAGTGCACAGTCACTGCACAGGAAAGCTCTCCCTCATGTTCAGGGGGAACTTTCTGGGCATCAGTTTCTGCCCATTCCTCTTGTTCCATAGCTGGGCCCCAGGGAGCAGGGGCTGGTGCATCCTCTGCCCCTCCCTGCAGACACTGACAGACACTGATCAGTGCCCCTCTCAGCCATCTCTTTTTGGCTGTTTGGCTCAACAGCCTCAGCTCCCTCAGCCTGTCCTCATAAGAGAGATTCCTGTCAGCATCTTCACAGCCTCCACTGAACTCCTCTTGCAGCACTGGTCTGAATCACTTTCCAGGCAGGGCTGAAGCACAGGATGGTGCCCCAGAGCTCCCACCACACATCCAACACCCCAACACTTGTGGCTTCACTCTCCTGGAAGGCTCTAGCACAGGTAGAACGTGTGATGTTAAAAAGCAGCAATGCTCTCTTGTTCTAACCATGGGCTGCACTGCCAGGTTTTGGGCCCCAGCACCTGCTCAGGAGCTCTCCTGAGCACCCATGTCACCACCAGACTGGAAAAAAAGCAGCTAAAAGCCCACTAACTTCAGGCTAAATCAAGAGCACGTGTACCTATAGTTTTCACTTCTCCTTGCAGAAAAGACTTCAAGCCTTCAAGCTAGGAAAAGAAAAAATAAGTCCTGGAAAATCCAAGTCCCCAGGCAGGTAACCCAGGAGGAGTCACCCTGATCAATCACAGCTGCCTCCAGCAAAGCCCTTGCCTGGCACAACCACAGCCTGGCTGCTGGAGGGAGCCACCCACCTTCCAGGGAACCAGAGTCCACTTTTCAGTCAGGTGCAGCTACAAATCCTGGAAAAAAAGGATGGTGCCAACGCCCCCAGAGCAGCTCCAGTCCCAGAAAGGTTTCTTGCGACATCTCTCCAACAGCACCAAAATCCCAAACTTCTTCATTTCAGTTTTTACCCCCTGACAAAGCCCAAATCACAGCTATTTCCTCTTCCAACAACCCCATTGCAACACCCTAAAGGCAGGCACCTCCAGGCCTCCTCAGGCAGTTCCTGTCCAGTTGGCATATTCTGTGTCATGCTTCTATTTCACTGTGCCCAACAAGTCCTTCTTTCCAGAATGTCTTCTCAAAAGTTGCTGCCCCCTTTTGTGTGTCACAAAACTTGAACATTCCAAATAACTTGAGAGGCTGAACTCAGCACCCTGAGGCTGACTGCCATGTGAGGGTCTCAAACACCCCACAACAGACCTGAGAGACCAGCAGGCCATGGTGCCAACCTCAGCCTCCTCAAGAGCTGCTATAATTCCTCCAAGTCCCTTTTCCCTACACCAGCAATCCTGGCTAAGCAGAGAGTCCCAGTCCCCAGGGTCTTGCCAGTGGGGCCTTGCCCACAGTAAATGTGCCAGGTACAAAGTACTTACTCACAGGAGCAAACCCCACAAAGCTCACACTGAGCCCTGTCTGCTCCAGATGTGGCTGGGAGAGGAGGAGGCACGTGGGGAACAGGGAGCTGAGTAAACCAACCCTTGGGGTGTCCAGCCCTGTGCAGGCAGAACAGTGCAGCAGGTCTGGGATAAAGCTCCATCACCCTTCACAGCTTAACTGGGTGATTAAAACCAACACTAAATTACTTTGCCATTTTTAAGGCAGCCTGGGTGCTGTTAACAACATCCAGCAGATCCAGAGCAGGAGCAGCCCACACATCCCACCCTGTCATGGGATTGCAAAAATTGACTATTAAACACACCAATGGCAGGGAGAGGTCCCCCAAAAATAGGACTGGTGCTCAGGGTCACTGCCCCAGAGCCAAAATGCTCCCTGTCTCCAGACACTGATGTTGGTTCATGGGGGGAGTCAGCAGGAGACTGGAGCACTGAGAAGTGACTTCCAGCAAAACAGCCTGAGAGCAGGAGTGCCATCATCTCCAGGATGAAAAGCATTTTGGGATGTCCTCCCTCTGCCCCTAGACACTTCAGGAAGGACATTTTCATCCCTCAGCACCACCCAAAGAGCACAGCTCCAGTGCAATGAATCCTCCACATGAGCTGAAAACCCCTCTGACAGCCCAGCAGCTTCCTGCACCCCGAGCAAGCAGCAACAACTCGCTCTGCTTCGGAGCCATGGCAGGATGGACATGGAGCATCGTGCAGGGACCGGGGGGCAGTGGGGGAACCAGGGCGGATCTGCATCCCCCTCCCTCCACGAAACCCTCCGGGGCCCACAGGATCCTCCCGCCTCGCACCATCACGTACTGAGAGCAAGAACAACCCGAAAAGCCAGAGAGGAGACTCAGCCGAAGATGCCCCTGCGGGAAGCCACGCCCTGGGCTCCGGGATCCAGGGCACGCAGCGGGATGCGCTGCGGGATGCGGGACACGCGGGGAGAGCGGGGCTGGAGGCGGGGGTCGCTACATTGAACCCCACTGCTGCACCCCACTGCTGCATCCCATACCCCAGCCCGCACCCTGCACCCCACCCTGCACCCCACTGCTGCATCCCGCACCCCCAGCCCACACCCTGCACCCCACTGCTGCATCCCGTACCCCGCCCCAGCCCGCACCCCCTCCCCAAAGGCATTTTCAGGCTGGGGTGCGATAGGGCGGAGACGTTCTGAGAAACACCCAGGGGGTGCAATGGGGACATGCACTGGGGGTGCAGTGGGGGTGCAGCAGGGATGCACTGGGGGTGCAAGGGGATGCAGGGGGGGTGCAATGGGGAAGCACTGGGAAGC
>JAOTQP010000981.1:5461562-5477456 GCA_026413545.1 Cichladusa arquata
GCAGGGTCAGTGGTACCTCCCTGGGCCTGGGCAGGGTCAGTGGTACTTTGGGCAGGGTCAGTGGTACCTCCCTGGGCCTGGGCAGGGTCAGTGGTACTTTGGGCAGGGTCAGTGGTACCTCCCTGGGCCTGGGCAGGGTCAGTGGTACTTTGGGCAGGGTCAGTGGTACCTCCCTGGGCAGGGTCAGTGGTACCTCCCTGGGCAGGGTCAGTGGTACCTCCCTGGGCCTGGGCAGGGTCAGTGGTACCTCCCTGGGCAGGGTTAGTGGTACTTTGGGCAGGGTCAGTGGTACTTTGGGCAGGGTCAGTGGTACCTCCTTGCTCTCCTGGAGCTCGGTGATCATGACGATGAGAGGAGCCTCCTCCTGCCACACCATCTCCCAGAAGTCACTGACAGTGTTCAGCATGGGTCCCTGGGTGGCAATGTACTCCCGGGGCCGCCCCGCGTAGCCCTGCGAGCACAGGGCCTGTCAGGGACCCTGGGGGGACCCTGGGGACTGTCCCCAGCTCACTCCAGCCCTCACAAGGCTTTTCTCCTCAAAGGCCTGGAGGCTGAGCCACACATGCTCTTTCCTACTAAACCTGTCCTTAAAATGGTGTTATAGCTCTGCTGAGGAACCACCAGGCATCCTCCCCATCCTGCCATCCCATCATTGGCCTTGTGCACCCAAGTTCCTGCAAGCATCTCCAGGCTATCAGTGTGACAATAGCAGCATGATGGATGCCTTGGCAAGGCAAAGCTCACATAAGGAGCTGCACTCCTCGCTGGGGCATTTCCAGAAGGACAAGCAGGAATCCCTGTTTCACAGCTCCAAGTGTCCTCTGTCTCCAGACACTTCTCTTAGTATAAAATTGCCAAAGGCATGAAAAATCCAGGCCTTCCCAGCAATCTGTTAATGGTTTGGTCTCACAACAAGTTGCAGTGGCTCAGCTAAGGGGCAGGAATGTTTTCAGGAACATTTTGCAGAGCTCTATTTTCATGCCTTGAGATTATTTATTTTTCCTAGGAAATATTATTTTCTGACCTGGACACCTGGAAGTGTCATCCCTGGGAATTCCACCTATCCCCCACACCCATGCTAAAAAACATTTCAAGGAACACCATCAGCAGGAAGAGCATCAATCCCAGGTGGGGTTGATGTGAGCAAACACCTGTAGAGCCCTCCCAGATTCCTGTGCCTCCCAGGCATGCCCAGGCAGGCTGGGCTGCCAATTTTCTGATGTGCCCACAAATTCCTGCACTGCTGCACCATTGGAGAGGTAAGAGGAAGGAAGGGGTCAGGAAATACCAGCTGCACACAGGGGTGTCTGGGCACAGGTGTGTGTGCCACAGGGATGGGCAGTGCTGGTGCACTGGCAGGTGAGACAGAGGGGATGCCCCCACACCCAGGGTGTAGGGACAGAGTGCCAGTGTCACCTGATGTGCAGCTGCATGCTGCCAGCCTGCCCCAGGGAGACACAGCTCCTCTGCTGCCCATGGTCAAACTGCCCTTGGACCTCCCAGCAGCTCTGAGCACTCCTGTCTCAGAGGAGCCCTGACCCTCCCTGCTGGGTGCTGGTTGCTGCTGTCTCAGTGGATCTCAGCCACAAGCACCAGCAGAAAAGAAATGTTCCTAACTGCCCTCCAGCTCCACCCTGCTCCCTCCCAGGGGTTTGTCTGTCACCCCAGACAGAATTTTTGTGGGCTACTTTTCCAAGTCCTGCTTTCCCTCACTGCCAAGCACTCAAAGCATCCGTGGCTCCACCACTGGTTGCCAATGCCCTGGCCAGTCCCAAGGGAAAGGTGCTGCAGTGGGAGGCAAAGCTGGCACCTGGCTCTCACTGATCCCATTCTGAGAGAGACTGCAGCCTGCAAGGGTTTGCACAGGGATGGATAGCAAAGCCAAGTTGTCTAAGTAATGCCCTAAGGTCTGGGGATTTCTCAGTCTCTGGAAACGAACCCCACTGGGTGCCAAAAATAAGCCACACCTCATCTTCATTAGCTCTCTTCCTGGGAAATTGCAACAAGCTCCCTGAGGAGAGAGGAAATCCCAGGATGTGTGAGGTTTGAGGATCTCTGAGCTGCCATGACCTGCTGACACAGCTTGCCTCCCATGGCTTTGCCAGACAGAGGGACAGTGTGTGAGGAGGAGATGGAGAAGCCACTGCAAGGGAGCTTTTTGGGGTGCTCAGTCTGCCCAGGAGCTGAGAGCAGCTCCCTCATGAGACTCTGCCACCAACAGGAGCAGTGTATCTGCCCTGTGCACATGGAGCCACATCTCTCCAACTCCAAAAGGGGTGGCAAGTGAAGTCTGCTGCCCCAGGGCAGCCCCAGGAGAGTCCCAGCATGTGTGACCCAGTGTGGCACCTGCAGCCTGACACCTGTGAGCCCCGGGCTGCAAGTGGAGGACACTCACTGTGATGTAGTTGGCATTTATGTAGCTGTCTTCCTCCTGGCTCCCAGCCCTCCTGAGGCAGACCCGGCTCTCAGGATCTGAAAGATGTCACAGGAGTTACCAAGGGACTGATCCTGCCCATCCTCCCTGGGCTGGAGGCTGAGTCCTCCAGCTCCATGCCATGCTCAGAGCACTCTGCACCCTCCCTCAGGCCTGTACTTGTCCCAGTTCAGCCTCACTCCCTGAGCAGGGCACAGCCCAAATGTGCAGGTACCGTAGTGAGCAGGTGGGCTGATTCACCTGCAGTGATCCCCCAGGACAGAACCTGACTAGAGCCCAGCTGAGTCCTCAGCCTTTACACTCTTAGGGTCACACCACTGGGACAAGCAAGGGCACCTGGGTAGGACACCCCAGGGAGCAGCTCCCCATGTACCCCACAGCACTGTGAACACCCCTGCACACAGCAGCCAGCTCCTGCAGCAGGGGCAGAAGGAGCAGCATGGCAGGAGCAGCAGCAGCACCCAGTGCCCACCCCAGTGGCAGGGCTGCTCGAGGCACCCCTCACCCACAGCAAACACAGGCCAATGGGAGGCAAAGGAACACAGAGGCACATACTGGGGAGAATGGTTTTGTATCTGTCCTTCAAAGCACGTCCAGGGATTTCCAGCTCCTCCGGACTCACAAAGTTGGGTGGGATTTTCTGCAGGGGGGAAAACAGCCATGAGGAAAAGCCCATCTTTGTCCCCTGGTGGTGGCAGACCTGGCTGCCCAGCAGGGCAGAGCTGACCCAGGGGCATCACCAGAGATGCCAGCTCCTGGGATGAGTCCTGCCTTTACTCCAGTTGTGGCTGGACTCCTTCCAGAGAGGCAACCCTGGGAGAAGAGCATGGGAGGGTAGGACAGGGTTTTCCAGGGACCCCAAAGGGACACGTGTGCACCAAGGAGCAGGTGGCATGTGGGCACAGTCCCCTCTGTTTGCCCACACCTCCTTCCCTCCCACTGCAGCTGTGGGGCACAGCTGGGCTCAGAGCCTGATGTTCACCCCTGTCAGTCCCACCACCACTCCTGCCACCCCTCCAGGGAGGAGGGAGAGGGAATCATCGCACCGAAAACTCCTCCTGGAGCTGTGCCAGGCTCTGGGCGTGCTGCTGGAGCTCCTGTTTCTTCAGCACGTGGCTGGATGTCCTCAGAAACTTCAGTGTGATGTCCCGTGGTGTGCAGACAGGCTGGATGGGCTCCACGTTCCCCAGAGAGCTCATGTCCAACACTAGCGAGACATTGGAGCCCCTCCTGCAAGGCAGAGGGGTCCCTGGCTGACCTACTGCCACCCTGGGACAGAAGGACAGCCCATCCCACCGTTAAATCATCACTTAAAACCACCCCACACTGAGCAAAAGCCAGATGGAGACCCCAGTAGATGGGGAGGTTGAGGAACAAGGAACTAGCTGATCATTTGCCTTTTTGCTGAGAAGTCCCTGGAGGATGGTGTGGAGATTTGTCCTGGGCAGGGTGGGGGCTCAGGCCTGGCACCTGCACAGGCTGGCAGGAGGGAGTGTAAGGGGAGCTCTGGGGATGAGCAGTGCCAGGGTGCCCTGGCCAGGGCTGAGGCACACTCACCTCTCCTGCAGACGCACGTGCTTCTTGGCAGAGGGGCTGGGCTTGTCTGGCCTCTCCATGTCCACTGCAGCTGCCCGGGCTGCCAGGCTGCCCTTATGAACTCTGGAGCACAGCAAGCAGGCTTGGACCATGCTGCAGCAACCACAGAATCACTGTCCTGAAGCACAGCAGGGGCACACAGGGGGCCCTCAGCTCCTGGGAAATCATGGAGCCATCAGAGGAAAAGCAGCTGGAAGAGAAAAGTCAGATCTGAGAGATACCACAGGGCTGGGTGGAGCCCCTGGCAGATGCTGTGCAAGCAAGGGATGGATTTTAAACCCTCAGTTGTCCTCTAACCAGGACCACCAGCCCCTCTCTCCAGGCAGATGGAGAGCTCCCAGCACAGTCACCCTCGGGGATGCCTGCAGCCCTGCAGCACCACCGGTGATCCTGGGCATGGCACCAAGGGCCACCTGCATCCCCTGAGGGGAGAACACTGTGGTGGCAGAGCACAGGCTGCTTTAGGGGAGCCCCAGATGCTCTCCACCTCCATGGAAGCACGTGCTCTGTGTTTCCAACCCTTCCCCATCACATCCCCCCCCTTTGTCCTGGGGACACGGTGGGGAGGAGTGAGAGCTGGAACGCCTGAGCACATTCAGCAGGTGACACGAGGTGGCTGTAGCCACTGTGTGCAATCTGGCCATCTCCTGCTGCAGGGAGACACAGACCAGGCACCCTCAACAGCCTCGTGGCTCCAGCAGGGGAGGGATAGCCTGGGACAGCCTCCTACTTCCTGCAGGTCACAGCAACTGTCGAGAGGAAACTGCTTTATCTGGGTGGTTGAGCAAAGGCGACGGGGCAGCCCAGCTGGGGAAGGTGCCAGACATTCTCCATCACCAGCGATGGGTCAGCCCCTGGCAGGGCTGGGGAGATGCAGGTGATGCTGATTCACCTCTGGACACAGCTCCTCATGGTGCAGGCAGCACCCTGGGGTCCTGAGCCTCCCTCTCACCCCCAGCTTCCTCCATGAGGAGGAGACAGATGCACAGAGACAGGCAATGATGCAGAGCTCTTGGTGGGCAGGCTGGGATCCCAGGCAGCCCATTTGCTCAGGGAGCTCTTGTGGACAGCCAGGCTCCACATGGTGGTTGGGAGCACAGCGAGGGCAGGAGCTGCTCCCCAGGATTCCCTGCTGCCAGCAGCATTTCTGACAGTGGCAGTGCCACCACTGCCCCTCACACCATCCCCATGCCCCTGCAGGCTGTCCTGGTGCTCTCCATCCAGGAGCAGCATTGGGCAGGATCCTGACCAGAGAGAGCCCAGGCTCCCATCCCAGCAGCTGCAAACACCTGGGAGATGCCCTGGCTAGCAGAGGGAGTGCCTGAGCTGCCAGCACCTGCAGGGAGAGCGCTCACATCACCTGCCCAGCACCCCAGCCCTGCCTGGGACTGCCCATGCACACCCAGATGCCCCCTGCCCTGGGCACAGGCCTGGTGCTGCCCGGGGGCTCCTGCCCAGCACTTTGGGCCAGGGGCAGCACTTTGGGCCAGGGGGCTCCTACCTGTGCCCTGTGCCGTGGGTTTGTCGGTCCTGGCCCGTGGGCACCGCGCCTGTGGCTCTGACAGCACGGTTTGAAAGTGTTCAGGAAGCTGCTTATCAAAGGAGCTGCTGCTTCCTCTCCCTCCTTCTCGCCCAGCCCGGCTGCCGCCCACACACACCGGCCACATCTCTGCAGCTCGGCTCTGCCGGGCCGCCCGCGCCCAGCCCGGCTCCACACACACCAGCCCCGGCCTGGGCACGGCCTGGCCTGCCCCAAAGCCTGGCCTGCCCCTAAGCCTGGCCTCCCCCAAAGCCTGGCTGTCTCACAGGCCCCTCGCGGGGCTGCTGGGGTGCGCTGGTGACGAGCCATGGCCAGCACTGGTGCCACCAAGGGGCATGGAGGGATGGGCCAGACCCAGCCCTGGGGAGGCTCTGCATGGTCAGGGGTGCTGCTCTGGGGTGCCACAGCCCAGCTGCCCCACAGAAGGCAGAATGGATCCTCCCGTGCCCGCTGGCCTGCCCAGGCTGGGCCCTGGCCGTTCCCCATGCCACTGTGCAATGTGCCAGGGCTCCCTCAGTGCCACCTGCCCCTGTGCTCCGTGTGCCACCCCACTGTCCCCCAGCCCTGTCCGTGTGGGGACACCCCTCTGCACCCACCGCCATCCCTGGGTACCTGAGGGTGAGATGGGTGGGCTCCCCCTGCCCAGCAGGGAAGGGCAGGGGTGTATTTGGGACGAAGGTCCCTGGGCCTGGCTCAGGTAGGCCAGGTCTGCCCTTGGGGCACTGCACATCCCTCCTGACGCATCCCCACTGCTCTTCCTGTTTGCTCTTGCCTGGGCTCTGCACACTTCCTTCCTCCTCACCCCCAGCCCAGTGCACTGCAGCAGCTCCTGCTGCACCCCAACAGCCACACGGACCCCAAACACCTTTGCTGTGTCTGCTCTGCCTGGAGCCACCCCAGCCCAGCTCCCTGAGGTGACTCTGCTGTCCCTGGGCTGTGCCAGCACTGCTGCTCACCTTGCTGTGTGTCTGTGCACACCTGTGTGCTTGCAGGTGTGCCACAACAACAGCTTCCCTGGGCAGCCTGGACACCCTGCCAGTGCCACCTTCTGCCCAAGGGCTGGGCGATCAGAGGGCCCAAGCCCCAGAGCAAAATGCTGGCCTTGGCCAGCAGCAGAACAGCCTTATCCTGGAGAAAAGGCCACCAGCACCCATGTCTTACTTGCAGATCCTAGAGTGGCTGGAGGATAGACTGAGGAACTGCTCCCTGCCCTACATGGGATGAAAGAACACATCTGTAAGGCCTAGAGGCAGCCCCAGCACACACTGCCCTTCCTTCCCACCTGTTCTGTCTCTGACAGAACTCAGGAATTCCTGGGATGACCTGCAGGACTTAACAAGGTGTCTGCATGAACTCCCTCCCAGTAGGAGCCAGAGTAAACAAACAGGGTCTGTGCTGGAGTAACAGGCTGTCAGACATGCAGGAGCTTCCTGAGGATAGAGCCAAGATGCAAACCCCTGGAGCTGCTTTTCCTGCCCTGATCTTGCTGCCTCCTCACTGTTCTGTTCCTCTACCACTGGGGGACAAGAGAGGGACAAGCTCAGTGTGGCACTGGGGCAGATACCACCGGCACACACAAGTCACTGGGAATGTGGCAGTGACATCTGTGCACCCACACCCCCTCCCAACCTTCGTGGCACCTGTGACAGGAAGGATGGAGACAGCTGGACCCTCCCAGACCTCATAGGGTCCAGGGAACATCCACAAATCTGCCAGCACCCCAAAGGAGCAAAGCAATGGGGCTGTGGCAGCTGGGCAGGAGGCACCACAGCACATCCTGATCCTCTGCACAGTGAGCAGGAGACCCAGGGCAGCACTGGCCGTTGGGAGCTGGATTTTGGCTGGTTTTCCCCAAAAGGAATGGGAACCTTTTATCAACACATGATTTGATGCAAGATACACACTCCAGCTGCAAAAGGAACAAAGGTTTTTATGGAGGCCAGGAGCTCCCTGTGCACAGCTTGTTTCAGTGATCTGTGGCCCAGTGTGATTTAAGAGATTTGATGGGCATTACAAAGGATTTCAGCAGTAAGTCCCTTCCTCCTGCCAGGTTCTGCCTTGTTCATGAAATACCCCTGGATGCTGCAGGAAAGATGCTGATGCACTTCCTTTGCAAAATTGCTTATTTGGTTCCACTCAAATTTGGTCATGACAAAGGACCCACTCAGGGTGAAAGGAGGAAGCTGAGATGCTGGGATGCAGTGTACCTCTGCCTCTGAAGCATCACAAACCAAGGTACTCGTGCTCAGGGATATCCCCAGAAAAGCCTTGCAGCACTTTCTGCTGCTCACAAACCTCCCCGTGCTGCTGGTTTGGCTCTGCCAGTCATGCACCTGCCTGTGCTGGCTGCAGCTAAGCAGGACACCCAGGATACAGCCCTGGAAACTACACCTGGCCCCCCTGGGTTTCTCCTTATGCAGAAAACTCCGATGGACACTGAAGGGACTGTCCTGGCCATGGTGACTCACCCAGGATAGGAGGAATGCAGTAGGGATGTTGTGTGGCCATGTGCCATGGCCCAAGCTCCTAGGAGCAGAAAAGTTTGCACTGCTGAGATGTCCTGACCCTTACATACCTCTGATGGTGCAGCACACCCCAGTGTGCTCCCACCTGCCAGCATGGCTGCTCTGCCTCCCTTCTGCCAAAGCACCAGCATGCTGAGGAGCTGCATTTGAAGGGAGAGCATGGGAGGGCTCACAGTCCTGTGGAGACCCACAGCATGAGAATGAAGGTGCTGGTGGAAAATGAGGCATGAGCTGGTAGAGATAGACTGAATGTGAGGGAGAGAGAACACACTGCTGGACCCAGGCATTTTTCAGCTCTCAGTGCCACCCAGGCAGCAAGCTGTCCCCTGTAGCTGTACCTACATCTGCTGCCCTCCTGGGACTGAGCCCTACCCCCTCCTGCCTGCCCCCTGGGGTACACTGTGGGTGCACACCCACGCCTGCAGAGATGTCCCTGGTCACTCATCAGTGCCCATCCATGCTGGTGTGCAGAGACCTCGAGCAGGGAATGCCTTCCTTCCTTCCTGCCAGCTGGTTCCTCCTGAGGGACACTGGCTGGGTTCACAGAGGGGTGCAGTGGGGAGCAGAGAGCTGGGAGATGCTCTGTGCCTTTCATGTGCAGCTGTGCTTGTCCCATGTCACATCACCAGCTCTGCACCAGCTGCACCAGGCAGGCCTGGGGAGCAGAGCTGCTGGATCCTACAAGCAGGGACTGCTGGGGCCAGGGTGCTGGCTTTGAGGGGACACAAGGTCCAGTCTGGGGGCAGATGCCAACCCAGGGTCAGTTTGCTCTAAGGACAGGACCAGGACAGCAGGACAGCCACTGCAATCTGGTGTGAGCAGAGGAGCCTGACAGTCCCCAGGAGGGGATGGGAGGAAGCAACACTGAAGGAAGTGGCTCCAGGCAGGTCACTGCTGTGCCCCTCACATCCCCTCCCCTTCCTGCCTCCTTCCCCATCAGGTGAGGTCCCAGAACAGGAACATCTCTTGTTCCCCATCATTTCTTTCTGCTCTGACCTTGGTGGCAGTGGGGTGCCAGGGGTGATGATGATGCCCAGAGTGGGGCTGGGAGGGTTGGTGATGGAGGGATGCACATGGAGGGAAGAGTCCCAGCTGTTACCACACCAGCCATTCACCCTGGCCCAACCAAGTATGTGCCAGACATGGGATCTCCTGTGTCCTCTGTCCATAGACATCTGTGCATTGGGATTATCTGTTGGGATATAAGGACTAGAGAGGTCTGTGACAGAGTGTCAGGGGCCTTAAAGGGTCCGTATAGGTGTGGTTTTACTTTCAGCAAGATATGGGGTCCCTATGGAGTTGGTGCTCTGGAGAGGAAAGTCTGGATTTATCCCTGACTGGTACTTGTTGTTTGTTCACTCGCATTTTAAAACTCCACTTCCATGGGGTCATCTTGCACCTCTGGCCATGATTTCATAGCCAGTTCTCTCTGTGCAAAGAGCACCTTCCAGCTCCAGACTGGGACCTGTTTTCCCACTAATGACCAGCCAACCCTTATGCCCATTTCTGCCCCCAGCCTCCTGAGCATGGGCTGCCTCACCCAGCTCCCTGCCCCATGCACACCCCAGCGGCTCTCCTCAGCCTCTCCACACAGCCCCAGAGCCACCTCAGGCCAGGCAGGCACTGAGCTGGCACCCAAAGCACAGACACTGCCCCATAGCTTCATTTCACTCCCCAGGACTGCCAACCCCGCCATGGCCTTGTCCCATCAGTCCCCGTCACCTCTGGGTCCGGCGCTCAGGAAGGGATGGTTCTGCTTCCGTAGACACGCCTGGGAGTCAGGATGTCCTGCAGGCTTTTGGAAATTAGCCCATCTCCTCCGCCGCCTGCACATCGCTGGCAGGCTGGAAGGTGCAGCCGCTGCCTGGGGGCTGAGCAGGCTCTGTGCTCCGCGGCAGGGCTCGGGAGGGCGGTGCGCTCCTGCCGAGCATCCCGCGGATGCAGCGGCCCTCGGGCCGCTCAGCGGCTCCGCTCAGCCCCCCGAACGGGGCTCCGGGAGGGCAGCAGCCCCGCAGATCGCTTCTCCGGAGAAGAGCGGCTCGCTATTCCCCGGGGCTCCCCGGCAGCGCGGTCCCAAGGGCGGCCCCGGCAGGAGCATCCTCCGGGAGCTCCGAGCCCGCAGCACAGCAGCGCTGCCCAGCCCGCAGCCCCGGGCATCCCGCGGGACGGAGCTGCTCCCAGCGGAGCAGTGACCTTTATGGTGACCGTCCGTGCAGTTTGCTCCTGCTGCTGCCTGCCTTCCCCTGGGAGCGATTAAGCGATTGCCGGCTCGTTCTGCCAAGGCATTGCTGCTGTTCCTGCCAGCCTCTGTGCTTCTGCCCTCTTCTCAAGGAGAACCAGAAGAGGAGTTTAGGACCTGGATTTCCTGCTTGACTGCTGGATTGGTTTCTTTGAGTCACTCGGTTTGTTCAGCCTGGAGAAGAGGAGACTGAGGGGAGACCTCGTGGAGCTTTCCAACGTCCTCATGAGGGGCAGCTCCAGCCTCTGCTCTCTATGACAGGACTAGAGGAAACAGCTGGGTCTGTGTCAGAGGAGGTTTAGATTATAAAAGGAAAAAGTTTTCACCCTAAGTGTGGTTGAGCACTGGAGTGGACTCCCCTGGAAGTGGTCACAGCTCCAAACCTGTCTGAGCTCAAGGAGCATTTGGACAAAACTCTCAGGCACAGGGTGGGATTGTTGAGGTGCCTGCGCAGGGCCAAGGGTTGGACTTGATGACCCTGATGGATGCCTTCCAACTCAGCATATTCCATGATTCTATGACTGCTGAGTGGATCCATGTTTGGTTTCTGGAATTAGATACTCTCCTGTATCTCCTGCTAACAAGCTGAGCTTTCCTCCAAATTTGTCAACAGATAAGCAGAGCTGGTGAACCACCAGCACCGCTGATCTGGGCTAACACTCATGCAGAGCTGGTGTTGCTGTGGACTAAAGAAAGTGCCTTGGCACAGGAACACTTCCCCTGGGAAAGGTGATCTCCCAGAGTGAAACTGCTTTATATCAGCTTGGTTTGTTCCTCTCCTCATGTGGGAAGAAGCTCTCCCTGTTCATTTTACAGTGGAGTAATCCCGTGGAGGACTGTTCCTAAGCCAGGTGTACAGAATCAGGAAATGACAGAAACACTAAGGTTGAAAAATCCCTCAAAGATCAATAAGTCCAACCACTACCTGACCACTGCCATATTCATCACTAAATCATATCCCCAGAGGGTGAGGGTAAAGGGGATCTAAGCCAACACGTGGGACCAGACCTCCAAGGTGCTGAGACTTTGACACTCTGGCCAGCAAATGCCAGTGGAGAAGCCACAGAGGGACAGCAGGAGGCACAGAATGACTTGGTTGCCAGGACAGCCTGCTGGGAATGCAGCCCCAGCACCTGCAGCCCCATCCCTGCCCTGGCAGGGACCTTCCACTGTCCCAGGGTGCTTCAGGCTGGCCTTGGACACTGCCAGGGATCCAGGGGGGGCCACATCTGCTCTGGGCACCCTGGGAATTCCCAGGGAGGAATTTCCTCCTCACATCTCGTTGAGGTGCAAGCCCACGCTCCTGGGGACGTTCCTGTCCTGTCTCATCCATGTGTCACTTGGCCTTGTCCTGTGTTTCCCTGGATGCCTCTAAGAGAACTGTGCTTTTAGAAATGCTCTCTGGAAAATGCTGTGTGCTTTGGTTTCCCCTGGGGAGTGAGCCTTGCATGCACACCTGTGGCTTGGCCAGGAGGCACACACATCCTCTCAGGAGGCTCAGAACTGCCTGCAGAGCCCTGTGAGCTGTGTGGGCAGGGAGAACTCTCCTAGGAGCAGGAGACCCCCCAGCTCCTCTCTGTCCTCACAGCACACAGGGCAAAGCAGGTCTCAGTGAAAAAGGCACAAAAAGGCCTGAAAGTCCTGAGGACTCGTGTCATTCCTCTCCTGGGTCCCTTGGCACGCTGTAGCAGTGGGGACCTTGGCTGCCCTGCTGGGTTTGCCCAGCCCAGCCCTGCTGCCCCTGGGCTGCTCCCTCGAGGGGACACCGAGCCTGGTGACCTCTCACTTATCAGTGACAGGAAACGAGCTGGGCAGGAGGGGCAGGAGACAGAGACCCAGAAAGAAAGGAAGCGGTTAGAAAGCCGTCACTTGCGTTTCTGCCGCACGAGAACCTGCGCCCACGCAGCCACGGGCCGGGGAACAGCGCTGCCCCCCCGTGGGCTGAGCTGCTCTGGGATCGCCAGGTTTGTGATGGAGGCACAGATCCTCCTCTAGCCTTTGATAACAGCTAGGAAGGTGGTTAAAATAGCTCAGACTCAGCCAATGTCTGCTGCAGAAATAGGTGTGGTGAGGCCAGCTGATGGCAAGTGAGTCACTGCTCGGGGTTAAGATTCTTAACCTTGCTAAAGGCAGACTGCATGTGATGCTGCATCCTACCCAGCACAGGATGGGTCTGTGGGTGCAGCTGCCCCGGGAGGATGTGCCAGCAGCTTGTAGGAAAAATATCTTCACTGAAAGGGTGATCAGACACTGGCACAGGCTGTCCAGGGTGGAGACAAAGGCATGTAAATGTGGCACTTGGGGACACGGCTTAGTGCTGAGCATGGCAGTGCTGGGGCAGTGATTGAACCTGAACTAAGGCCTTAGAGGGCTTTTCCAAGCTGAACAATTCTCTGATGATTCTTGCATGGCAGGAGGCAGAGCCCCTGGCAGCCATGGCTGGTCCATCTCTCCTGCTGGAGGAGAGTGGCTGTGGATAAGCAGAGGCAGCCAGAGGGCAGCAATGCAGAGATGATGGGTCTGCCCAGTGCTGCTGCTCCAGCTCACAGCCATAACAGAAAGTGGGCTGTCTGCTTTTGAAAGCTGTTCTGGGTTGTGCTTTCTGGCCTCAGAAATTCAAGAAGCTGTCATGTTGGGCCATGCATGCTCCTCCTGTGATTCCTCTGAGTC
Organism: Cichladusa arquata; assembly: GCA_026413545.1. Classification (NCBI taxonomy): domain Eukaryota; kingdom Metazoa; phylum Chordata; class Aves; order Passeriformes; family Muscicapidae; genus Cichladusa; species Cichladusa arquata. The sequence continues at coordinate 5,474,567 of JAOTQP010000981.1, forward strand.
CTCTTGGTCTATGTGGCTGCAGGTGTGAGCCATGGGAGTTGCAGCACATGGGGTCTGCTGTGTCCCAGTTCCAGGCATCAGAAATATTCCTGTCTGCTCACAGTGGGGAAGCCATGGTGCTCACAGCCACAGATGCCCCAGATCTGGAGGAAAAGCAAAGAAACTGTGAGCTTTTTAGTTTCTTTTCTTCTGCTGTTGTGGCTGAAAGGGATCCCTAGCTGCTGTGGGGCTGGGAACACCTTTCCTGCCAGTAAGTCCAAGGATGGAACCATGGAGCTTTCAGCACTGGAGGAGAAATAGAGGCAGCAACGGGTGTCACCAGAGCCCCAGAGGCAGACACTGGTGTCACCAAAGCCCCAGATGGAGCAGGAGTATTTGGCTTCTTGCCCATGAGAGCTGTGCCTTGGCAGACAGCAGCTGTCCCACCCCCAGGGCTGCTGAGCACCCTGCCCTGCTCCTGCCAGAGGGGGCACTGGGTCAGAGCTGGCACCAGGGTGTTTGTAGTGACCCTGGGTAAAGCACTGGGCCTCCCAGCCACAGGGGCCAGCAGCAGATCACAGGTGTGGCCCCCCTTGGGCAGTCACTGTGCAGTGCTGCAGCTGCTGGTCCATCCTGCTACCCCCACACCTCAGCTCTGGCTTTTGAGGGGCATTTTGGGGCAGAGTGGGTTCCTCTGTAATGCTGAGCCTACCTGTGGTGCTGGGGCCCAGGTCTGTGATACCAGGACAGGGCAGGAGAGATCTGTGCTGCTGGAGGTGGGAGAGAGGATGGAGAAGCAGCAGCTGAACACTCACAGGGCTGCAGAGAAGGGCACAAAGGCAGTGAGCTCTGCTCTCAGCTGGGGCAGGCCATCCCTGCCAGCTTGGCATCATAACACTGTGTCAGATCACATCCCACCTGGGCACTGCTCCTGCCAGGGGCATCTCCAGCTCCTGTCACAGCCCCTTGGGCAGCTCTGCCTGCCCTTCTCCTCTGGGCCTCCTGAGCCTGTCCCCAGAAGCACATGGGGGGACACCTGAGTGAGCTTTGGGGTTGCTCAACTTAGGGGAGCTGGAGTCTGGCTGGAGGCCCCACAGAGCCCTGATGCAGCATCCTGGGCAGGAGATGTGTGGGGTACCCTGCAGAACTGCCTGCCTCTGGGGCTCTGACAGGACCATTTCTGCCTCTTGCTCCATCCTGCAAGGGGCTGGCTCATGTTTTTGTCATGGTCAGGGATGACCGAGCCTCTAGGATCCAGGGCTGGACCCTGAGGAGGCCCAGATGGATCCTGTCTCCACGAGGAGCCAGGATAAATTCAAGCAGTGAAACCCTCCTGTATGTCAGCATCCTCTCTGCTGCCTCTTCCCCAGGGACCAGCCAGGCCCCAGGGGCTGGCACAGTGCAGAGTCTGCCAGGGCCCCTTTTGACAATGTGCAGTCAAGGAGGGGAAATGTATGTTTGTCAATGGGGAAAATATCTGTGAGTTTCCCTGGAGACCTGCTGGGATGGTTCCAGCAGCCCTGGTGCCCTGCAGGGCAGAGGGGAGTTCCAGAAGCAGGAGAGCTGGGCAGAGGGCTCTGGGCTGGAGCAGAGGAGTGGCAGCAGGAGCTGGGTGGGCAGCCCTAGGCAAGGTGACCTCACCTGTGTGCAGCACTGCAGGCAGGCTCAGGGGAGCAGGGACAGCCCTGGGGCTGGAACAGCACTGACACTGCTCAGGGCTCTGCTCAGCACCCTGCACACACTCAGGGCGCATGGCTCGGGCTGGTGGAGCAGCACTGGGGACATGGAGACAGCAGGACTGTGCCAGGGGTGCCCTGCCCTTGTCTGTGCTTTCTGCAGCACCCTGCAGACCTGCAGAGCTGAGTTCCTGCTGCCCACAGAGCCCAGGAGTGCCCTTCCTCAGGAGCTGCTGGCCAAGCCTGCCACTGCCAGGCCATGGGAGGCTGTCCCTAAGAATCACCACCAGGCAATGTCCTTGGCCTGGGTGCCACCATGCATTCACAGATGCTTTTGGCCCAGAGGGGAAGGAACAGAGCTGTCTCCTTGTCTTGGTTTGGAATACATGTATCTGCCAAGGAAGGTGGGAACTACCCTTGGAATGGACATTGTGACCCCCTTCCCTCCAAATTATGATAACTTTGGAATTATGGGGCTTTTGGACAAAGACACGGCAAAAGGAATAACAGTTCTTTACTAGTATGTATAAAAAATCAATCAAACAATAACACCAGCAGTGACAACAAATAGAACCACAGACCCAGAGACCTAGAACCGAGTGACAGCCAGAACAGACCAGTGACCCAGTCCCAGTGACCCAGAACCAGTCCCAGTGATCCAGAACCAGTCCAAGACCCATTCCCAGTGCCCCAGTCCCAGTGCCCCAGAACCAGTCCAAGACCCAGTCCCAGTGACCCAGTCCCAGTCCCAGTCCCGGTTCCAGTCCCGTCCCATCCCAGTGCCAGTGCCAGTGCCAGTGCCAGTGCCAGTGCCAGTCCCAGTCCCAGTGCCAGTGCCAGTGCCAGTGCCAGTCCCAGTCCCAGTGCCCCAGTGTCCCAGTGCCCCAGTCCCAGTGCCAGTCCCAGTCCTAGTGTCCCAGTATCCCAGTGTCCCAGTGTCCCAGTCCCGCTCCCAGTCCCAGTCCCAGTATCCCAGTCCCAGTCCCACTCCCAGTGTCCCAGTCCCATCCCAGTATCCCAGTCCGAGTATCCCAGTCCCAGTATCCCAGTCCCAGTCCTGCTCCCAGTGTCCCAGTCCCAGTCCCAGTCCCAGTCCCAGTCCCAGTCCCGGTCCCAGTCCCAGTCCCAGTCCCAGTATCCCAGTCCCAGTCCCGGTCCCAGTCCCAGACCCAGTATCCCAGACCCAGTCCCAGACCCAGTCCCAGTCCCAGTCCCAGACCCAGTCCCGGTCCCAG
>JAOTQP010000981.1:5477556-5502320 GCA_026413545.1 Cichladusa arquata
GGCTGCAGCACACAGGGGAGAGCTGCAGCACACAGGGTACGGCTGCAGCACACAGGGCACGGCTGCAGCACACAGGGCACGGCTGCAGCACACAGGGGAGAGCTGCAGCACACAGGGTACGGCTGCAGCACACAGGGCACGGCTGCAGCACACAGGGGAGAGCTGCAGCACACCCGGCACGGCTGCAGCACACACAGCACGGCTGCAGCGCACACGGCACGGCTACAGCACACACAGCACGGCTACAGCACACCCGGCAGGGCTGCAGCACACAAGGAGGCGCTCCCTGCCCGCCGGGCAGCCAGAGGCTCCATCCCGCTGGAATCTCTTCACAGCCGGTCTCCCGTTACTCGCACGCTGCGTGTCCCTCTCCGCTGCATCACCGCAGGGCGCGGCCTCGGGAAGGGTCCCAAAGGGACACGGGCACTTTTGGGATCTGACTCCTGCAAGTGCATCTCCTGCTGCCGTGCCGAGCCGTGCCGAGCCGGGCCGAGCCGAGCCGTGCCGGGCGGAGCCGAGCCGAGCCGTACCTTGCCAAAAACTGCCGTGTGCCCTCTCCGGCGCCTTGTGCCGCTCGTCCGCACCGCTGATGGCTGCACGCCTCCGCCCCGCGCTCTGTCTCGGAGAGGCTGCCTGTACGTGCACACATATGTACACACATATGAGTGTGTCCGTTTGTCTGTCTGTACGTGCACACACATGTACACACACACGGGTATGTCCGTTTGTCTGTTTGAAAATGCACACATGTACACCCATGTATGGTTATGTCCGTGTGTCTGTCTGTACGTGCACACACGTGTATATAGTCAGGTATGCCCAATGGTGTCACCAGTCTGGGCACTCAAAGTACTGGCAAAAATCAGATATTAATACAAATTTGTGAAAGTGCCACTTAAGGGAGTTGAGTTACGGTGCTCACCCTGTTTCTGACTACATAGGAAAAACGGATTGGAATCCATTTAGGATGATTTACATGGAGACCGAGGATGCAAAAGGGTCAGGGTGCAAAAAGATAAAGGTACAAAATGGTTTAGCAGCACTCAGTCATGGACTGATTTAATAATTAAAAATTCAATAGCATTTGCTACATTTAAACAGTGACTTAATAACAGACTCATGATAAAAGCATTCATAGCATAATCAATTCACACACATTCAGAGATGTGTACATCTGTACTGATCTGTGCAGAGGAATCTGCCAAAAATTCTCCTCAGGTTCAGTGAAATATGTCACATCCCTTAGCGATTCTCAAGGTGGGGGTTGCACCTTGAGGAGGTGTTGGGGGTGGGGGATTAATAAGGGAAGCAAAGAATGAAAACCAAATTAGCATTGAAGGCAAAGGGATCATTAACCAATAGGAGATTGAATACAAAGAATTGTGTCATTTAAGACCAATGAACGGGAATTTCTTTGTATGCATAAATCTGTGATAAGTTGGGTAAAGAGGCATGTGTGATGGAATTTATTTCACTGCACAACCCGGGCATGTGTGGATGAAATAATTTCTGTTGCACATCCTGGCCAGAATAAAGTAATGCCTAAATTTTCTTTCCTATCTCACCTTTCCCATCAGTTCCAAGTTTCCATCCTGGCCATAAGCCAGGCTGGGAACAATGGTACCGTTCTACTCAAGCTAGAACATAGGTGAATGATTAACCAAGGCTGACAGGGGTAACTGTTATCCTTTGTTCTCCACCTTGGCTGGTCACAGAAGACTCGTGTTACAGTCAGAATCATTCTCACCTTTACCATGCTCCAGGTACAGCCAGAGACACTTTACCACCCAGCTGGTGCAGTCAAGGTGATGCTTTAAGAACCTTTGAAACAACGCACACTTTGGAGATAATATTAGTATAGGAGGTAGAATCAAAGCTTGTCTTTATTGGAGGCTTCCAGGAGCAGTTGTGGAAAAATGTCCACAAAAGCCCACGGGGTGAACACAGCTTTAGCAAATTAGCATTATTGACTAGAGTTCAGCAAATTTGCGTAATTACCTACAATTCCCAACTAGAAGCACAGGTGATGAGGTAATTCCCTCTTCTGGTTCAAACCTGTGATAGGTTGATGCTGGCTAAATGCCAGCAGCACCAAACAGAACCAGAGACCCAATCCCAGCCAGAACCACAGAGCCAGTGACCCAGAACCGCAGACCCAGTGACCTAGAACCACAGACCCAGTGACCCAGAACCACAGACCCAGCGACAGCCAGAACCACAGACCCAGTGACCCAGAACCACAGACCCAGTGACCCAGAACCACAGACCCAGTGACAGCCAGAACCACAGACCCAGTGACCCAGAACCGCAGACCAGTGACCCAGAACCAGTCCCAGTGACTCAGAACAGGTCCCAGTGACCCAGTCCCAGTGACCCAGAGCCAGTGGCAGTGACACAAACCCACTCACTGACCAGTGACCCAGTCCCAGTGATCCAGAACCAGTCCCGTGACCCAGACCCAATCCCAGCGACCCAGTCCCAGTGCCCCAAAATCAGTCCCTGTGACTCAGACCCAGTCCCAGTGATCCAGAACAGTCTCAGTGACCCAGACCCAGTCTCAGCCCCAGCCCCAGCATCCCCAGAACCAGTCCCAGACCCAGTCCAAGCGTCCCCAAAACCAGTCCTCGTGACCCAGAACCAGTCCCAGACCCAGTCCCAGCATCCCCAGAACCAGTCTCTGTGACCCAGAACCAGTCCCAGTGCCCAGAACCAGTCCCAGACCTAGTCCCAGTGCCCCAGAACCAGTCCCAGTCCCAGTCCCAGTCCCAGTGACCCAGTCCCAGTATCCCAGTATCCCAGTATCCCAGTATCCCAGTCCCGGTCCTGGTGACCCAGTCCCAGTCCCAGTCCCAGTCCCAGTCCCAGTCCCAGTATCCCAGTCCCAGTATCCCAGCCCCAGTCCCGGTCCCAGTCCCAGTATCCCAGTCCCAGTATCCCAGTCCCAGTCCTGCTCCCAGTGTCCCAGTCCCAGTCCCAGTCCCGGTCCCAGTCCCAGTCCCAGTCCCAGTCCCAGTCCCAGTCCCAGTCCCATTCCGCTCCCTCTCCCCTCGCTGCAGTTCCCGGTGCCGCCGCCGGGGGCGCTGCTGGCTCCGGGCCGGGCGGGGCGGGTGCGGTGATTCCCCCGCGCCGCCAGGGGGCGCTGTGGGCCGGCCGTGCCTCCCTCACGCGGCGATGGCGGCGGGACGGCGGCGGTGGAGAAAGGGCTCTGTGCACAGCCGGGGTTCGAACAAAATGTATCAGAAACTCTGCAGGTGTCCTGGCATGTGGGGGATGCTGGGTTAAAGTGTAGCAGAAAAACCCGAAGCACTGGCAGAAAACGGCGGGGCTGGGCGGCAGCAGCTGGGGATTCGCACCCTCCGGGAATGGGTCGGGTCCTGAGATTTCCCCCTGAGGCACCCCAGGAGGTGCTGAGGGCCCTTTTCCAGTGAGTCGGGTGTTAACAAGGTCCCAGTTCAATGACCCTTCTTACAAGCAAAGGCTCACCCACAGTTAGGAAGAAGCTGAGAGGAACGCTGAAGTCTTTACAAACAATTTGATGGGCAAAGGCACGGGTCTTGATGTCTCTACTGACTTTGGGCAGCAGGTTTGTTTCAGAGCCCAGACAGCTTGGCTCCTGAAACAGGCAAGTTCGACTCAAGCCTGAACTTTGGGGTAAAATAAGGTTCAAGGGGGGACAGGTGGTAGGCGGTTCGGGAAGGCTGTACCTTCCCAGTACCTCAGCCAAGGGGGAAAGGAAGAAGACAACGTGGGCCCGGGAGTTTTGGATCAAAGGATCCCAAAGCAAGTCCAAGGCCCTCCAAAAAACCCCTCCAAACGCCCTCCAAAACTTCGAGAGGTAAAGCTCCATGGGCGGGTGCTCTGGTGGACTCTCTCCCTTTATTCAAACAAAGTTGTAGGACTCCTTTTCTCCTTTTTGGACTAAACACCCAGCATTTGTGGATTTTCCTGACAAAACAGTACAGAGTTTGACTCCTTGATGGCAGTGAATTCTCCCCACAGCAGCAGCAACTCAACCATTCTCTTCAGATCAAGAATCAGAGAGAGGGAAAGGAGCTGAGCCCAACCCTTCACCCCAAGCCAAAATCTCTGTCCTTCCCAAGAGACAGCTCCCCAGCTAAGAGAGTAGCTAGCTGCACCCTTTCCCCCACCTTGGCCACTTCTTTTTTCTCTTAAGTACAAGGTTGGTATAATCTCTTATGCAACAGATGGAACAAAATTCCCTGAGAGAAAGAAAAAAAAAAAAAAGAAAAAACCCTAACCTCCAGCGCTCCTGCTGCAGGTCTCTGGCAAAGGTCGCAGCCAGTCTTTTGCAACCTCTTCCCCTGCCAGATGTCAAGCAGCAGAACTTGCCTCCCGGTCAGGGGTCTGCTCTGGGACCAGGCTCTGTACAGGCAAGTCCTCTGCCCCAGAGGTGCTGGAAGAGCTCCTTAGAAAACAGGAAACCACTCAACCAGAAGGAGCAGTGAAACATTCCCTTACTGTGTGATGTTTGTTGTTTTAGGCTCTCCCAGCCGAGTGGCTCAAGCTGAACGGCAGCCTGGCTGATCCCTCTGAGCCTTGGGGCTGTTCCTGCAGCCTTGCAGCGAGCCCAGCCCACCCCAGCCCAGCCACCACCCACGAGAGATGCAGGACAGCGTGCCTTTGCAGCCCAGATGCAAAACGTGCTGCTAATGAGTGCCCAGGAAGGGATGAGAAGGCTCAGAAAACCTTGATGCATCACCATTACCAGTTTGCTCTCCCTCCCCTTCAGTAGCAGAGCAACTCTGCTTCCTGGTGTGTGGATGGTAAACTGAGGCAAGGCGGGTATGTTCCAGCTCAGAGGTGAAAATAGCTTCTCCCAGTGCTTTGGATAGGGACCAGTACTCCAAATCTGGCATCTGGGCAGGTCTCCAAGCCTTACAGATGCTCCATGCCCAAAACCCCTCAAATCAGGGTGTCCAATTCAATGGGCACTTCACTGGGGACTCCTGGAGAGACAAGGCAGAGCTCTGTGACACTCTGGCAGACCTACTGAATGGTCCCACTGACCCTAGTCAAACAGTAGAGGTTGTGGCTGTAAGGACAGACAAAATTGTCAGCAAGCAACAGCGGAGGGTGGTGATCCTGCACCCCTCTGCAGCTGCTTCACCCATGCTCCAGAGCTGCAGCAGTTCCAGTTGAGGCTGAGCATGTGCCAGCACAGCCTTTGGCAATCAATGGCTGTGGGACCCGTGCCTGTGGCCAAGATGTGTCCCAAGAAGCAGCTACTGCTGGGATGTGTGGCTGCCCACAGCAATGTCCTGGGGAGCAGCCAGGCTGTGCCAGCCCCAAATGTGCCTCAGCCTGAGGAGGGTGGTGTTGGGGCTCCCTGCAGCTGGGCAGGGGGAGTAGAACCCAGAAGGGGTCCCCGAGCTGCTCCTGTGAAGAAGCAGAGCTGCTTGTGCTGGGGGCTGGATGCAGAAAGCAGCAGGCACTGCTGACAGTCTTCAAGATGGACTCGTGTTGTGTTTGGCCTCAGGAGCTGTGGGAGATGCCAAGGAGAAGCTGAGGAGCTGCATAATCAGGCACTGCCAAGGTTGCAGCCACACTACAGGAACAGGGGGGCATGCCACAGCTTCCCAGGACCACTGCAGTGCAAAGGCCTGTCCCCACGCTCTGGGACACCCAAAAGTGTCGCAGCTACGGGAATGGGTGTGAAAAGCCTCAGTCCAGGGCTTGCTGCTGGGTACAGTGGTGGTGGTGGCATTGGTGGGGGCATTAGTGTTGGCACTGGCACAGGCCAGGGCACATTGGAGAGGGACAGCAGCTGGGCAGTAAGAGGGGAAAATGCCCTGCCTGTGACCTGAGCTGCCAGACAGATCTCCTTCCTACTCTGTGACATGAAAGATGGGCAGGCTTTGTGTTTACTCCTCTGAAAAAGAAACCTTCCTCCTGAAAACAAAACCTTTTGTGTGCAAATGCAGCTGTCTGCAGGTTTGTTTTTATACAGGAAACTTTGAACCAGAGGCTGGGGCTGGTTTCATTTTGATTTGGGATTTTCAGCTCATGGCAGTATTTGGAAACTGAGCTGTTTTCCAAATTTGGAGGCTGGGTTTCCACATCACAGTGGCGTGTGGCACAGTGTCCAGGGCTTCCCATTGCTGTCCCTCTCCCTGTGTGCAGAAAGCTTAGCCCAGCTGAGGTGGGGATGGGTGTCCTTTGGGGGAAGGCTGAATGCCTTAAGTGGCAGCTGAAATGTGTGACCCACCTTTGTGGGACTGGCAAGGGTTGGGTGCAGAACTCCTCCACTGTGCACTGCACAGTGCAGGAACCCTCTGCTCCCATGCGAGGCTGAGCTGGGCTCATCCTGCCAGCCTCCAGCAAGGAGATGGGACCTGTGAGGTCCAGACCTTGCCCACAGCTGGGACTGGAGGAGACAATGTCTCACACTCAGTGCCATGGCTATTGCACTTCCTCCTGCTGCATCCACCAAGATGGGAGTAGGAGAGCCTTGGGACCTGCTGCTAGCTTTCCTCCAAACCCACTGGCAAGACCCTTCTCCTTGTCCCCAGAGACCAGCTGCCTCCCATTCACCAGGGTGAGGATAAGTGCCATTCTGGACAAGATCTTGGAATGCTCTGCACTACCTAAACCAATGCACCAGCTCCTCTCCATCCCCCTGATGAGGGACTGAAGGGTCAGGATGCCTTTGCCCCGGGATGGTGCCTGGTCTGATGGGGCTCCGGGCAGCAAAGCCTCTGGCAATCACAACCCACAGACACCTTCAGGGCTGGTGCACGGGCTGGATGCTTGTAATGACTTTATCACTGTCCTGAGGCTCTCCCTTGCAGCAGCAGCAAGAGGGGATGCTCAGCATGACCAAGGGTCCCCAGCACCTGGCTGAAACCACAGCACATGGCAAGGTGCAGGGAGGAGTGAGCCATGCCCAACCTGCAGTGTTGGCACACAGCTCCTGCCCACGGAGAGCAGACCCTTGCCCCCAAGGGGCCACGGGAGACATCCCTGTCCAGCTGGTCCCTCCTCCCCAGCATCCTGCAGCTGAGAGCTGGGCGAGCCCAGGCGGGCCTTCCCGCCGGTCCAGCCCAGACTTGAACGTCAGGGCCGTGCACAAGCAGAGCAAACGGGTGAGTGTGAGCGTGCCAAGTCAAGACCGCACGCGCCAGGCGCGCAGGAACGGGCTGTGGACCACGCCAGGACACCCAGCAGCTCAGGTACGGGTCCCATGGCCTGTCCCCCTCCCTCTCCCCAGACACCTGGTTAAAGCCAGGATGAGAGCAGCGGGGAAAGGAGTGTGGAGCCTCCTGCGCCCTGGCACGGTGCAGGCAAACCTGGTGCCACAGCCCCGGGGGGGACGGCAGGGGATGGCAGCCTCTGAGCCTGGCTGTGCCAGGAGCAGAGCTGGCACTCGGTGAGGCGCCCGCACAGGGGGAATCTCGTGCTGGGCCCCTCGCCGTGGTGTGGCACAGGCGGGCACTGGGAGCTGCTTCATGGCTATTTCTTGGCTCTGTGTGCATGCCATCCTTGCAGCATTGGGCAGCCTTGCTGCCAGCCTGTGCTGGCACTGCATCACAGGGTGGGAGCAGAGCCCCGCAGGATCCCACAGGCTGTTGGTGATGGGATGGGTGATTTTGGAGCCGGGGCTGCCCCACTACTTGCAGTAGGTCTGGGGCTGGCAGGGCTGCTCTCAGCCCTCCTCAGTGAGTGCCTGTTGCCTGGCCAGGGGAAGCGGAGCCTGCTCAGCCCCAGGGGCGGCACCCACTCCCCGGGGGTGCAGAGCAGGTCTGCCCGGCTCTGCCGGCTTTGGGCGTGCTCTGAGTCACCGCAGCCCTGCGCTCCCAGCTCTGCAAGGCGCCTGCCTCGCACCCGCAGGCATCCCGGGCTCTGCTGCCAGGGCTTCAGCAGCGGGTGGGGGGAGCGAAGAGCATCACCCAGGTGATGGTAACAGAGTCATTCCTGCCGCTGCTCGCTGTCCCCCAGCCTGGACAGCGTGGCTGTGCCCTGCCCAGCAGAGGGGTGATGTGCCCCACCGCCTGCCTGCCCTCCCGCCTCTGCAAAATGGGAAAAGCTCCAAGGTATCAAAGCGTGGGTCAGGAGGCGGCAGCAGCGCTGGCAGGGCTCCATGTGGGAATGATTAAACACTTGCCAGGGGGTGGAGAAGGAGCATCCCAGTGCTCTAGGGTTTAGGGTTGGAGAACGATGGCGTGTGAACCTTGCAAAGTGAGAGGTCCCATTGGCACCTGCATCCTCTGCAGGTTCTGCCCTGGGAGCAGCCTGTTCCTCTTGTTCCTCCCTTGCAGCCCTGGGCAGCACTCAGCACCTCAGAGTGGCAGAGGGGAGAAACTGTGGCCTGAGGCAGTTCACAGTGATGGTGGGCACTGGGAGGACTGAGAGACGGGGACCAAAGGGTTGGTGTTGGCCTGAGGCAGGATTGGAGCCCCAGAGCTGTTCCCAGCCCAATCCCAGTGGCATTAGTACCCCATATCATGGGGCCTCTGGGCATATCTTGTTGTGGGGTGCCAAGTTGGTTGCACAGAATCCTGCCCAGGGAGGGATGGCAGAGCTGCCATAGAGACATCAGGGCTGCATGTCCAGACAGCAGTAGAGGCTCCTCTGTGCCGTGTGAGCACTGCCCACAGCATCAGGTCGTAGCTGTGCCCTCAGAGTGACAGGTTGAGTCTCTGTGGGAGTGTCCTCAGCCACATGCTGTCCCCTGGCAGGGGCCCTGCAAGGCTCTGCCTGTGCCCAGCCTTGGGAGCATCACCTGCCACTGTCACCTTGCACAGACTCTGAGGCACAACTGGGACCCTCGGGTGAGGCAGGCACTCTGCTGTCCACGCTGCCCATCATCACCCCAGCAGGTGCTGCCACATGTGCAGAACCATGCTCAAGCCTAGGAGATGCCTTAGCAGAGACAAACCCAATGCTGCCAGCATTGGTGCCCAGGTGCCCAGGGCACCTGGAGAGGAGGCCAGGGTATGGAACGCAAAGTGGGTGGACCCTGCTCTACTCTGGGTTGGCTCTGCTTGGGAGGACAGCCCAGAGCCTTTGCCAGGCAGGGCTTTTGCCACTGCACTGTGGCTGTTGTCCCTCACCTCATCATAAGCCAGACCTGACACCGCAGTGACAGGCATGCTGTCGGGGGTCCCCTTTCCCATCTCTGCTCCTGGGTGATCCTCCCGGAGCACAGGGCAGAGCAGTGCCATGCTGAGGTTCTGCCCCTTGCCAGAGGCGGTGGCTTGGCTGCACAGCCCCAGTCCCCTCCCCGCCCAGCCCTGCAGCCATCCCAGCGGCGGGGCGTCCCCATCCCCCTGCGCCTTGCGGTAGCGTTCACTGCTTCGCGGAAAATGTGATGACTCGGCAGCCCCTGAGTTTCCAGGCCTGGTTCCAGCTGCTGGGTGGAGAAACTTCTGCAGTTGTCTTTAGGTTTGGCACAGCTGAAGGCTTCATGGTCGGGGGGACTGGAGGGGAGATCTGGTATCCCCAGCTGAAGGAGAGCTCTCTCTCTCTCTGTGTCCCTACCTGAGGTGGCACAGTGTCACTGAGGTGGCTGTGGGGAAGGCAGGGCTGGCACAGGATGAGCAGCTCTGGTCCCAGCTGGAGGCTGCTGAGCCCTGCGGCGCCAGGGATGGGGCCTGGGCTCAGCTCCCAGCAGTGCTTTGGGCTGTTTCCACTGCAGCCACAGCCCAAACTCCCTGAGCTGAGGGAGCACAGCCACTGGGACCCGAGGTTAAATAAGCGGGGCTGGTACTCACACATGTCCCCAGGGCAGGGGGTGACAGCTCGCTGTGCCACCAGGACATACAGAGGCTGTGAAAGCTGCTGGGATGTCTCCTGGTCCATGCTCACAGGCCAGTCCCATCCTGGTGGGCAGCAAGGCACCCCCCAAGCCCGTCCTCTTGCTGAGTGAGGTTACCTCCCCTCCTGGTTGGGGAGGTGCAGGGCAGTGGCACAGCAAGATCCGAGGGAACGCTGTGTTCCAGAAATCCCTGCTTGGCTGCTGAGCCCAGAGACCAGAGCAGGTAGAACTGACCCTTTGCTCCTTGGGCAAGCCAGTGTCCAGAGCAACTGTGTCCATGGAGGAGTTGTGCCCCATGCAGGGCTGCAGCAGCAAAGGCTGTGGCTGGAGGTGGAGATAGCTGGCCTTGCCCAGGCTGCTGCAGGGGCACCAAGGCTGTGCCCAGGCAGGTGCAGTGAGTCTGCACAGACTCAGATTCTCTCCAGCTGGGCCAGGCAGGCACAACCCAGCTGGAGCGTCCCAGGACTCCAGTGGCTGGTTTGTCCTCTTGCTGGCCTGGAGCTGCTCTTTTATATGCTTTGAAGCTGCAGGAGCCCTACCTTGACTCTAGCCTGGGAAAACCTGTCTGTGCCACTACTGTAGGGGACAGTGCCTTTTGACACTGGGGCATGTCACATCTTTTTCCAGGATTTTCCTTCAAAATCAAGGGTCCCTCCTGTCCCATGTCCCTGGATCACTATTCTCAGCCCAGCAAGGCCCACCAGCAACTGCTTCATCAGCCAGGGACTCCTCAAATTCAGATCTTCCATTACCTGCCACACTGCAGAGACACCACAGTCCCCAGCACTGCTTGCACTACCTCTATCCCAGCCACCCTCCAGGCTGCTCATGGCAGCAAACAACCCTGTGCTCCCCGCCCCCAGTGTGGTCACCTGTGCTGCCAGCCTGCACCCCACAATGGACCTACGTGGGGACAGCCACTGAAAGCCTCTTTGCAAATGTGTTTTGGGGACCAGCCAGCTGTAACCTCCTTGATCCTGCCTTGGGCCCCCGGGTAAACCTGGCAAACCCTCACTGCAGCGAGCAGCTCCAGCCTCCTCCCAGCCGGCTGCAGCTGCCCAGCTCTGGAAAGGGGCCTTTAAAAACAGTCCCCAGCCCACTGGAGACGACAGCAATCAGGCCCAAACCTCCCCCTGTCTCATTTTTGGGGAGGTACTCCATTTCAGGGGCTGGAGGACCTCACCCCAGTACCTGTGAGCACTCACCTTGCACTCAGGTCATTGGGGGCTGGCCAGCTGCCCATCAAGCCGGTGTCCAGCAGCAGGGATGGGTATCCCCAGAGCTGGCTGTGGCACTGGTTTGTTGGGTCAGCCTCATCACCCCAGGTGCTGGTGGATCTCAGTCCCAAATGCTTATCAGGGGAACTCTAAGAGCCACAGCTGTTATCCTGGGCATCCATCACTTGAGCAGATGTATATATGGCATTTTTGGCGTTCAGCCCTTGGAGCTGTGGGCATTAAAGGTTAAAAATCTTGCCTGTGCTGGAGCCAAGGCATTGCCTTTTGCTCCCACCCTGATCTCTGTGTTCAGGGTGCAGTGGAAGGGTAGATGTGGACACAGAGTGACACGAAGAGGCTCTGGTGGCAGAGCTGTACCTTTCTGCTGGTGGAACATCTGAGTCCTAGACAAAGTGACAAACAAGCTGAGCTGAGCTGCAGGGCCAGGGCTCCTTTATCCTTAGCCCACTCCAGGCAGGGACCTCTGCAGAGACGTGACTGTGACCATGGACCCGGACTCCTGGCACCAGTCCCATTTGGCCAGGACCTGGGAAATTAACTACTGCCCATGCAAAGGGAAGGGGATTCATGTTCACTGTCCCCTTTCTCAGCTGGCTCCATCAGCCTGGGAGTTGTCAGAAGGGTTGGGGTATGGCCCTGAGGTTGGAGATGGGTCCTGGACCAGGTCCCCTGTGTCCCCCTCTCTTCTTAATTGTATGCAAGAGCTGGAGCTTTCCCATGTCTTTGTCCAGATACTGGGGGCTGTTCTGTCTGTCACAGGTCCCACCTGACAAACTTCTGAGTGTTTTGTCAAGGGATTCTGGTGTTCTAGATGACAGGTGTGGGATGTGTCCTCCTCTGACAGCTCGGTGGCTCACAGTAATGAGCAGAGCTTGAATAGCCCCCATAGGTGGCCGTGCTGGCCACTGGGATAAACTCCCACGACCACAAAGGCTGAACTGGCTTCCGGACTGATGCATCACTGAACCTCTTCCAGCACTGTCCCAGATCTCCAGCGCTGATGTGAAGCCAATGGCATCTCTGCTGTGAATGCGAGCTGGCACTCGGCCACGCATTGCTCAGACCCCGCACAGCAGCGCAGAGCTCGGCCCGGCACGCAGCCTGGGGGCACAGCCTGGTCCCGGGGCAAGCCCCAAAGCACAGCGCCTTCCCACCCGGGCACGGCTCGCTTCAGCCAGCCCCTCGGATGGGCAAAGCGTGGTTTGGGCACCTCTGTGCCACGCCCAGGAGCCTCTCCGAGCGTGCACTGCCCCCGCTGCAGCCTGCCACGGCACGGCACGGCACGGCACGGCACAGAAACACCCCAATGCTGCCCTCGGCGGACCCAAACCCCGCTCCGCAGCCGCACCTGCGCGGGAATTAAAGCACACAGAGCTGAAGGGCGCTGAAAGGTGCGGCACAGAGAGAGCCGAGGGTGCACAGCACTCCACGGCCACACTCCGTGCCCTGTCTCCCTCCAGCATCCCATTCCACCGCTGCTCCCTCCTTCCCTCCCTCCCCGCGCTGGGGGCTGGCTCGGGCGCGCCCTCCCAGCCTGGAGCCGCCATCAGTCCGGTGCTGTCTCCTCCCCTCCGGCTCCTCCCGCCCCTCCTGCCCCAGCTCCCGGCGCTGCTGCTGCTGCCGGAGCGGCTCCAGCCCGGCAGAGCCCCCGCCGCAGCGAGCTCCCCCGAGACCCGGCCAGCAGCGAGCCTCCCACCCGCGGCCGGCAGCTCTGCCCGCAGCTCTGCCCGCAGCCGCGCTCTCCGGGCCAGCTGCGGAGTGACCGCAGAGCGCACGGACCTGCGGCCACAGCAGCAAATGCGCCCAGCGAGCGGCGGCCGCCCCCGCTGCACTTCTCCCGGGCCGGAGGCGAGCTGTGCCCTGGCCCAGGGACAGCGGGCCCGGCCGAGGTGCCGCGCGCTGGCCGGTCCCCATTGATGCTGTCTTGTCACCCGCGCTCGGAAAGCATGTGGGGACCCGGCTCCTGGCTGCCGTGGGACCAGGGGCTGGCTGGGGACAGCCACTGCTAAGAAACTGCCCCCCCACCCCAACTTGTCATCCCTCTGATCTGCTGCCACCAGGTCCCCCATGAGGTCACCGCTGCTGCCGCTGCTGGTGCTGTGGGTGCCGCGGCTCCCCGGGACCCTGGCAGAGGTAAGCGCTTGGCTCCCCAGCCCCCGCTTTGGCTCCGCATCCCTTGGCTCGCAGCTCGCCGCGAGATGCTGCCCCGCCGGGGGAGCCGGGGCTCGGTGCCTCTCTCTGGCCGTGCTGCTGCGCCACATCAGCGGCGTTCGCCATCCCGGGCGGCGCTTGCCCCGCTGCCCCTCGCCCTGGGACCCTGGGCTCGCTGCCCGGGGCCGCGGCGTGTCCCTGTTGCCGTGGCTGCGCCGCTCCCCGCCTGCAGTGGCCCGGCTGCTGTTCCCAGGGGTCCCCAGCCGCTTCGCTCTCCTCTGCCAAAAGCCCCGCCATCGGTGGGGAGCTGGAACGAGTCTGCCCGCAGAGCCGAGATTAAAGAACGCCAGGAAGATGATGGTTCTGCTGTGGCTTGTTACAGGACAGGGAGTGGGCAGGAGACATTTCCTTTAACGTGGGGGGAACTGACGCCAGTCCAAAGCCAGGCACACCCTGCTGGGAGCAGGCTGTGAGAGAATGGGTGTCCCCGCTGCCGGGGAGAGTGCCTGGGGCTCCGGGGACTCTGCTCTGCCCGTGGGCGGTGGCAGCTGAACTGAGGTCTGTGGTCCCTGCATCCTCTCCCCTTGCTGGTGGGGAGGAGGTGTGCCTGTAGAGGGAATGAGACTGCCAGGCCCTGTCCGGAGCTCAATCCCTCCCTCTCTTCTCCTGTGCCCTGGCTGGTTTGGTGGCTTCTTCCCTTGTGGGCATGGCCCCTTGCTGGTGTGCAGCCCCAGGTCCTGTGCAGAAGGCCAGGGCAGCCCCCAAGCTGCATGTGCCGAGTCTGTCTCCCTGCCTGGGCTAAGGGAGGTCTGAGAAGTGACCCAAGCTCTCCCAGGAATATGGGTCACAGCCCACAGATGCCGTGTCAGGGCCAGCACAACCCCTGGCCTGGCACAGGGCAGCTCTCCCAGGTGCTGGTCCCAGCTCAGCCCCCCTCATCCTGCCCCTCTCTCACTTGATACCTTCAATCCCCCAGGACGAGAGATGCAACCACACAGCACAGGCAGGACTGGAGGGCCAGGATGCACGTGGTGAAAGAGGTGAGCCACAGGAATGAGGTTCCTAGGCTGAGGAGGGTGGGATGGTCTCAGTGCCTGGAGGGGTGAGATGAGCAGATGTGCTGCACCAGGACTCTTGGAGTAAAGAGTGGCTTTGTAAATACTCTGCTTTAGGCTAACTATAGGCTACAGATCATACCCAGGGAAGGAGCACAGTCCCATCCTTCTCGAGCAACCAACTGCATGGGGCACTGTGAGAGATGGACAAGGCTCCAGACCCCCCTTTCCACAGAGCACTGGGTGGGCTCAGCAGCAGCACAGCCTGAGGTGTCCTGCTCAGAACCTTGGGGTTGCCTGGGTAGGATCAGAATCTGTGAAGCAGACCCACAGCTGCTGTAGGCCTGGAGCCAGCACCGTGCCCACATGGCATCAGCCTGTGAGAAATCACCTGGATGATCCACAGGCACCTGTCAGGGCATGAGGTGTATCTGGATGTGCTGTCTGTGATGGGGTCAGTGGGAACATGAGCAGTGCTGGGGTCACAGGCCTC
Source organism: Cichladusa arquata (assembly GCA_026413545.1). NCBI lineage: Eukaryota > Metazoa > Chordata > Aves > Passeriformes > Muscicapidae > Cichladusa > Cichladusa arquata. The sequence continues at coordinate 5,492,269 of JAOTQP010000981.1, forward strand.
TGGCCCATTTTAGATACATTTGTGCTGCAGATGTGAGGAAGGTGACAGAGGGAGGCAGGTGATGAAGCTGCTGGAAACTCAGGAGAAGCAGAGAAACGTGGGCTGAGAACTCATACCGTGAGGAGATAAGAAAGAGCTTGCAGTAACAAACCATCCTTGCCTGCAGGCCAGGCAGGACAGTGACCTGTGGGCTGCCTTCAGGTCAGCTGTGCCTGGTGCTCCAGATGTCTGCTGACTGCAAGGGTAGCCCAGGGCAGCTGGCCCAGGTACAGACACCTCACCCATGGGCACCCAGCTACACTGAGCTAACCTTTCCTGAGCTGTCTGATCCTAAAGGTGCACTTGGACTTTCCAGGGATGGCACTGAGAAGGCCTTTCCCAGGGGCACTACGTGCTCCTGTTCTTGTCCATCTGATGTCCTCTGGTCCCTTTGCCCTCACCAGCAGGCTCCAAACCAACAGCATTGCATGGAACAGAAGTTGCACATAGTTCTGAAAGTGTTCAGCTCTGGGAATGAGACACACAGCTCCTGAGCAGTGCCAAGGGTGTCCCTGCCCCGGGCTCACCCCACACTGCTCCTCCCTGGCTGTGCACAGGCTGCCCCATTGCAGGCCTCTGGGGCACTCATTGGGCTTGGTTCATGCTGTCTCACTGTGCCAGACCCTAGGTAAGCCTGTCATAACATGTTGCACACCATAAATTTTAACTGCTAATTGTTACACAAATGTCTTATTAGCACTAGAGCTATTCTGGCATTCTCCAAAGGCTGAGGGCAATAGAAAGCTCATGGATGTGCCACTTGAGTTAGTGCTGGACTTGGCAGTGCTGGAGGAACAGTTGGACTCAATGATCTTAAAGGGCTTTTCCAACCTAAATGGTTCCATGACTGACAGCAAAGCTGAGGATGGGTGTGTGTAACAACCTGCTGGGGACATTGTGGGGCAGAGATGGACTCTGCCCTGGTCACACCACCAGCTTGGGCTGACAGACAGGCTCTGCCTGGCTCCTGTTGTGTAGGTGACTCCTGAGCAGCTCTAAGGGCAGGAATTCAATACCAGTGTGAACCACTGACCTACCAATCAGGCCAAGCCCTGTATACCACTTCCCTGTCCCCAGACACTGTCCTCTGGGATGCCACAGCACTGGCCCCACAGCCCCAGTGCACTGACCTCACTGTAAAGCACAATCAAGGCGGGGACACACCTCAGCAGGGCCTGGGGCCAGGCTGGTCTCACATTCCCTCCCTGTATGCAGTGTCCCAGTCTTCCCATGTCACCTCTGAGCTGGGCAGGATGGGGCAGCTCATTGTCTGGATCCCCCAAAGCAGCCTTGCCCCCTCCTCTGTCAGAGCCCACACAGAGGCAATTGCAGGGAGCATAATGGCCCCCCTGCCATAGCCATCCTGCCCCCTAACTGGCCACTGTCTTGTTTCTCCATGGGGGACCCAGAGCCTTCAACATATTTTGAGCGGGCTCAAAGGTGATGACCAAGGTAATGAGGAATGGATTATACCCAGCCAGGGAGCTTCTCTGCCTTAAACCAGGACTCTCTGACAAAGCACATGATGACCTGAAGCCTCCTGGTCTTTCTCCAGTGGAGCAGGTGCTCCATGCTTAGGAGCATCTCTTTGGCAGCTTCCTTTGACCTGAGTCCATGAAGGTTTCTGAACATTCCTGTGTTTCCCAAAGGCTGTTCAGGGTGGTGGCCAGTGCCTGGTGTACCCCAGCAAGGGTGGGTGGCTGGGAGCTGGCCCTGCAGGCTGGCACCCAGCACCACCAATCCCTGCTGAGAGTTTTGGATTTGTCTCTGCAGGCAGCCTGCTGAATGTCAGTGTGAGTGACCATGACCGGTCAGACTCCCTCCTTCTGTCCTGGGACGAGCCAGAGGGAGGTGCCAAGGGATATTTGCTTGCCCTCTCCTCCCTGGGGTCAGGCATGCTGCTGCAGAATGGGTCTGCTGGACCCAACACCACCAGCTTCTGGTTCCATGGGCTGACTCCTGGCACAGGGTACGAGATCGAGGTGACAGCCACGCTGGCCTGCATGGACACCACCAGCCAGACCATCACAGCACAGACAAGTAAGGGCTCCCCAGGACCTCAGTGCTCCTACCAGTGATTGTTGGGCTGTTTGGAGTCCTGCTAGTTCATGGGAGGTTGGGCTTTTCCTCGCTTTCACAAGAACTAGGGTCCTTCCTGGATCCCCAGAGTCTTAGGGGTCATTGCCTCATCCTTGTGGAGGAAGGTCCTGCCCTGCACCTTGTATGGGCTGGGTTCATGCTGTGTCTTCTCCTCCTTGAATAATGGAGATATTGATGGACTAGCTCATGATGTGGCTTGCAGAGAGCCGAGGGGTGGGAAATGCCATGCTTGGAGGTCTAGAAATAGCTACAAGGAAGGAGAATCTGCTCCAAAATTTTGGCACGTCTCTGTCAATTACTGCTCACCCCAAGGCCTTGCTCTGTGCCAAGGGCTGGTGGCTCTACAGCTCAGGTGGGGATGGCAGTCCTTGCCTGCACCTCTCCAGAAGATCCTTGAGTAAATCAGTGCAGGTGAAGGTGGGAAACCTAGCAAAGGAGAGTAGAGCTGGAGGGAGGAGATTGGGCAGTGGAAGGGCTGGTGTCGGGCAGCAGTGGCGGAAGCAGAAGCTGGGTGTCACAGAAAAGCAGGTGGCAGGACCCACAGGGCCAGCAGGAACAGAGGATCTGTCAGCAGGTGAGCTTCCAGGTGATGATGGCTTCACCTTTATGTGTTGGCCCTGACCAAGCCTCCCTGCTCAGTTCAGAGTAACCACTGAGAGTCGTCCAGGGGGATGGTGCAGCCCACAGGTCCCATGGGAGGCTGTGAGTGGTCAGGGAGGTGATGAGGCTGTGCTTGGGGAATCCTTGCTGGAGCCCCTCTGTTCTGGAGACAGGCTCAGAGAGCTGGGTTTGTTCAGCCTGGAGAGGAGAAGGCTCCAGGGACCCTAAAATGACTTTTAGCACCTAAAGGGGATTTGAAAATAGAGAAATAGAGGCTTTTTGCATGGGAAGATGGTGGCAGGACAGGAGGGAAGAGTTTTAAACTGGCTGAGGAGAAGTTTAGATCAGATCTTAGGAAGAAATTCTTCCCTGTGAGGGTGGTGAGGCCCTAGCACAGGTTGCCCAGAGAAACTTTGGCTGCCCCATCCCTGGAAGTGTCCAAGGCCAAGCTGGACAGGGCTTGGAACAACTTGGGGTAGTGAAAGGCGTCCCTGCCCATGGCCAGGGGTGGGACTGGATGAGCTTTAAGGTCCCTTCCAACCCAAACCATTGCAGGATTCTGTGGCTGGCTCCTGTGGCGCTGGCTGGCAGCCCCTCAGCAGCCTGTGAGCAGCGTGCCAGGCCAGGCACTCCAGGCCAGTGGCCACAGTGCCTGTCCCGTTCCCTCAGGTCCGGCCCCTGTGCGCAACCTGAGCCTGAGCAGCGGCGGGAGCCGGGCCTCGCTGCGGGCAGCCTGGGCCCACGGGCACGGCCAGCGCGACGGCTACAGCCTGGCCCTGTGGCACAGCGACTCCCAGAGCCTGCTGAGGAACCTGTCCCTCCTGCCCAGCGCCTCCAGCTTCCTCTTCCAGGGGCTGCTGCCTGGCAGCGAGTACGCCCTGAGGGTCAGCACGCTGGCTGGGGCCCGCCAGGCCAGCACCAGCATCCACCAGTGGACAGGTAGGGAGTGATGGCTGTGCCTGCCCGAGGAGGGAGGGGTGGTGGGAAGGGTTTGGCAGGAAGGATGCAGCCTGTGTGCTGGGCTGGCAAGGGGAGGAGGTGTCCAGTCTTGGGATGGAGAGCTTGTGTATGGTGGGGAACAGGTGGAATGTTTCACATCCCCACTGTGAGCCCAGTGCCTGGGCCGAGGGTAAGACTTTGCACCTTGGGCCTGCCTTGCAGCACCCACAGCTTGGATTTGTCTGTTCCCGAGGGAGGGGGGCAGTCTGGGGATCCTGGATCTCTTGGCTGCAGGAGTGCTGCAGTACCCAGTCTGCCACCCCTCTGCCCTGCAGCCTGGAAGAACACAGTCATGTGGAGGGACCTCGAGGGCCCTCCAACCTGTGTGGGAGGTGGCACGGGAGGGACATCCCTCAGTAGACCCCTACCAGACCTTCATCCCCCATGCCATAGAGAGCAGCTGTGGGCACAGGGGCCCCTGGGGAGAGAGCAGGGTCCAGGGACCTCCAGCCCGAGTGCTGAACCTTGTCCTGCTCTTCCCCTCAGCTCCCTCCGTCCCCACCCAGCTGAGGCTCAGCCCAGCTTCCAGCACCAGCCTCGTTTCCTCCTGGGCAGATGCTGCAGGGGCTGCCTGGCTCCACCTTGAGCTCCGAAACCTCCTCACCCAGAAGGTCAGCATGACCCTGTCAGCCAGGAGGGGCCTCACCAGCTACACCTTCCAGCATCTGCACCCTGGCACTCAGTACTGGCTGGGGCTCAGCGCCATGGCTGGCCCCTACACCCTGGTGGGACCCAATGCCACTGCCTGGACGTGTAAGTATGAGCTTGCTGCCCCCAGCTTTCTCCCTGCCTCTGGTCCAGCCTTTGAATCCAAAGATCTCCTGACAAAGCCTTGGGTGCACAGGGTGATTTTGCTTGGACCTGGCTGAAAGCTGCTCCAGGACCCAGCTCTGGGGCACTGCTATATCCACCCTTCAACAGGTGGATCCCCTGTGCTGCTGCTTCTGCCTGGGATGTAGTGGGAGCAGCCTGTGGCCTCTTCCCTAGAAGGAGGATGGAAAGGCTGCAGATCCCACTGGTGTTCAGGGCTGCTGGGGCTTGGCTCTCCTGTGCCTCAGGGCTGTACAAGGGCAGCAGAAAAGTGGGGCAAGGGACAGCAGTTGAGCTGGTTTGAACTGGAGGCCTCTGGGAGGGGTTTATAGAAGAATGTGAAAAACTTTTTACATGGGCATAATTTTACAGTGATAGGACAAGGGGTGAATGGTTTTAAACTAAAATAGGAGAGATTTAGATTAGATGTTAGGAAGAAATTCTTCCCTGTGAGGGTGCTGAGGCCCTGGCCCAGGTTGCCCAGAGAAGCTGTGGCTGCCCCATCTCTGGAAGTGTCCAAGGCCAGGTTGGACAGGGCTGGAGGGCTGGGATAGTGGAAGGTGCCCCTACCCATGGCAGGGGGGTGAAATGAATGAGCTTCAAGTCCTTTCCAATCCAAACCATTCTACAATTCTGTGATTCTGTGAAATGGATTTTTGGTGCTCTTTGATTTTGTCAAGGATATGTTGTGGTAGCACCTGATAACGTCGTCCTAGTGGATCTTCCCAATATGATGGGTACTGTGAAAATACAGCCAAGGAATCCAGGAGCCTCTGGCAGGTCAAAACAGTGAGGGCAGCCCTCCCAGAACCCACTATTGCACCATTCCCCCAGGCTACTCTCTGCTCTGGCCTCAAGCTGATGAGAGCACTGAAGGAGTGGGATATTGCTGGTGACACCACATCCATAGCCCAGTAAAAAGTTCTAGTCCTGAACTTGCTCTCCTGGATGTTTCCGGAAAAACCAGGAGGGAAATGGAGAGGGCAGAGCACATTCACACCGAACACCAGGGTAGCATTGGTGTTCAATTGATGGAGGTGCCAAGCTGCAGACTCAGAGCTGCTGTGGCCAGTGGCTTATCCTGGCACTGGCCAAGCACTGATGGTGTGTATGCTGGAAGGACCTGGGTGCCACCAGGTGTCAGCTCTCCAGCTCCTTCCTGCTCCACCTGCCAGCCTGGGAGGCTGGCGCCTGCTCCCTGCTGACTCTGCACATGAGATCTTGGAAAGCCTCCAGAGCTCCAGCTGGTTTGTGTCTGCTCTGGAGTGAGGCTGATCCCTGCTGTTGCTGTCTGCAGCTCTGACCTGCTCCACTGAACAAAATTCCCCCGTGCCAGACACATGAGCCAGGGGCGTCTGGCCAGGAGTTTGGTCCAGGCCAGTTCCTGGGAATATCAGCAAGCTCATGATGGGATGTGAATGGAGTGGAGGGAGACTTAGGAATTTCTCAGCAAGGCTGCCAGCTTTGTCTGGGCTCTGTTAGTCCAGGAATGCTTGTGCTGGGGAGTGCAGATGGCTCGCTCCAAAAGGATGTGTAAGGCTGGATGTAACCCTGCCAGGAATGAGGCTCAGGAGAGTAAGGGGTACAGAGTACCTCACCCTGACTCACACAATCCTATTCCCTTCCAGACCCCCTGAGCCCTGACAATGTGACCCTGAGCAGTGCAGAGGAGCAGAACTCCCTAGAGGCTCGCTGGAGTATCCCAGGGGGACAGAGGGAGTTCTACCTGGTGACACTGCGAGAGGGGGAGGACAGTGCTCCGACCAGGAACATCAGCGTTGGTGGGGACAATGACCACGTCACCTTCCACGGGCTGAGCCCTGGCCAGCAGTACTCTGTGCAGGTGGTGGTGGTGGCAGGGCCGTACAGGGCATCAGCACACAGCACAGCAGCCTGGACAGGTGAGCAGAAAGGCCATGCATGGCCCTTGAGGCTGCTCCTGCTGCCTGGAGGGGGCTGGGGGTGAGGAGGCACAGGGACAGGGCACCTGGGACACCTGGTCTCAAGAGCAGTTTGTGGATTAGAGCAGCAAAATCTGCCTCTCCACAGTTGCTGGTGAGGGGCTGCTCAGAGGTCCTGGGCAGGCTTGTGCCAGCAGGTGTTGGGCACAGATCAAGATCCTGCTTTGTGCTTTCTGGACTCTGTCTGGCATGCTGCAGGCAGCTTCCTCCCTTCCCCTCAGCACAGCTGGATGGGTGAGGCAGGGAAGCACCATCAGCCCTCCCAGAGGGGGCATCTCCCTGTGCTCAGTCTCTCCTGGGTGACTTTTGGAGCCGCAGTTGGTGCCGTCTCAGAGCTGCCACTCTGGGAAGGGACAATTGGAGCTGTACACGGTATGGGGAGGTACCCAGCCAACCCATGGTGCTGGGGGCACTCAGAGCTCTCACTGCAGCCCCTTCTGCCCCGTGTGGATGGAGACAACTGCAGTGTCACAGAAGCACAGAACTGTTAGGGCTGGAAGGGACCTCTGGAGATCATCTACTCTAGGGTCACCTAGAACAATTTGAAAAGCAGAAAATACCTCATGAAAGCAATCTTCCTGCCTGATGCACTGCCCTGTGTCGTGCTGTCCTTGTCCCTTGCAGAACCACGAGCACCAGCTGGTGTGAGCCTGTCCAGCCAGGGCAGCCCCCACAGCCTGCTGGCCAGCTGGGAGGAGGCAACAGGGGAGGGCTATCTGCTGCTCCTCAGCCTTGCAGAGCACCCTGTGAGGAACAGCTCCGTGCTCAGGGATGTCACAAGCTTCACCTACAAGGGCCTCCACCCTGGGACCCTCTACACCTTTGAGGTCAGCACCGTGGCTGGTCCCTACACATCCTCACCCCGGCGCATCTCCAACTGGACATGTGAGTGCACAGCCCCAGCTTCCCACTGGATCTGCCCTTCCCCCTGATGTCATACCTCAGGGCACTGACAGCACACATCTTCTACAGCTTCGTCCAATAGCTGGGCAAAAGGGTCAGCAGGAGGCAGAGGTGCTGCTGGATGTGTCTGACCCTGCTCTGTTTCCCAGTCACCAGCTGAGCCCAGTGCCCTTCTCCTCCTGTGGCACTGCTCAGGCTGCCACTGCCTTGAGCCACCCCCTCCACCACCTCCTCCAGCACCAGAACAATTTTTTCCCTGTGCCAGTTTGAGCTGTGCTGGCCCAGTCCCTGCTGGACTGGTGTGTGGGTGTCAGCAGGGCTGACAGAGGTCAAGGCACCTGGATGCAGGTTTTCCCAGGAAAGGGACTCCTTTGAGTTGCACTTCTGCCAGGTGATTCTAGACCTTTCCTTTTCTAGACCCTTTGCCCCCAGAGCAGCTGACCCTCAGCAATGAGGGCCACAGCACCTCTCTGCAAGCCTCCTGGAGAGCAGCTTCCTCTGGCAGCACTGGCTACACTGGGACTCTCCGAGAAACCAAGTCGCAGGAGCAGGTCAGGAATGTGACTGTGGGGAGTGACTGGACAAATGTCACCTTGGAGAACCTGGTCCCTGGGCGACAGTACACACTGGAGATGGCTGCTGTGGCTGGGCCTTACAGCTCCCCTGTGCGATCAGCCACCGACTGGACGTGTGAGTGTGACCATCCCACCCCTCCCTTCTGCAGGTCACAGCCACCACCTGCCCACGAGAGCAGAACCCTCAGAGCACGAGAGTGGCCCCTGTGAGGGGAGGTGGGGAATCAGACAGGTGCATAGACAGACAGAATGGGCAGTCAGCTGGAGCCACATTCAGCCATATCAGAAGTAAAAAGGTGTGCAGTGCAGGAGGAACCCATCACTGAACAGGAAACATTTCCAAATGTCACCTGGGGAAGGTGGGGGCCTGCTCCCGTGTCTGCTGTGGAGCAGGAGCTCTGGCTGCTCTGGGTTTGGTGTGCTGACTCCTGACCCAACCCCAGCAGGCACTGACAGTGGAGGGTGCTCAGGACAAGTGTGTGCAGCCCCCAGCCCACACCCTGCCTCCTCTCACTGCCTGGCTGTCTCTCCTCTCCTCTCTCAGACCCCCTGGCTCCAGCCGGCGTGACTCTGACCAACACCCGGCGCCCCATGGGGCTCTCGGCCTTCTGGGACAAGGCTGCTGGAGACGTGGACCAGTTCCACCTCCAGCTTTACAGCAAGAGCCATGCAGCACAGAGGAACATCTCAGTGGGGCCAAACACCCACAACTTCACATTCCTGGGGCTGTCCCCTGGCACTCAGTACTTCCTGAAGGTGACTGTCCTCGCTGGCCCATACAGATCCTCGTCACACTTTGCCACTGAGTGGACATGTGAGTCAGAAGTGTTCCCAGTCTTTTGCAGGGATGGGACATCCTGGCACTGCCTGCAGGACTAGCAGTGACACAAACTTGTCTGGGTGGAGGGAGGGCTCTGGTGATACTGCATACTCCCTGTCCTGGAAGACAGAGCACATGTCATAGGTTAGGTGCTGTGTGCTGGGCCCCAAAAGACCCTTTTGCCCAGCTTAGATTTTCCCCAGTCAAGTTGAACCTTGGTAATCTCAAGGCCAGCCAGGGACTGGTGGGAGAGGGAGGTGATAGAGGAAGCACAGAGACCTGTATGGGTTTGCTGCTCCCTGTCTGTGGAGCAGAGCAGCCCACTGGGAGCTGAGTGTTCTCAGCACCTGCCTGCTAGCAGCACCCTGGGGACATGCACAGGCAGCTTGCATGTCCCCCAGGAGGACAGGAGATCTGGTGGTCAGGTGCCCCCACTTCTCTTTAGCCCTGTGCAGAGGTGCAGGCTGTGCCCTGGCTTCTCCAGGCAGCTCCTCCACCACCTCACGGGTCTCCATGCTCCCCTTTCCTCCAGATCCGCTGTCCCTGGCTAACGTGAGTGTACAGCCTGGCCAGAAACCCCAGGAGCTGCACGTGAGCTGGGTGGAGTCCGGAGGTGGCAGAGATCACTTGGTGCAGCTCTCAGTGGCCGAGTCCCTGTCCATCATCAGGAATGTGTCTGTCCCCCGTGGAGTGTCCCAGCTGGAGCTGCAGGGGCTGGTGCCAGGCTCCCGGTACCGCGTGGAGATCATTTCCCAGGCTGGGCCTCATCGCATCTCCTCCCAGACCGCCATCGGCTACACCGGTAGAGCACAGCTCCCCTGCTCCCCCCAGCCCTACACCCTGTGTGGATGCCCTCAGTGCTCCAGCCCCCAGCTCCATTGCCACACTAGAGTCACTCTGAGCAGCCCAGGTTTGTCCCCAGTGACGCTGTTCCTCTCCCGCAGTCCCGCTGCCTCCTCGCTCCCTGTCTGCCAGCCCCGTCAGCACGGCCCGGGCTCTGGCTGTGCGCTGGGACCCTGCTCCTGGGCACAGGGATGGATACCTGCTCAGCCTGCTCCAGGAGGGCTCTGCTGCACCACCAAGGAACCTGCGAGCAGGGAAGGACAGCACCAATGTCACTGTGCCACAGCTGGAAGCAGGAACGTGTTACCTTGTCAGGATCTGGGCAGTGGCTGGACCCTACCGCTCCCTCCCTGAGAACATCACCGGCTGCACAGGTCAGCATCTGTGACAGAGGAGGGGAGG
>JAOTQP010000981.1:5509718-5521384 GCA_026413545.1 Cichladusa arquata
TTGCCCCAGCTGGTTTAAAGATGGCCCATTAGCAGATAATATGTGCCAGGAGATCAGGGTCACTGCCCCACCCAGCTCCAACAGATGGGGACAGAATACACATTGCTGGCCACATCCTGTATTGCAACCCAAGACACCCTCCTGAGGGGAAGGGGCTGGAGGAGAAAAAGGACTGTATGTGGTCCTGCAAGAACGCTACCAGCTCCCTGGATGTCACCTCACCCTCACGCCCCCAAATCCCCAGCAGAACCCCAAGGGTTCTCCACCAGGCAGCATTTGAGGAAGGCAGGAGATGGCACACAGGGAATATCAGGCAGCATAGTGGGCAGGGAGAGGGAAAGCTGAGGCTGCCAAGGGCTGTGTGTGTTGTCTCGGGAGCTGAGCAGATGTCCAGCCCCAGGATAGGAACTAAACCAGATTATTTGTAGGACCTTGGTGTGTGACTCAGAACCATGTGCAGATGGTGCAAAAATGAAACTGCTTTGGAAACAGTTCGAGTAGTGCCTGCTCAGTGAGGGGCCCAGAGGTTGGGCATAGCAAACACTCAGGCTAAGGTCCAAGTTCCCCATGAGACACACACATGGATCCCAATAGTCGTAAGTTCAGAGTCTTATTTGACAGTAAATAGAATCCAGGAACATGGAAGGACATATTTTCTTGTAGGGTACCTTAAAAACTGCTGATGGAAAAACTGGTTTTCCACTGCTAGCAAAGAATGGTATCTTTAGTCAGTCCTGTTAATTTAGCAGCTCACAGTTTCATCAAATGGGAACCATATCCACAGACATTTCTCTGATCCCCAGAGTCTGGAAGGTTATCCCAATTTCACTTTAAAGAAGCTTGCAGCAAGGATGGTTGATGGTGATAAAGGCATTGAGAACATTAGGAAAAGAGAATGAAAGTCCATGGGAGAGTGTGTGCCTGAGAGAGCTTCCCTTTCCACTGGGAATAAAGGGAGAATTACATCTGCCCAGAAGTTTTGTGCTGAGTGGGTGTTGGACCTTTCCCTTTCCCTTTCCCTTCCCTTTTTCATTCTCACTACTGTTCCTATGTGCAGACATGGAAAACTTAACTGATGGTTACTGAGCTGTTTTATATTCACACCTGTGCCAAACTGGGGCTCTTAAGCTGCGGGTTAGGGCAACACTGGCCTAGACTGGTGATAACACCCCGGGGGTGGGAAATTGCTGTTTATTCAAGTATTTTTAAAAAAAAAAAAAAAAAAAAAAAAAAAAAAGGAGTTTCCAGAGAGCCTTTGCCTTGAAAATTCCAGCCAGAGCGGGGTCATCAGGAGCAGAGAGCAATTCTGGTGTTGTGTTATCCTGCCTGGCAGGAGAATGGCTGACAGTGAACTCCCACTCATGTCCATCCCAGGTTCCTGGGCTGGCATGGGGATCTCAGAAGGTTCCAGAAGCTTGGAGACTGATCACCCATCAAATCTGTCTGTTCTGAATTGCTCACACCTCACTCTCAGGTGTGGCAGGGCAGGACTTCACCCCTCAGCTCTGGAGGGATAGAGAGGGGTCAGTGGGGTGGGGAGAGAACAGCAGGGCAGAGACCTCAGACCAAGGTCTGTCAGCAGCCTCGAGGGGGCTTCAACAGCAGCAAAAGCCCACCAGGACAGCCTCCACAGCCACTGATGAGCCAAGGCTCTGTGCCTGCCCCACCCACTGGGAGCTTTCCCCACACGGGAGCAGCTAATTCAGAGACATCAGGCCCTGTCATTAGTGCACCTGCCATGATTCAGTGACACCAGTCAGTGACATGTACTGAACTGGCCAGTTATTCAGGACCAGAAGGTACTGTCACACCACAGCTTTCTTACTTTCACACCACAGCTTACTTTCAGTTTGGCTGCCCCAAACAACCTAAATGTTCTCAGTACAAACAGCACTTGACCTAAATATCCTAAATATCTGACCTAAATATCTTAAATATCCAGCCTAAATATTCTCAGTATGTGGAACACTCAGCCTAAATATCCAACCTAAATATCCGCAGGAGACTGTGCTGCTGAGTTAATGATTATTAGGGTGGTGAAAAGCTGACAGCTCATTCCCACTCAGAATTTCTGTTCTTGTTTCCTGTCTTTCAGTGAGTTATTTATCCACAAGCCCTCATCTTTCATGCCATGGCATCTGCAGGCTCACTTTTCAAAGGAGGTCTGTGCCCTGGAAGCTGCCAGAGGGGACCCACACACAGTCAACAAACTCTTGGCTGCTAAAATCCAGTGCTGCCTTTATATATGCAAGCTTTGCCTTGCATTTAGGGCACAAGAAGGCCCTTCCAAGTCACCTGGTCAGAAGGAAATCAGCTCTGCAGAGAGCTGTGGGCATTGGTGTGCCTGCTGCCAGGAGGGGGATGAGGGGCAGATCTCAGGGAGGAGGATGCAGCAGCCACTTGTGTGTGTGTGTGTGTGCAAGGAAGGGTCTGGCTCAGGGCTCAGCCCTTCCAGCTGAATGCTTCTGTGTCAAACAGGGGTCACTGTTAACCAGCTGACATGAGCTATGTGTGTTTAGATTTTTGTGTCCTATAAGAGACCAGACACTACCTTTCTCAGCAGATAACCCTTTGGAGGAGAGCTGCTTTCCATTTGTGCTTTCTGAGCAATTTCTCATGCTTTCCCAAGTGGAACAAACTAGCCCAAGAGGCAGAAAAGGGAGGAAAGACCATTTCCACACATATCCTAAATCCATAATAGAAAACCAGTTTTTTCCAGGCAGTGGTGCTGTTCCCCTGGATCCTGCCTGCTGAGTGCTGGGCTCTGGGTGCTGTGCTTGGCTCAGGCTGTCCCTGACACAGGACTCTGCTTTGCCTTTAGGTTCAGCATTGCTGCCTTCACCAAATATGACCCAGTAGCCCCTGCTGTGACATTCACCATGTTCTCAGGTAAGCTGGAGAATAGCATCTTCTCTACCTGGCTGTGTAGGTTAGAGGTAATGAACAGCCAGAGGGAGCTCATAGGCTATAGGAAATATAATAAATATAAGAAATGCACCCATATGTCATAGAATCATAAAATATTTTGGGTTGGAAGGGACCTTAAAGCTCATATAGTTCCACTCTCTGCCATGGGCAGGGATACCTTCCACTATCCCAGGCTGCTCCAAGCCCTGTCCAGCCTGGCCTTGGACACTCCCAGGGATCCAGGAACAGCCACAGCTTCTCTGGGCACTCTATGCCAGGGCCTCACCACCCTCATCATAAAAAATATATTTTATTGATTCTTCTCTCTATACTCTCTCCTTTTAATTCCAGCTGCTGGATCCAGTGCAGACCCAGCTCCACTCTCAATGCCAGTAATCGCTGGAATCATTGTGGGATTTCTTCTGACACTTGCAGCTGTTTTTGCTTTGGTTTACTGGAAACAGCTCAAAGCAAAGAGGTGAGCATGAGCCATATATTACCTGTTGAGTGCAGGTTGATATAGCCAACCTTCAGTGCCAAGCCTGGAGGAGAGCAGGGAGAGGGTGTAAAAAGAGCCTTAGACAAACCAGCACATGGCCTTGTGGAATTGTGTCTGGCAAGCTCAGGAGCCAAAGGCAGAGGGGAGAGAGGAGCTGCCCATGTGCAGTTAAGTCACAAAACCCTACAGGTGTGCAAGGCAGTGTGCCTGCCAGTGGTGCACAGTACCTCATGGCACTGATCTCTGCACTGCAGGCAAAAGTTACAGCTCCTGTGCTTTAATTCTAGAATCAAGAAGAGCAGCCTGCCCCAGGAAATGGTGACCTACAGCTTGAGGTGAGTGCTGGAGTTTGCCCTCTGTATGGCCCCACTGCAGCTCCTACTTTCCTTTACCTGCTTCCTTTTTCCTGGTTTGACTCAGGAAAAATCCAACTGTCTCCTCTCCTCAGTTATTTTGTAAATCAGTCTTTCCCAAGTTCATTATTTATTGCCCAGCTCCATTCTAAGCCAATGCATTGTCTACACCTCCTCTGTGAGTTTCTGCAGCAGGAGAATATTCTCATCGCCCTGAAATCCCTCCCAGGATTTAATCTGGGCAGTGAGGTGGGCTATAAACCATCCCTGTGTGCCTCCAGGTACCACAGGTCTCACAGCTGGGCTGTCTCAGTGGCACCTGACTGCCTGCCCAGGCTCCCAGTGACTAAGGCAAGTTTTCCTCTGGGCTTCATTTCCTGCAGAAACGTCCACCGGCCTGTTCCCCTGCAGAACTTCAAGCAGTACTATGAGATGAAGACAGCAAGTGCTAACCATGCTTTTTTCCAGGAGTTTGAGGTGAGATGAGACCCCTCCTAGAGAAGACACTTGGTTTCTCCACTTGGTGGCTCCTGCTGTTGGGTGTTCAAGTCCTGCTCAAAGCAGATGTGAGGTGAACTAGCACAGAGCAGAATGCCCAGCCCTGACTGGAGGGGAAGGTGGGAGGGGTGGCAGTGAGAACCCCCCTGACTGTTAGAAAAGAGCCTGCAGCCAGAGGGAAGGTCGAGGAGCTTGAGGAGCTTCACCTTGGGCTGCCTCCCCGGGGTCCCACTGCCAACATCTGCAGCCTCTGGACTGTTCTGCTGAAGCATCTTCAAATTCCCATCAGCAATTTCAAACCCTCCTCAGATCACCTTTTTCTGGCTTTTTGAGTGAGGATGGGCATAAGCAGATGTAGCACCAGACATTTCTGTTTGCTCAGCAGAAAATCCTCTGAGCTTTATAGATTTCCAAAGCTTTTTCCCCCAGTACTTGTCCTTTTAAATATGAACAGTGCTGTTGGAAAAGGCAGTGGGAAAAGCCACCATGGCTCAGAGTGCACAGTGAGGGAGGAGTGGAGCAGTTCTCTGTGTCAGGGTAATCCTCCTTACCCTCCAGACAGAGCCACTGGCCACGAGCAGGGAGATGAGCTGACCAGGAGCACTCCAGAGGAATGTTTGTGCTTATCTTTTCCCCTGTCCTACAGGAGCTCAAGGAAGTTGGGAAGGAGCAGTCGAAGGTGGAGGCTGAGCTCCCAGCAAACGTCTCCAAGAACAGATATCCCCATGTGCTGCCCTGTAAGTGCTGTCTCCTCCCTTCTCCCCCAGCATCCAGGGTGGGAGCTCGCAGGGCAGTGCTTAAGGACAGGCTCACCTTGCATTGCTGCCAGGGTCAGTGCCTGGCTCCTTTCCTGGGAGCAGGAGGACTCTTGAAATGGGCCTCAGTTTCCATTTTCCTGCTGGAGACAAAAGGCTTAATGGTTGAGCCACCATCCTCCCCAGCTCCTGCAGTGGGCTCCTGGGTGAGCCCAGCTCAGGATGGGTCCCAAATGGAGTCCATGAGCTTCACTGATGGGCCTCACGGCCCCAGTTGTGTTTTGCAGTCCCCTGCTGGCCCAGCTGGCAGGCAGTGCTCACCTCTCCCTGGAGAAGGTGCCTAGCAGAGCACAGAGCCTCCCTGCTGGAGCTGCTGAGGCTTCTCCCCCAGGTTACCCAGGTGCCATGTGCAGGTGAAGGGCTGCCTGGAGGCTCACCTGTGTGTGGTGTCTTTCAGATGATCACTCTCGGGTCAAGCTGAGCCAGCTGGGGGAGGATCCACACTCAGACTACATCAATGCCAACTTCATGCCTGTGAGTGCCTGCTTGCCTTCCCCACTGAGATACAGGGCAGGGCACATCACAGAAACTGGCCTGAGGCAGAGTGTCCCTTTCTGTGAGGGCTGGTGGGCATGAGATGCTGGTGAGGGCACAGCTGGCACAGGCCAGCAGAAGCTGGGGGGAAGGTGGAGGTGTGTGGGTGTTGCTGCAGCCTGTGAGTAGCAAATGCTGCAGAGGTGTGAGTGTGGGAGGACTGGCAAGTCTCTCTGCTTTCTTCTCATGGACTGTCTGTCCTCTTCCATCACCTCCCAGCTTACTGCCCTGTCTCTCTGCCTGCTCTTTTTCCTTCTGATCTGTGCAGCTGCATTTGAACGACCCTGGAGCTGTGGCTTCCTCCTCCCTCTGGGAGGAGTTCCCAGGTAACAGGCAGGGCACACTGCCTGCATGTGCTGTTGTGTGGATCTGTGGGGCATGTGTGTGTCCAAGGGCAAAGAAATACCCCGAGACCGTGCATGCTCACCCTGCCCTCAGCAGTGAAGGGGAAGCACAGGGATGATCTAGATCTGTCTTTCTCTGGTTAGACTGAATGAGGAACTGCTTGGAGGGAAATGGTGTGGGTCACTTTATTCCAAATATGCAGAAAGTGTATGCTGGGCAGCTCATGCTTCCTGTGAAATCAGCTGCCTGGGAACTGTGCCCGTGGGGGCTCAGGGCAGCAGGAATTTCTCCTTCTACCACAAAACCAGACCAGGACTGGCCAGTGCCAGGGCAGGACCCACCTGCCTTGGCAACCTGCTAACTCATCTTGCTCTTGTCTGCCTCTTGCTCAGGGCTACACATCCCAGCAAGAGTTCATTGCCACCCAGGGGCCCCTAAAGAAAACCATAGAGGACTTCTGGAGGCTGGTGTGGGAGCAGAACGTCTGCAACATCATCATGCTGACAGTGTGCATGGAGAATGGGCGGGTAGGTCTGTGCCAGCCCAGCCCTGGTGGTGTGAGCTGAGCCCAGGGCTGGGTCTGTGTCCTCCACAAAACCCTACTCTGATATGGCTCCAGGATGAGCACAGTCCCCACAGCTTCCCCGACACACAGTTTGGGGAAGAGAGGCTGATCTGTGCAGCTCAGCCTTAGTGTGGGGCAGGAGCTTAGCTGGGACCATGCTCATCACCCTCAGATGTTTCTGCAGAATCTGAAATTGCCATGTCTGGGTGAGCCACCTCACCTGGACTGTTCCTCCAGTATCCAGGGAGGATCCTTTTTTTCTGGAGGAGGCTGAGATCCAGATAAAGGGGCTGTGCAAAGCTCCCAGTGGGAAGGGGAAACACCCCTGCCTGCTCCCCAAGACCTGTCCTGGCTCCCCTCCCAGCTGTTGCTCTCTAGGTGCTTCCTGGGAGCCAGAAGATCACCTGGTCCCTCACTGGAACCCTGTCCTGCCCTAGGTCCTCTGTGATCATTACTGGCCATCAGAATCTGCCCCAGTGTGCTATGGGCAGGTGCAGGTCCACCTGCTGATGCAGAGCAGCTCTGAGGAATGGACCATCCGGGAGTTCAAGCTGTGGCACGTGAGTTCAGATCCCAGGGGACGTGGGGACCTGTCAGGGGCTTGGGATAGGCACTGGCATTTCTCCTCAGTGCTGGTGGCACCTTTCCCTGCCATTTGTGGGGCTTGGGAAGATCCAAGCCCTGAGGAGCAGTCTGTCCCTTCAGATGGGTGGCACAGGGGTGTCCAGCATGTGTCATGCTGCTCTCCACCCTTGTTCTCTTGTTTCCATGTCCCTGCTCTGGGGCAGCCTGCACTTTGCAGGGCATGTTCCTTGGCAGTCAAAGCCAGATGTCCTCCCTCCCACCTCCACACAGCATGGCAGGGGGCTCTGGGGGAGGATGGAGGAGCAGAAGCCACCAGGCAGTGCAGACCTGTTGCAGTTATTATGCCTGGCATCACCACCAGTCCTTTAGAAACTTTTCATTACTTCTTTCTGACAACTCTGACTGTCTCTGCCCTCATAGGCAGCTTCACACAGCTCTGACTCCTTCTCTCCTCTCTGCATGACTGGCTCAACCCCATCTTGTCCCTCACACAACATCTCCTTACCTTATCTATCCTTTGCACGACTGCATGTCCCTTCCTCCTCACAGCACAGCCAGCACACTCCATCCCAAACTGCAGCAAACTCTGGGTCTCAAGCTCCAACTCAAACTACAGCTGTTGGCCAGCTAGCCCACTCATTTATAACACCCAAACTCATTGGGCAGGCAAGAAGCTCCCACTCCTCAGTAACCCAGCTATAATTCATCAGGAGAGATTGCCTTCTGTGCTGTCCTTTCAGCCTATCTTCCCAGGCAGACCTGAGGCTGGCTGCTCCCTGCAGCTGAGCCAGGTGTCCCCAGGTGGTGCCAGGGCTGTGGGTGTGAGCTGCCTCTGGGGGCTGCACACCCATCCCCACCCCCTGCAGGAGGGTCAGCGGGCAGAGCGCTGCGTGTCCCACCTGCACTACACGGCCTGGCCCGACCACGGCGTCCCCGAGTCCAGCACCTCCATCATGGCCTTCAGGGAGCTGGTGCAGGAGCACATCCACAGCACCAGGGGCGCAGGGCCCACCCTGGTGCACTGCAGGTGAGCCTCTGCCCCACGGGAGGGGGGAGAGAGCAGGGGGTGAGGGTCCCCTCTGCACAAACTGTGAGGGAAAGCAGTGCCCAGGAGACACAGCTGCTCTGCGAGTCTCCTGCTCACGTGTTGAGGGGTACAGGTGTGCTGGCAGCCTGCCCCCAGCCCCAGGGGGAGATGGTCAGCACCAACCCAGGACAGCCTGAATGGCTCCTCAGCCCCATACTCTGCTTAGGGTAGCAAGCCCCTGAAAGGATGTGAACCCTTAGAACATTATTGTTACAAGAACAAGTAATTTATATTGTTAGATGAAATATTAATAACATTAGCCATGTTTAATCCTCTTCCTCTTACAATTCACCCCACCTTCATGCAAATATCAAGGGTTCTCAAAAAATTTATTCCTCTTACCTGTCTAATACAAGGTCTGGTGCAAAAATCAGTTTCCCAGGATGGTCGACTGATCTCCACATCAAACCAATCATTAGAACTTCCATCCAGCAGCTCTCCAAGAGCCTTACTTGCTCATAGAGGCTGAGCACAATGAAGCCTAAAGTGATTCAAATAGCATAAAATAAATCAACTTGTTAAATGCTCAGTTTTGATAAAGAAAACATGCCTGGGTGTGCTTGGGCAGTGCCCAGGGAGCCTTTGGGAGCGTGTCCAGTATTAGGAGGGAGCCCATGGGCTGTGGTGTGATGGCTTGCCCTGTGTTTAACCCTTTGCCCTTGCTGTGTGTGCCAGTGCTGGCGTGGGCCGCACGGGCACCTTCATCGCCCTGGACCGGCTGCTGCAGCAGATGAGGCAGGAGCGGGCCGTGGACGTCTTCGGGGTGGTTCACTCCCTGCGCATGAACCGCTACCTGATGATCCAGACCCTGGTGAGACCTCTGCTCCCTCCTTCCCCTGGCCCCTCACTGCAGTGCATTGACATTCACAGCTGGGTGAGCTGCCTGGCCAGCCCCAGCACCCCCAGGCTGCTCCTCAGCCTGTGTCACTGATGTCACTGCGTCATCCTGCTGCTGAAAGCAGCAGCTCAGCTGGAGTGGAAATTGCTGGGGGGGTCTTCAGCTGCTTCATGCCCTGCTAGACCCACAACAGCAACATCCAGAGTCTCAGAGACCTCCAGGAGGCTCAGAAACACCCTGGAGCACTGAGGAACAGGATCAGGCAATTCTTAACTCACACCATGTTGTTGGTCTGTGATGCTCCATGGTCTGTCTCCTGTCTCCAGTCCCTGGGGCTGGACAGGGTGTCAGCATTGCCCTTCAGAGGAAAGACCATACCCCCCCTCTCATGCTGTCTCTGCAGCCTTACAGTCTGTATTGCTGTCTGCCTTTGCCTTCTAGTCCCAGTACATCTTCCTGCACAGCTGCATTCTGGAAAAGATCTTGGAGGAACCTCTCCTGGATTTATCAGGGACAGAGAGGTAAGGCCTTGCTGTGCTTTGCCACTCTGCCCACCCCAATCCACAACCTCTCCTGGCAAGCCTTGGCTCCAGGGCAGAAGGCCAGGGAAGCCCAGCCAGCCATCCCATCTGGTGCTGTGGGTGGGGTCAGCACCAGGCAGAGAACAAAGTGCAGTCTCCTGGGTACACCAATGCCAGAGATCTGCAGAGCTGTGCTGGGGAAGGCATTTCCCTCAGCCTCTGGCTTCCCAGCCCACAGGCATGCCCCAGAGATGTGTACAAACTGGAGGGGCTCCTGGCAGCTGGGTGACCTTGGGGTGTCCCTCCTAATGGAGGCCAAGAGGATGGGGCAGGTTCCAGCTGGGCATGGCTTTGACCACCTCTCTCATTGTCTTGGGGCTACATATGCACCTATCTTTGTGGCCAGATTGTCTCCTCCCTCATGCAGAGCAGGATGTCCTTGTCCTTGCTGCCTCTTGGGACTGAGCCCTGGGCTGTGTCACCCCTGAGACCTGCCCCTGTCTGGGGGAGAGCAGGTTGTCACAGGCCAGCGCTGGGCTGGGGCCTGGGACACCCCTGGCATGTGAGGAGTGAAGGTGTGCTCACAGCCCTGTCCACTTGCTGCAGACACAGCCTGGGTGCTGCTGAGTGAGCTCAGCCTCACCCTTGTGCCCTGGCTCTCTCCCCAGGTCCTGCCCCATCCCTCTGAAGAGCTTTGCCCAGCACTATGCCCAGAAGGCAGCCAAGTCCCACATGGGCTTCCTGAGGGAGTATGAGGTGAGAGCTGTCCTGGGCAGGTGCAGGGGGTGCTGCCATGGCTGTGTGTGCTGAGGGGACCGGGGGGGTGACTGAACCTGCTGGGACTGGAGGACACCCTGTGAGTGCCTCCTGGGTGGGTCCATGCCCCAGTTCCCTGGGTGGGTCCATGCCCCAGTTCCCTGGGTGGGTCCATGCCCCAGTTCTCTGGGTGGGTCCATGCCCCAGTTCCCTGGGTGTTCTGGCAGTCTCTCTCCACAGTGCTGCATGCTCAGGCACATGGCTCCCTCATGCATTCTGTACTGCTCAGGCTCTGTCCACACCCTGCCTTCCCAGGTCCCTGCCTGGACAGCAGAGCCCTCTCCAGACACCATGGCACAGCCCTGGCAGCCCTCTCCAGAGCTGCCACTCCTGCTCAGGCTCCTGCATGTGCAGCCATGGCCTCCCTCTGCCAGCCCAGGTGTCCTGGAGGCTCTGGCTCCTCCTGCTCCTGACCCTTCCTGCTCACTGCCTCCTTCTCTCTCCCTCACCCTGGCAGGCCCTCCTGGAAGCTGTCAAGGAAGATGCCAGCTCTGCATCACCATCTTCAGGCAGCCAGCAGACACGGCCCTCCTCCAGCATCCTGCCATGTAAGTCCTGGGACACCCTGCATCCTCTTCCTCCTCCTGCATGGAGCCAGGCTGGACCAGGGCAGTAGTCCACAGCATAAGAAAGTATTTTGAGATTTTGGTGTTTGGGACTGGGACAGGTGGGTTTGCTCAGCCTGGAGCAAAGGGGAGATATTATTGCTGCTTTCAGCTCTCTCTGGGAAGGCACAGAGAAGACATGGAGGCTTCTCAGAGGTGTGCCATGGAGGGACAAGAGACAAGGGGGTGACTTGGGAGGGCAATCCAACTCAGTAGAAGGAGTAGTGAATTTCATGAAGATGGTCAAACACTGGAACAGAGGCCCAGAGCACCCACTACCCTCCATCCTTGGAGAGAGGCAGATCTCCATGGCTCAGACTCTGAGTGACCTGCACTCAGTTTGGGACAGAGACCTGTCTTTTGGGAGCCAACTTCCCCAGGCTGGAGATGAGCATTTGGATTTGTGTGGCAGTCAGTCTGCAAAGCCTGTTGGAGCTCAGGACTGCCTTGAATCCCTCCAGCTCCCACTTCCTTTGCAGATGATCGTTCCAGAGTGAAGTTTTCCCTGCTGGAGCAGGGCCCTTTCTCAGGACTGCTGCAGGTGTGGCGTGTCCCGGTGAGTGTCACCCCCCCTGTGCCTCCCTGTGCCTGGTCCCCACCCTGCAATGCCCCCCTGAGCCTGGGTCCCCACCCTGCAATGCCCCCCCTGTGCCTGGGTCCCCACCCTGCAATGCCCCCCCTGTCCCTGGGTCCCCACC
>JAOTQP010000981.1:5529395-5541864 GCA_026413545.1 Cichladusa arquata
AAATGGGGAAACCAGGCAGTGCAGAGCCTTGGCCCTATAGAGAAATGGGGAAACCAGGCAGTGCAGAGCCTTGGCCCTATAGAGAAATGGGGAAACCAGGCAGTGCAGAGCCTTGGCCCTATAGAGAAATGGGGAAACCAGGCAGTGCAGAGCCTTGGCCCCTGAGAGAGCTGGGGAAACCAGGCAGTGCAGAGCCTTGGCCCTAGAGAGAAATGGGGAAACCAGGCAGAGCAGAGCCTTGGCCCCAGAGAGAAATGGGGAAACCAGGCAGTGTAGAGCCTTGGCCCTACAGAGAACTGGTTTTGCTCCCACAGTGGACATGCTGTGTGTGCAGTGCTGGCCTCAGCATAGCCCAGAGCATCCTGAGTTGCCCATGGCCACCCTCAATCCTCCTGTCCTGCATTGTCTTGGATCCAGTTGCTGTTTGGGAACGTTTCTGTGTCACAACATCTTTGTGCCAGGGTCACCCAGCCGTGTGATGTGACCCATCTGTCCCTGCTCAGCCTGCACAAGTGACCATCCAGCCTTGTTCCATTGCTGTTCCTGGGGAGATGCCAGCATGCCAGGGGCTCTCCAGGAGCATGAGTGAATACTTCCAACATGAAAAGGGCTTGTGAAGCTCAGTGGATGTTCTCATGTGCACAAAAGGATTTATGATGTTGCTTTGAGAGGAGCCCAGCCCTTGCCCTTGCTCACAGGGAGCCTGATGGCTTTATGACTTTTATGTAACCAGTAACTCCTAAACCACACTGGTGCTGCTGGATGAGGGTCACAACAGGGAAATGTTTGTTTCCAGAGCCCTGCAGGCAGGATCAGTGGTGTTGAGCTGTTGGCTGCACATGAGGTCCCTGTGCTTTGCACCTGCCCTGTGTGTCTGGGCCACCATGGGAGGACACACCAGTGCATCAAGCAAGCAAGCTGCAAAGTCAAACCTGGTCCAAAGAATGATGTGCCATTTGTCTGCCCAGAGTCTGGAGCTGACAGGCTGGTGAACTTCAGACCTGCCCAGCAGCACAGCATCTCACCAGTGCTGGGGGTTTTACCCCAAGAAGGGGTAGTCTCAAAGACCATGTGTCCTGCTCACACATGCACAGAGCCCCAGCTTCCTTAGACCTGCAATGGAAACAGCTCTGATGTGCAGCTTTCACCTTCCAGCTGCAACCAGCCTTTAAAATAATTCTTGGGCTACAGAACAGCAGCATTTCTGCAGGACCTGCAGGTCCACTCACACATACTCCCGGAAGAACAGTGGAAATGCTGATGCTTTCATACTGGAAACTTAATCCCATTCATTTGTAGTGCTCCTCTCCCTGCTCCACCCCAGCACAGCTGACCTGCAGCGTGTGTGAAGGCAGAGCTCCCTGTGTTGGAAGGAGTGAGAGCTGCTGCTGTGGGAAAGGGCTGGTGTTGTGCCCTCAGACAGGGCAGAGGTGACTCAGACCTGGATCCAGCTCCAGCATCACCTTGCTGGTGCTGCTGGACACAGCCTGTGGCTCTCCTGGCTTTGCATGGCCCAGGAATCCTGGGTGCAGAGCATGGTTGATCTCCAAGGTGTGTGTTAGCATCAGGCTCTTGTTCAAGGTGTGCAGTCTGCACTCAACACTGACAAAAATTACACCTGTATGTCCCTGCACAGGTTATGATGTTAAAATACCTGATGCTCATTGTCTCAGAGGATTTCAAGATCTGTGGAGTGCCCTACCTGCAAAGCAGGGCCAGTCACAGTGACAGGGAGGATGCCATGGGCTAGCAGGAGCCTTGGGAGGGGCACAGAAGAAGGTTGACCAGAAGTTTTGCTCTCTGGGGCCTGGCAGCCAGTGTGTGGGACTTGTGCTGCTGGCTGCCTCCCCTGCATGGGTGGGCATTGTCCCTCTTGGCTCTGCATCACCCCTCAGCAGCCCAGGGCTCTGCAGGGACAGCTCCTCCCTTGCTGCCAGGTGCATCTACCAGGGTGTCCCTGCAGCCCAGCCAGGACTGCCTCCTCCAACATGAGCAGCTGCCAGGGACAAGGAGAGGCAGGAGCACCCCAGCCTCTCTCTGCTGTTTTCCCACAGTCAGAACTGCCCTGTGGTGTTCAGAGTCATCACTGGGCTTTGCTCAAAGCCATGTTCTGCATGGAGGGGCTCTGGGCCTGACTCCACAGCTGATGGCAGAGGAGGGAAGCCTCAGAATGGGATAGAATTGCTTTCATGGAGAAGGGCAGAACATCACCTACATGGGACAACCTGGCCAAACCCTGGGCCACACTCTGATGGCAGTGACCAAGCAAAGGGGGGGGGTGATTCTCAAAACCAGTTCAAATTTCCCATACTACCACAAATATTGTCCTTCTCTAATTCAGTTGAAGTCACATTATTCTCTCTTGCTTTGGCCTGCTTTGACATCAATTCCCATCTTGGGTGAGTTCTGCAGGCACCTGCCCCACACCAGCTCTCATCCTGGGGCTCAGCACAGCATGGGAATGTCCATCCTCCTCCATGGGACTGTCCATCCTCCTCAGTGGGACTGTCCATCCTCCTCCATAGGACTGTCCATCCTCCTCCACGGGACTGTCCATCCTCCTCAGTGGGACTGTCCATCCTCCTCCATAGGACTGTCCATCCTCCTCAGTGGGACTGTCCATCCTCCTCAGTGAGACTGTCCATTCTCCTCAGTGGGGCTCCCTCCTGGGAAGGGCACCAGGAACCTTCCACAGTCCCTTGGGAAAGTGCCCCTGGATCTCCTGTGTGTCTGTGCCAGGGCAGGGCACAGGGCTGGTGCCCTGTCACCCACAGCTGGTGGCACAGAGCACCAGGGGCACTGGTCCTGAGACATAAGGAAGGACATTGAAGCCATGGTGGGGGAGGCATGGTGCTGTCTGCAGAGCTTCCAAAAGCCCAGGAGTGAGGGATCCCTCGGCCCTCACATCTGGCCAACACATCTGGCCTGGTGTTCCCAGCAGCCAGCTGAACCTGCAGACATCTGCAGCTAAAGCACAACTTCTCCAGCAGCATGGGGGGAGCTCCTCACCTCCAGGAAAGCACAGGACAGGATTTGTCACACAAAGTGGCCAGCAGGTTTTGCCCAGTGAGCACAGGCACACAGTGTGTCTGTGGCACAGCCTCTGCTCCGTGCTTTGTGTCCTGCCTGACAGGAGGCCAAGCTGGTGAGGATGATGAATTTATGACCTCCCACCCACTGCTGCAGTGGAGTCTGGAGCCACAGATGCTTACAGAGGGTGTTGTGGGAGCTGTGGTTTGGATGAATAATTTTCCAGCCCTGCAGCTCAAGAGCCATGAAACCCAGAGGGGGAGAGAAAGACAACAGAGCACTAAAACAAAACAAGCCTCTGGCTTGGGCTGCCCAGTGAGTTCTGGGCTGTGCCATGTTGTTCTTCATGTTTGTCTTGCTCCAGATGAGCAGCATCCAGCCACTGCCCTCCTCCATCAGCCCTGGTCCAGAGGTCAAAACACAGGAGATGAGCAAGAGCTTGCCTGTTTGGACTCCCTTTCCTCCTCCCTGCTCTCCTGTCCATGGCTGCCACAGCAGGGGCTGACTGGGCTGCTCTTGCCAAATGACAGGAGACAGGGATACCCTGGAGCTGGGGGTGCACAGCCATGGGAGCCTGATGGTGGCTGCTGGAGCACCACAGCTCCTTGACCCCACAGATTCTCCAGCACTGAACCTCACCCCAGGCCCTCACCTGGCCTGTGCTGTCCCCAGGGCAGAGCCTGGCTGCACAGCACAGCAATGGGCCCCTGCTCCCACCACAGGGAGCCCATTTCACCCTGGCACATCCCCAGCTGGACACCTCCCTGAAATCAGGTGCTGGCACCAGCCATGGCATGGAATGCCCACTGCCCACCATCTCTCCCACCTGAGCTGTACCAGCCCAGGAGCAGCAGGGTTGCAGGCAGATGCCCCAAGGATCTGCAGCATCCTCCATCATCAGCTGCCAATGCTGGCCACCTCCTGGTGAGCAGAACTGCTGGGGCCAGCACAGATTGAAGGGAGGGAAGGGTTGAAGGGAGTCTGAACTGGAAGGGGGATTCACAGAATCACTGGGTTGGAAGGGACCTCTGGAGACCATCCAGTCCCACCCCCCTGCCAAGGCAGAACCACCTGGAGCAGTGACAGAGGAACACGTCCAGATGGGTCTTGAACATCTCCAAAGGGAAAACCCACCCACAACCTCCCTAGGAAACTGTTCCAGTGCTCTGCCAGCCTGAATGTGAAGAAGTACTTCCTCATGTTGAGGTGGAATTTGTTGTGTTTCATTTATTCCCCCAGGGACAGGTGAGTAGTGCTGGAGCTGAGGGTCCCTCCTCAACACCCCTCTTGCACATGCAAGGCTTGCTGTGGCTGTGGCTCCTGACCCAGCCGAGGTGCAGCTGCTGCTAAAGAAAGGTCCTCAAGCATGTAGGGCACTGGACCAGGATTCTGCTCCACCCAACAGGTCTCCTACCTGGCTTTGTCCCTCTTCTCTGCAGGGCATGGAGCCAGAGGTCTCTGCAGAGCAATGCCTCCCAGAGCAGGGGTTAAAGTGCATCTGAAGCTTGTGCTGCTCTGTGCCCTGGGCATCAGGCTGGAGCCATCCTTGTCCCTGTCACTTCACAGGCAGTGTCAGAAGCAGGAACACCTGTCCCTGTGCTTCCCCTGCCCCAGCCAGAGCCACGTGCTGGCCACTGGGCCCTGCTGTTGCTTACAGGTGTTTGCTGTCACATTTTGGAAAGCCTCTGGGAGCCTTGCTGGGCCCAGACCCACACAGAGCCTGACACTGTTATTCCAGCCTTTGGATGGCCCTGACAGAAGTGGGGTCTCCAGGAACATTCCTCTGGCCTTTGCCTCTGCCCTTGGCCTTGGGTGGCTGGCAGGGTGTGCCTGGGCTCACAGGCACATCTGAATCACCAGACTCCTGCATGCTGCTCCATCTCTGCTGGCTTGGATCACAACCTGCTCCACCCAGAACCTAAAGGACCAGCTTCAGAAGAGGCAGGGATGGCAGGTCTCAGGAGCCTTACTCCCAAGAGACATCATGTGCCAGGAGTGAGTGTTCCCTCACAGGGGTGACAGAGGAGGTGGATGAGTCAATGCCACAGAACACCTGGGCCAGTCCTGGTGATGCTGATTTTTTTCTCTCGTGTCCCTGTGCCCCGTGATCCTGTCTAAGGCTCTCTGCATCCTCTCCTGCCCCTGCAAGCCCTTCTGGAGGAAGGGACTCGCTGCTGTCCTCCCCAGGGTGGAACATGGCATCAGTCCCTGCTGGAACCAGTGGGACACAGCCAGCATCATCCAGGTCTGCAGTATGGACTGGCTGTCCTTGGAGAACTGCCAAACTGGCATCCTACTGGGTTGTTCCCAAACCCTATAAGATCTGGAAGGAAATAAAAAGAGGGCAAAAAGCAGCTGGCCCATGGGAGCAGGGCAGGAGACACATTTGTGGTTTGTTCTGGGGACCCCTCCTGAGGAGAGAAACAAACAGCTCCAGCCCTTACTCAGCTGGCATCACATTTTCCAGCTCGGGAAGGACCTCAGCTGGATGTCCAGGGCACTGGCATCACCTTTGGAGCAGCAGCACCTCCCTCCCCTCTG
The DNA here is from genome assembly GCA_026413545.1 of Cichladusa arquata. Lineage (NCBI taxonomy): Eukaryota > Metazoa > Chordata > Aves > Passeriformes > Muscicapidae > Cichladusa > Cichladusa arquata. The sequence continues at coordinate 5,534,967 of JAOTQP010000981.1, forward strand.
CAGGGAGAGCCCTGCTGAGTGACAAAGCCAAGCTGTTCCACCAGGGCCCAGGGGACCTCGTGTCTCTGCAGGGGACATCAGTGTTTGTCTTTGGGGTGTTGCTGCAGCCCTGCCCCACGGCAGCTCTGTCACCCTTCGAATGCCCCCAGCCCCACAAAACCTTGCCAGGCACAATCCTCAGGCCAAAGCCTGTTTGGATTCCCATTTCTGGCCCACAGACAGGACCTGGCAGTGCTGGTGCCCCAAGTCCTGGCTCTCCTCAGGGGCAAGGCAGCCCAGAGTCAGACTCAGACCCCTTGGAGCTGTGCTGGTGTGGGGGATGCAGCCCACTCCCACCACCCCTGGCCCCTCTGTGCCCCTGGCCAGCTGAGGCCATGGCTGTGCAAGAACTGGACCTTGTTCTACACTCAGGTTCTATTCTAAATTTCCCCAAGGTTTTTCTTTCAATTCCTGCTTTTTAGCAAACTGTAGGAAGAGCTATTAGTGTGGAGGCAGCAGGAGAAACATCACCTGGGATGTCATCTGCCACTGAGAGGTGACAAAGAAATAAAAAATAAATTATATTTTTTTTAACTTTGCATGGATTAGTCCATTAACAGATTCACAGTAACTACCCAGGAATTCACAGAATTTTAAAATTTCTGTTATTTTCTTATAAGTTAACAATTCAAATGAGGGTGCATTAGAACTGTACTGAAGGGTATGCTTTCAGTCTTTTCTAAAATCAAATTGCAGTTGAATTATAAGGCTTCAGGATTGTGACTGTTAAAGATGCATTGATTCTCTGAAGGTGTTTTAGCAGTTCCTGCCTGTCTTTGATGAAAGCCTCCCCACCTCTTATGCTGTCTCAGTGTATTGTAGGCAGAGAAATTTTCTCAGGTGGATCGAAAGAAATGACATTAAAGCAAAATAGAAGCATCTTCTATCTAAATGTCCGAATTACAAGATAATTCGGTAGTTAGTGAAATGCTGCTAACTTTGAAAAGTTCAGGAATCACAAATCCCGCAGAGTTTGGTCCCAAAAGCCTCAGCTCCATCCTGTCAGAGCAGCAGGGGGTGCGGGAGTGGATGGAGCAGCGCTCTCCTCTCGCAGACCGCGTTCTGCCGCTAGAGGACAACACAGACACGGCTGAGCTGCAGGGAAACATGAAACCATCACTGCCCTCCTGCTAGAGAACATTACAAACACATCAGAGCTGCAGAAAACATGAAACTATCAGTGCCCTCCCGCTACAGGACATTACAAACACATCAGAACTGCAGAAAACATGAGAACATCACTGCCCTCCCGCTACAGGACAACACAGACACAGCAGAACTGCAGAAAACATGAGAACATCATTGCCCTCCCGCTAGAGGACATCACACAAATACCTCAGAGCTGCAGAAAACATGAAACCATCACTGGCCTCCTGCTAGAGGACAACACAGACACGGCAGAGCTGCAGAAAACATGAAAACATGAAACCATCACTGACCTCCTGCTAGAGAACATCACACAAACAGGCTGAGCTGCAAGAAAATATGAAAACACGAAAACACGAAACCATCACTGCCCTCCTGCTAGAGGACAACACAAACACGGCAGAACTGCAGGAAAACATGAAACCATCACTGCCCTCCTGCTAGAGGACAACACAGACACGGCTGAGCTGCCCTCCCAGCACTCAGCTGAGTGGTGGCACTGCCCTCACTGCTGCCACTGAGCTGCAGGTCCAGCGAGAGACAGCTGCAGAGGACACTTCCACCCCGAGGCACTCATTCAGAAATTCCAGGTTCACCATGGAAGCTCTCTGCTCCTCCCAGCAGCTTGGTGTCCAGACTCTTAGTTTTGCCAGGAGCTGGGTGACACGGTGGAATGAGAGACACTTTGAATGTTGGCAGCTGTTATAAGAAATCAGACATAGATATGAACCACCACAGCTGGCCTGGAATGAAAAGCAAACAGAGAAGTCAACGTGAGGCACATGGAGAAAAGGTCTCCAACATCAGGATATGCTGCTCCAAAAAAAATGTGAAAATTGCAGTTGGTACCTTCCTGAGGAAATATCCCTCCTTCAGCTGAGTCACGGTTTTCAAGAGAAAAATCACTTCAGTGGGATTTTTTGCAAGAGCTGTATGAATAGAGTGATCAGCCAGAGCCCTGGGTTCCTGAGGACAATTCACTGAGTGAGAAATTGTCAAGAGCTGGTGCTGTGGTTGGCATTGGCTGGAGGGAGAGGAACAGGAACCCCAGATAAGAGCAGCTGCTGCTGCAGACAGGAGGGACAGGCCTGACACTTTCTCCAGACTGAGTTTGAATTCCTGGCTGCTGTCAGAGCATGTCCAGCCATTCCAGGCCCTGCTAATGTCCCATGCCATAGCTGGAGGGGAAGCATGTGAGGAACCCCAGGGACCCATCCCTTTGAGGAGGGCTCCCCTCTCCCCACCAAGCAGTGTTCTTACATTTGGAGATGTCAAAAGACATTGCAAATGTTTAATTAATGGCATCCCCAGCACTGTTCATGATGGAAGCAGCTTAGTTCCAATGAAACCAGTTCCTGCTACCAGACCAAAATCCTCTCTCTCCTCTGCACTTGATGATGATTTTTCCAACGACTGCAGCAGTTACAGGGAGTCCTGAAACCGTGGAATCTGAATGCACTTTGCAATGAAATAGTTTCATGTCCAGCATCACCCCAGCCAGGAGCCCTCAGCCAGAGTCTCCCGAGCCCTGAACTCCATCTGGAGCACTTTTCTGGGGAGGAGACACCTGCTCTGATTCACAGGTCTCAAGGTACCCCAGCCCTGGTGAGCTGGAGCTGTTTAAGTCTCCCATTGTGCTGGTTCACCTTCCTGACCCCAGATAACACTTCCACCTCTTTTATCCTGCAATAATGGGGATATCAATCAGGAAACCCTTATGCCAGAAGAACAGGCCCATTCAGAGGAAGCAGGGCTGTGAAAGCATCTCTCAGTCTGAGCCTTGGCCTCGTGGCACTTTGCCATAGCATGGCTATAGAGGGAGGGGTGACTTTTTGGGTGCACTTTGCAGCCACCCAAATCTGGGAGGGAGCAGAGGGAGGAACAAACCAGAAGTCCAGATCCACCCAAAGCCCCATGGACAGCTGTCTGTCTTCAGTGTGAGACCCATGTTCAGCTGCTGTCCTGTTACAGATGAGGTGCTTGGCTCTGTACAGAGACTGAGTGTGGTTCAAGCTGTGGGGCCAGGCCCAGTCCTGTCCCTCAAACTCTGCCATGGGATGGCAGCAGCCACTGAGGGCACCACAGTGGCACTGAGCAGCCAGTGGCTGTCATGAGGGAGCAATGGAGCTGCCCCTGCAGCCGTCTCCTTCTGCAGGTCCAGCACTCTTTGCTAAGCAGGTGTTTCTGCTGCCCCAGAGCTCGGCACCTCCTTGATACAGAATGCTGTTCTGATGCACACCCCACACGTTCCAGGACACTGTGGGGGCCTGGCCTAGGCAGTGCCCCCTGCTAAGCCAGACCATGACACAGGTCCAGGTGACACAGCTGCAAGCCCCCACTCAGAGGACTATTCCTCCACTTTGGCCACTTTGCCCAGGGTTAGAAAGAGCTCTTGAAGCAAACCAGCTCCTGGCATCAGTGCTGGGCAGCTCCTGCAGACACAGCTCATGTGTCTGGGCAAAACTGACAGGAGCACCATGTCCCACCGTGGAGCTGTGACTCTGCTGCTCCATCCCCCTGCACATCCCCCCAGCCCCTGCCTGCTGCAAGGAGAGAGCAAACAGGGCTGCTGGAGAGAGGGCTGGAGCTCAGGACAGACAGACAGACAGACAGACAGACAGCCTTGGGCATGGTCACTTCCAGCAAAGAGCTTGTCCTGAGCTCCTCAGTCCCCTCTCCCCGGCTGCACCCTGACTCTCCCATCACAGCTGAGTTTAGCAGCCAGCACAGACACAGAGTCCTTTATCTGGGGTTGTATTTCAGCGTCCCGAAGTCTGGAGCCCTTGAAGTGCTGGTTGGGTACTTCAGCCTCACTTACACTCCTGTGCCCTGCTGGAGCCAGCTCTGCCTTCCCCTGCCTTGCTATCTCACAAAAACGTGGTTACAAAACGAGTCTGGGTCCTGGAGCTATGAACAGGTCTTTATTTTTTGAGGTTTCTTTTGGTTGTTTTTTTTTTTTCCCTTTTCTTCCCTTTGAATGAAATTCCTGCCAGCTCTAAGAGAGAGAGAGAGAGAGGGAAAGAGCAGAAAGTTTAACTCCTCCCATTGGAGTGTCTCACGCCCCTGCCCAGCCCTTGAAACCCAATAACCAAGATCATTCAGCAATGCCTCCCCTTGCCTGGCTGCATCCTCGGCGCGCCGGGACCTGCCGGGGATCCCGTGCCCGCCGCGAGCCCGGCGCAGGGACCCGCGGCCGAGGGGCGAGGATGGGCCCGCTGCTGCTCTGGGCAATTGTCCTGGCGAGCTGTGCCCGCTGCCCGGCGCTGCCCGCCGAGCCCCCCTGCCCGCCCCAGTGCCACTGCGAGCAGGACGGCGTCGCGCTCTCGGTGGATTGCTCCGAGCTGGGGCTGTCGGAGGTGCCTGCCAACCTGAGCCCTCTCACCGCTTACCTGTAAGTACAGCCTCGCTGCTGCTTTTTGCAGTGCTTCCCCCTTCGGCAGCTGCAGCTGTCCTCCGGCTTGGGAGTTTGTGCCACATATTCCCGAAATTAAATTTCCTGTGGAAATTAGAAACCAAGCAAAATAACAACAACAACAAAAAAAAGGCAGCTCTTTGGGGAGGACCTGCCAAGCTCCCCTCCTCCCGCGCCCCTCTGCCAGCGCTGTTTATACTACGATGTTCTGCTCTGCTCCGTGATTGCAGCGGACCAGGGGAACTGACTTGCTGGGTCGATTTTGATTGTTTAAGCACATAATGGAGTATTTTTACACAGCAATTAGCGCAAACTGCTCTGGGATCCTTCTGTCAAGCATTTCAATAGCTGCAATAACTCAGAGCTTTGCGGGGATTGGGTTGTGCTGGCCACCAGCAGTGTCCGAGCTGCCTTTTTAAAAATGAGTATTAAAGCTTTGTAGGAGGTTTGGGGGGTTGGTAAGTGTTGTGATTATTTATGTATTAATTTTATTTTAAAATTCTTGATTATCTGAATGTTTCATATCCCTGCTGATGTTAATTGATAGAGACTGCTGCGCTCATTTCTAGCCCTAGAGGCGGTCTCGGTGCCATCATACTGGTGATGACTGAGGATCCTGATAAACGACTGTGGAAAAATCTCAGGGTTTAATCGGGAGGCGAAACATCCTTCTCAGGGAGACAAGTTATCCCTGAGGAAGATGCTCGCTGTGTTTATAGGCAGCGCTGCAGCTGTTTGGCAGAGGGGCTGGGAAGGACCGTGGCATCGGCAGCTCGGGAAGCAGCGGGGCAGCCGTGTGTGCCCCCAGCCAGGGCTGGGATGTTCATGTGCGCTCGCTGCGGAGCGGGGACTCGTGTCTGGGGTGCCGTACAGACCACGGGGTTGGTTTTCCGAGTCCCTGGATTGCGCTGGGACGCAGGTGCTCGGCTGTCGGAGCAAAGCAGCCGAAGCCGTCCAGGAAGGGCTTTGCACAGCCAGGCGGGAGCTGCCCCAGCTGGGTGGGGGCTCCTCTGCTCCTCCCGCTCGCCTGAGGAGCTCGCTCTTGTGCCGGCCGCTGGATGCCCAGAGCTCTGCTGGGCTAGCTGGGAGAGAAGTAAGACAGGAAAGGACAATGCTCACTGGAGACCATGCAAGATGAGAGAAATGTGTAACGCAGGCTGGGAGAGGGAACCACTTGTTCCATGAGGCGTGACTGCACAGAACTGTCCCCAGGGCTTGCTTTGGAACCGGCTGTGAAAGTCACAGAGCCATGTGGGAGAATGCAGAACTGTGCAGCACTGATGCTTCTGTGGGGCAGGGGGCAGCGCCATGGGGCACCTGCCTCACCCTGAGGTGTCACAGCACGGGGCACCTGCTGCAGGTCATCTCCACATTGCTGTCCCTTGGGCTGGGAGCTGCAGAGCTGCCTGCACCAACCCAGGCACCTTCCGGTGCTCCTGGAGCTCAGTGCCGCCTTTACCCTGGCCAGGGGGGCTGGAGCAGGGACACAGAGAGCTGGGACACGGATCCCTGTGCACGGACCCCAGCGGGGGGATGCTCGGAGGTGCTGCCGGCCCGGGGGGGCTGGGGGGGGCGGTGACTGCTGCGGCTGCTGGCAGAGCCCTGGATTTCACCGGGACTGGATCCTCGGGACAGCCCCGGAGCACCCAGCACTTCGGGATGGTGCTGGCGCGGTCCCCGTAGGTTGTTACTGACCCCGTTCCCCGTGTCTGTACCGGCCCCGTTCCCCGTGTCTGTACCGGTCCCGTTCCCCCATGTCTATACCGGTCCCATTCCCCGTGCCTGTACCGGGCCCATTCCCCGTGTCTGTTCCAGCCCCGTTTCCCGTGTCTGTACCGGGCCCATTCCCCGTGTCTGTACCGGTCCCGTTTCCCGTGTCTGTACCGGTCCCGTTCCCCGTGTCTGTACCGGTCCCGTTCCCCCGTGTCTGTACCGGTCCCATTCCCCGTGTCTGTACCGGTCCCGCTCCCCCATGTCTGTACCGGTCCCGTTCCCCCGTGTCTGTACCGGTCCCATTCCCCGTGTCTGTACCGGCCCCATTCCCCGTGTCTGTACCGGGCCCATTCCCCGTGTCTGTACCGGTCCCGTTCCCCCGTGTCTGTACCAGTCCCACACTCCCGTGTCTGTACCGGGCCCATTCCCCATGTCTGTACCGGTCCCATTCCCCGTGTCTGTACCGGTCCCGCTACCCCATGTCTGTACCGGTCCCGTTCCCCCGTGTCTGTACCAGTCCCACACTCCCGTGTCTGTACCGGTCCCGTTCCCCTTGTCTGTACCGGTCCCGTTCCCCATGTCTGTACC
>JAOTQP010000981.1:5548674-5567607 GCA_026413545.1 Cichladusa arquata
GGTTTAAAGATGGCCCATTAGCAGATAATATGTGCCAGGAGATCAGGGTCACTGCCCCACCCGGCTTCAGGAGATGGGGACAGAATTCAATTTCTGGCCACATCCTGTATTGCACCCCAAGACACAGCCACAAGAGGCAGTGCTGCAGGTGACAGTGCAGGGGGCTGTGCCGGCAGTGCCATCACGGCTAAGAGCTCCCCAGGGAGCTCGGCTCGAAAGGAAAGAGGCATGTCTTGCAGGGCTGCTGGGAAGTGGTAACAGGTATCGGGATGTGAGCAGATGTGTTTCTTGGTAAGGGCACTTTCAGAGTACACAGAGCTGTGGAGTCTTCTGAGCTGGAAGGGACCCGCGAGAATGGTTGAATCTGCATGAGGGGAGATGCAGGATCTGCCCCATGCCAAAACCACCAGCTGGTGCCCAGGTCACTGCAGGAGAGGAGCAGCCAAATCTCTGCTGCACTTGCCGCTCTGCCGGCAGGAGCGGAGCAGGTGTGCGGACCGGGAGCGCGGAGGGAAGGCAGCACGGGGGTGCTCAGAGCCGATGTACACAGAGCTGGGGCTGTGCTGGGCTGCACAGCCGTGTGTGACTGCCAGCACTCCTCCTCCCTGCTCCTTCCCTCTCAGACTGCTCCCGGCACAGCTGCAGGAGCGGAGCAGAGCGCTCGGACTTTGATGCTCCAGCGCCGTCCCCTCCTCGCAGGGCAGCGCTGGCCCGGAGCCGGCCCGGGATGGAGGGAGCTGCTGCTCCACGCCCTGGGCTCCAGCTCGCTCAGCCCCATCCCGCTTTTCCCGTCCTCCCCTGGCGGCCGAGCCCGGCTCTCTGAGCGTCCTTCCACCGCAAAGCCTCGCTCCCCCCTCCGCTCCCTGCCCGCCCCCCAGGCTAAGCAATATGCCACAGCCTCCCCTCGCTCCCGCCCTGGCTTGAAGAATAAGCTCATAAATCTGCCCGGGGCAACGAAAACACTGAGCTCATGGCCCTTAGATGTGTGTGGGAGGAGCTCTCGCTGGCGATTAAAGGAGCTGAAGGTTTGCTTTGAAAAGCGCTTTGATTCTGGCAGGGGCTGTGGTGCCAAAAGGCAGCGCTGGGGCTGCGAGCGCCTCTCCCCCTCTGCACCTGCCTGGGTCAGGGAGCAGCAGCAGGCTGGGGGGGAAGGGAAGCTCAGCGCTTCCAGCTCGGCAGGGGAAGCTGAGGGAGCCCTGACACCCCTCGGGAGCGTGGGGAGCACCCTCTGCACACAGCAGGGCAGTGGCTGCTGCTGCCCGGGACACCAGACAGCCGGGATGCCAAAATGCCTCGTGCCCCTGGAACACGCTGCTGCCCAGCCCCTTCCTCCGAGGCTCAGGCACGGGGTCCTGCCTGCGGGACGAGGAGCAGAGGGAGAGGAGACAGGACAGGGAACACCAAGCAGCGCTCTGAAAAGTGGTGGGAAGGGATAAGGCAAGGCTGTCAGGGCTGGGAGGGGTTTGGGGGTCTTGGAGAATGATTTGAGTTTAGTAGGAGCAGAAAAGAGATCCGAAGTGGTCTTTTGTGAGGAGCACGGGACCGAGCACACGCATCGTGTCGCAGCCCAGTCAAAACAGAGCCGGGCTCCAGCCGTGTGGGGCAGGAGCTGTGCCAGAATGGAGAGCAGGGGAGCACTCAGGGAAGCGCAGGTGATGCCTCCAGTCCTGCAGGGATGCATCATGGACCAAAAAGGGCTCATGTAAAACCATTCTGAGATTGCACCAGCTCAGGTTTTGGTGGTAGTGATGAAGGGGGGCAGCTCCCAGTCTCCTCCCCTGCATGGATGGACAGGTCTCTCAAGCTATCCACAGCTCTCTGTCTCTCCCTTTGCCTTGTTTGAAAGCCTTCCTGTAGCTGTTTCAACCCCTTTGACGGATTTACAAATGAAAAGCAGTCCTCATGGGAGTGGAGTGAGCAGAACACACCTGCAAGGGCAGGACATGCTCAAGGGACATGCTGTTTCTTCTTGTGAGCAGCCACAGGTCCCACTACAAAGAGAGCCCAGGAGACAGGACGGTTCCCAGTACTGAACATCCCCGTGGGGCACCAATTAGGAACATTCCCTTTGTTCAAAGGGAGGGTGAAGCCCAAGCACCTCCTGCCATCCCATCCCTGTGCCACGGTGGGAATGGCAGGGGTGGAAGGGGAGCAGGAATGTGGTGTCCTCTGCCAGGTATGGTGGGGGAGACCAGGGGCATGCAGGCATGAGGGCTGCCCTACACACAGGCTAAAAGGCTTTGAAATGTGGCACTGAGCCCTGAAGGCCACAGCCCCTGGGACATTCCCCCTGCCTGTGCCACCTCCCAGTGCCAGTGATGCCACAGGCATGGAGCAATGGGTGATGCTGGCAGTGTGATGTGTGGCCAGCACCAGGGATCTCAGGGACCTCAGGACCACAAATCACCTTCCCAAGGATGTTATCTGATGAGGGGATGCCTGTGGGTATAATTGCATCTTGAAACTTCAAGAGAATTCACAATTGTGAGCATTTCTCAACCTCAGTAAAGCAAATGTCCATCTTTGCATGAAACCCGCAGGAAAGACATTTGCACCTCTAGATAGAAATTCATCTTCTATCTTCCCTAGAGAACACAAGAAAAAATTCTGGTTGCAGGAAACAAACTCTGAAGCTCTACTTTATCCCTGGGTCTGCACCCCTGAAAGTGTTCCCTCAGTGCCTGGGGTCTGAGAAAGGAAACAGCCATGTGAGCATTTCATCTCAGAATCCAGGATCCCAGAATGGTTTGGGTAGGAAAGAACCTGAAAGCTCATCCTGTTCCACCTGCCTGCCATGGGCAGGGACACCTTCCACTATCCCAGGTTTCTCCAGGCCCTGTCCAATCTGGCCTTGGACACTTCCAGGGATCCAGTGGCAGCCACAGCTTCTCTGGGCACCCTGTGCCAGGGCCTTCCCACCCTCACAGGGAAGAATTTCTTCCCAATATCCCAACATCTCTGGCTGTGCAAAGTCATTCCCCCTTGTCCTGTCACTCCAGGCTCTTGTCCTAAAGCCCCTCTTCAGCTCTCCTGGAGCTCCTTTAGACACTAAAAGGGGCTCTGAGCTCTCCCTGGAGCCTTCTCCTCTCCAGGGGAACACCCGCAGCTCTCCCAGCCTGGCTCCAGAGCAGAGGGGCTCCAGCCCTGTGACCAGCTCAGAGGGCTCCTCTGGGCTCCTTCCACTCCCCAGGCAGCACTGAGTCATCCTGGCTAAGGACACAGACCAGGATTTCTGTGCTGCTCAGCTCTCTGCTCCCAAGGGAAGGATGAGATGCAGATCCATGAGCTGCACTCTGGCTTTTCTGTCCTGGACACAGGGGCACGGGAGCGGTCAGACATCATCCCAAGCTGTTATCCCAGATGCTGTCCCAAGGCCCTGTCCCAAAACTGGAAGCTTGCCTCATGTACCAAAGGACAGAGATGCACCTTTAGGGTTAGCTGTGTGGTACTGGCAGAACCAAAGGCACCACAGCCAGGACAGGACCTTGATTATAGGTGCAGGTGAGGTTTGCATGCTGCACTAATTTCCTGTGGTAATGAGTTCCATGGATTAATGAGGTCCTGTTGCACGGAGTGGTTTTACATGTGCCCTGGAAACCCCATGTGGGGCTTTCTAGAGCAGGGAGCAGCCTTCCTGTTCACACTGTAACTTCTCTCCAGCTCAGGGCCAAGCAGCAGGTTCCTGCGCTGCAGGTTGTGTTTGCAGCTGCGTCCTGTGCAGGGAAGTGCCTGCCAGCTTAGGTATTGTTGTGCTTTCATGTGGTGTAAGACAGCAGAAGATTTATTAGTGACACAAGCATGAATGCTGGAAGCCGTGATTTATTGAAGAAGGGGGAGAGGAAATGTGTTGCAGCCCATGCTGGTTAGTGTGGTGTGTCTGAGGTGAGCTCACACGCTGAAAACCACCCTGCTCCTCCTCTGAGTGCTCTGGCTCACCTGGCGAGACCCTGGGGTGACCAAGCCCTCTTCCAGGGCTGACCTGGCACTGACCATCCCACAGATGCTCTGAGGAAAGGGTTTCTCCTGGGTGAGGGGACACAAGGACTCAGACTTTGGGAACAGACAGGTGTCCCACAAGCTTTGGCTCCCTTGAGTGGTGTAGGTGGGAGACACAAGGGACAGTGCAGCATGAGGAACTGGTTTCTAGCTCTGTCCCAGCCTTATGTCCCCAAAGCCCTTTTCTTTTCCTGTGCCTCAGTCTCCCTGTCTTTAAAGCACTACTAACAAACCCTTCCCAATGTGCTTTGAGATCAATTGATCAAACCGGTGCTCCGGAAGAGCTGAAGACTCTTTGCACTTTCCAGCCACATGTCTGGACCTCTCAAGCTAAAATACCTTCTAAAAGTTCATTAAAAAGTTCTTGAGCTTGCCATTTGTTCAGCCACCACATGAAGAAAAGCACCACAGAAGTCTCAGATTTAGTTCTTGCCTTTCATGTCCACTGACCTCATCACTGCTCACTCAGGAGCAGGCACAAGTCAGAGCAGCTACCCAAACACTCCTGACAGCCACAGGCAGCAGCTGCCCAAAGCCCGTGGGCAGCACTGGAGCACTGCACTGAGGAAGTGAGCCCAGCTGGGAAATGTCAGCTTGGCCAGAGGTGCTGTAAAGCCCAGCTCTGTTTTCTGTAGGAAGCTCTGTTACCTTCAGCACAATTCTTCCTGAATGGATGGGGGTAAATAACAGCTAGTTCAGCTCTTTGCTGAAGCTGAGAAGGAGGGAAAAGGCTGGCTCGGGTTTAACAAATAGGGATGTTCTCTTCAGGTTTCCCAGTCAATTAAAATTAAACCAAACCAAAACACAACATGTTTTCTCTAATTACCCCCAAAACATTTTGCATTGACCCTAAACAAAGTACTTTCTTTTTTGAGTCAATTGAAAATCTTGAAACCTTTTTTAAAAAAGGTCTCACAATCAAAAATTCTACCATCTTCCCTAGCCCCACTGTTTTTTTTTCAGTGGAACATAATTTTACTTTTGTATGAAACACTGTGGGTTCTACCTTGCCTGGAAGTCACAGTCATCCGGATGAGCTTGTGCTGTCACTTGCTTTTCCTTTCAACACCATTTCTGTCTTTTCACCTCCCACTGCACAGACACAAAAGTCTCATGGGAGCATCACCCTCATCCCAGGGCTGTGCTGGGTTCCCAGGGAGACTAAAGAGGGGCTGGGAGAGGGAAGGAAAGAATCCATGAAGGCTCTTTTTAGCTTCAGAGAGCTCCTCTGGCTCTTCTGACTACCTCTGGCTACTGCCAAGGCACCTTTGAAACACCTTTGAAACATCTCCAGCATGTTGGGCACCATGACTGGGCTGGAGGGGAAATCCACATTCCCTTTGAAGTCTGGATACTTGAACAGTCTTAGAATTATAGGGCTGTAATGTACAGGAATGTATGGGGCTGTAATTGTGACTTAGATCCTTGGATGAAAGGTGCTATGTACATACAAAAGGTATTATCATTATTGCTACTATTATTACTATTATTATTACTATTATTATTGCTATTATTATTATTATAGGCCTGCAATATGTGGATAGGAGATGAAAGTAGCACCAAAAGATCCTGAAATACAAGATGTGTCTTAAGGAAATTTCAGATTGGAATTGGGTTTTGTCTACACAGGAAAAGCGGAGCTGACTGGCTCTGCTGCACTGACAGCTCTGGGGTTTGATGGAAGAACTCCTGTATGCAGGCATGATTCCCAAATCCAAGCTTCTCTGGCCTTTGGAAAGGTGTCTCCAGTAGGAGCAATTCCAGAGCAGTTTCAGCACAAAAAGTGAGATCACACATTTTCACCATTCTTTATGAGACACCCTGCACCTGAGCCCAGACCCTGCACCTGAGCCCAGACCCAGCACCCTGAGCCCACAACCAGCACCTGAGCCCAGACCCTGCACCTGAGCCCAGACCCTGCACCTGAGCCCAGACCCTGCACCCTGAGCCCAGACCCAGCACCTGAGCCCAGACCCTGCATCCTGAGCCCAGACCCTGCATCCTGAGCCCAGAACCAGCACCTGAGCCCAGACCCAGCACCTGAGCCCAGACTCAGCACCTGAGCCCAGACCCAGCACCCTGAGCCCAGACCCTGCATCCTGCCCTCTCCAGCCTCCTACCAGCACCAACCACCTCTCCTGCCAGAGCAGCCTGGATGCAGCACATGGAGAAATCCAGGATCAGCCTCGGTCCCTACACACGCTGTGGATCTGCACAGCCTTCTCCATCAGCCTCTCCCGCTGGTCCTGCCCTGTTCTCCCCCCTCGTCTCTTTAACGGGGGGCCATAAGTGAAGCCGGGCACTGCAGTGGCACTCCCCAGGACAATCCCGTGCGGGTTTTCTCCTGTGTCACAGGCTCCGCAGAGCATCACATTTCGCTTTCTACCTGAACCCCGCGGGGGCCGCAGAGCCATCCCTGCCTCACGCTGGGGAGGAGGGGGATGAGTCAGGCCAGGTGCATCCACAGCAGTTTTTCCATCGCTAAACTCCCTCAAGAGCGATGTGGCTCCTCGCAGGAGGGCTCAGCTCCGCAGCCTCCCCAGCTCTGACAGGCAGAGCTTTTCCCGCAGAGCCGGGAGCGCCGGTGCCCCCGCACCCGCAGTGGACCCGGGCAGGAGCGTGTGCCGGACACGGGAGATGCTCGCCAGGCACTCGCCAGCAGAGGAAAGGCTGTTCCCGGTGCGTGGGGACCACCCACCGGCGGATGAGACAAAGCAAGGGCTCTGATGCCTTGTGGCTTCCCGGTGACACCGCAGAGTTTGCCAGCGCTGATGGAAAGCGCTGGTTGCTCGGGGTGGCAGACACGGCCGAGAGGAGCCAGCTCCGAGCATCCCTGAAAGGCAGCCCGGCCCTCCCGAGGGGCTGCCAGCGCTGCCAGCCCATCGCCGGGCTCGGCTGGAGAGCACCCCAGCCCGATCCCTGCAGGCAGCTCTTTGGCCCTAGAAGGCAGCGGGCATGGTGAGGAGCGCAGCTGGGATTCATCTCCCACCTTGGGCTCCGAGCTCCAGCCGAGGATCAAACAGCACGGGGCTGCTCTCCTCCCCTGCTGTCGCAAACGCTCGGAGGCTCTGTGGCTGTAAATCATGCTTGGGAGGCAGGGCTGCGATGCTGGCTGGCCACAGAGACCCGGACTGTTCTGGCTGAGGAGCTGGCAGCAGCAGCAGCTCCCCGGGGCAGTGTTCAGCACTGAGCGATTGTCAGCGCTGGCAGCGCAGGGGACGCCGCCCGCACGGCTGCGCCAGAAGGGAGCAGTGACAGCATCCTGTCTGCCGAGTGTCCCCAGAACCAGGATGCATCCTTCGGCTTGGAGCCTCCGTTTCTTCTGGCTGAATTTCACAGCTGCTGTTTTTGAAATGTCCTCTTGAGAAGGCCAGAAGTCCAAAAGGCATTTTTCAAAAGCTTTCAGCCATAATGTTTCTTTTTGGGAAGTCTTTGGTCTGAACACAGATAATTATCAGCCAAAAATTACTGAAAACCACCAGCAATTTTCAGTTCTGATAAAAATGCTATTCTCCATTTTACAGTGTCAACAACTGTTCTTTGCTCCCTGTCCATTGCAGTTTCCTCCAAGAGGAGTCAAACATCCCCAGGCAGCTATCCCCTGGGATCCCAGCAGTTTATCCATCTCTGTCAGCCAGCATAGTTCCTTCTCCCAGGACTATTTCTGTTGCCTTCAAAGAGATGCAGAATGCTGCTCTGGCCCGGGGTCTGAGCTGAGTGTGGATGGCAATAATATTTATGGAACTGGCTGGACTGTGCTTTGCTACACACTAAGGTTCAGCTCAGAGAGGAAGGGTGAGCTGCTGGCTGATAAAGTCGTGGCAGCAGAGGGCAACAGATTAGGTGGGAAAATCAAGTAATAAAGCCCATGAGTATCTGTGAGACTGTAGGAGTAGGAAATCTTGCCTGATGGAGCAGATGGGGAGCAGAGTCTCTCTCTCTGTCCTGGGCTTTTCTTTGCAGGCAGCCCAAGATTAGGGACTGAACTGCTGATGGGGCTGCCCCAGAAGGAAAGCAGGCTGGGATGGTTGATGGCTCCTCAAGGGTCATTGTGCCACAGTCCAAGAAAAGAGATGGTGTGGGCTGGGACTTTTCAGAAGAGGTGACCAGCAAACAGGACAGCTCTCTGGCTGCAGTGCTGCCATCAGGGAAAAGAACAAGACACTCGATGAGCTGCAGCAAATGCAAGGCTACACTGGCCCAGAGCAATTCCCTGCAAGGCAGCTTGTGTGTGCTGCTGCTGAGCAGCAGCTCAGATCCCAGCACTGCCTGATCCCTCTCCCTGTGGGAGCAGGACAGAATCAGAAGAGCAGCACTGAGAACTCTCATGGGCCAAGACAAAGAGAGTTTAGGAGGTTGAGGAAAGCTGGGTGTGCAAGAAGGACAAAACAAGGGAATCATGCACTGCTTCCCACCTCAGTCAGGTGTTTCCAGGGAAGCAAGGCTTTATCACACCTCATGGTTCCTTGGGAAATGTCACAGCCACAAATGTGCTCCCTTGCTGCCCTTTTCCCCACAGCTTTCAGTGCTGAGCCTGATGTCATAGGATATGGGACATCCTTTGATCAGCTCAGGTCACAGCTGCCCAAGCTGTGCTCTGTCCCACTTCTCACATGCACCCAGACTACTCCTGGTGGGGACAGAGGGAGGGAGAGCTGCTGTGCAAGCCCTCCTCAGCAGCAGCCAGGACACTGGTATTATCAGCATAGACCCAAACTACAGCACCACACAGGCTGCCAGGAGGAAAATGTTCACCATCCCAGCCAGAACCAGTTTGTATCTCCATCAGCTTGCCCAGCTCCAGCTGCTTGCACTTCTTCCTGGCAGGTTTTTGCAGGCTGGTGTGGAGATCAGGGCTCTCTTCCCAGATCCTGTTATCACCATGTTAATTCATGGCCACAACAGATTAGAATTATGCTTTAGCTGCTCTGATTGTTGGCCTTGATCTTCCAGAGCATGGTGCAAATGCTTGTTGCTGTTGTGGGCAGGATTCTGCTCCATCTTGATAAATCAATGCAATTCTGATAAATCAATGCAATTCTGATAAATCAATCAGATTTATATCTGGTTCTTTCTGTAATGATTCTGTAAAGATTTTCATCAATGATGTCACAAGTTATGTGGCATCCTCCCTGACCATGTTTCTCACAGTTTGGGGGTAGAGAGGTAATATTGATGCCCTCCAGTCCCATAGTCTTTCCCAGAGCCCCACACAACTGGGAGTGGCCTTCTGGGGCAGGGTCCAGCCATACCATGATTTTTCTAAGGGTCCAAACAGAAATTAATGTTTAGTTATGACATCCTTCTGCTTGGCAGATGTGAGGGAGATTTGGATCTGTGAAGTTTTGTGTCTGAGGTCTGACTGGGTTTCATCAGAAGTCTTCCACGGTTCCTTGTCCTGTCCTTGCTATTCCTGATAAAGATTGAACTTTCACCAGACCCACCAGGTTCATGATTGGACATAAAAAGGCTTTTTGTTACGCTGAGACATTGAGGTATCTTGGCTGGGGGTGACCTGTCCCACCTGCACGACTGCAGTTCTTAGCACATGAGGGAGTCCCAGAGTTGTGCTGGAGGAGCTTTGCTACCCTTTTGTTACCCATGATTTGTCTCACAATGCTTCTTATTCTAAAGTTCCATCTTGGCTAGCCCAGGTCTTGGATATGTGACAGACCTCCAGGGCTGGGACCAATGTTCTCTGAAACAGAGCTCCAGGTGCTTCCTGTGAGACTGAGACCTTCAAAAGGGAGAGCACAAGCAGAGAGGCTGCTGTACACCCAGCCAGGCACCATCAGGGTGAAGGCTCTGGAGCAGCAGTCTGGTGAGGATGTGGGGGGACTCTGAGGGATCTGGAGAAAAGGAGGCTCAGGGGGGACCTTCTGTCTCTCCACAACTCCCTGACAGGAGTGGGCAGCCAGGGCTCTGCTCCAAGGGAACAGGGACAGGACAAGAGGAAACAGCCTCAAGTTTAGGCTGAATATTAGCAGAAAAAAACCCCCCTCCCTGAAGGGGCTGTCAAGCCCTAGCACAAGATGTCCAGGGCAGTGCTGGAGTTACCATCCCTAGAACTGTTCAAAAGACGTGTGGATGTGGCACCTGGGGGCATGTTTTAGTGGTGACCTTGGCAGTGCTGAGTTAGTGGATGGACTTGATCTTAGAGGCCTTTCCCAGCCTCAGTGATTCCAGGATTCTGTGATCAAGCAGACCTTAGAGGAGACCTGGCTTTGCCCTGGCATAGCACTGAGATTCTTATGAGGCACTGGAGGTGCCCAGACCTCAAGCAGACAGAGGCTGCAGATGTTCAGAGCAGCTGGGGGGATGGAGGATCAGGCTGTGAGAGTCACACCTGACAGGTCACCTTGAGAGCCACAAGCTGTGCCAGAAGCCCTTCCCCAGAGCTGTTAGAGAAGCCAGAAGCAAGCACTGCCTGCTCAGGGAGGAGGGAGCAGGGAAGCCACCTGCCCAGCATCCTCCTCAAATGCAGATGCCAAGCTGCATTTGGCTCTGTGGAGCCAGAGCTGAGCCACAGAAATCTTTGCCCTGTGGCCAGTGCAGCAGGAGCTGATGGGGACAGAAGGTGCAGGGAGCAGCAGAGTGCCCTCCTTCCTCATCTCAGCCTGCTGGGTGCTATCTGCAGTGGTGGAGGTGGTGTGGGCCTGGCATTTCACCTTCCCTTGGCCAGGTGCTCCTGGGACTTCCCAACCCAGCATTCAGCAGGTGTGCACAGAGCTGTTTGCCCTGTGGATTCTGGAGTGGTGAGGCTGGAGAATGTGTAACCTGCACCAGCCAGGAGCCTGCCATGGTCTTTGATGGCTTTCTCAGTGCCAGGAAAGGTGTTTCACTGTTCACATTCCTTAAACAGTGCCCACCAGATGTTCTCTGAGAATACCTGTGGGCTGTTTCCCACAGGTGGATCCTGTCAGCTCCAGGCTCTCAGATATTGTCATTTTGGAAAATTGCTGGCTTCTGCTGTTGCTCACGCTGGTGAAACTTGTCTGGACAGGACAGATGATCTTTTGGTGCATGAGCAGAGGGAATGCCAATGAATCACCCACAGGGCATCTGATTTCCAGACATGGCCCACATGCTTCATTGCCTTTCTCCCAGGAGACCAGGCCACAGGTTCTGGGCTCATTGCACCATCAGTCTGTGTCAAAGGGAGGGAGCAGAGCTGGAACTCAGGGCTTCCCACCAGAGCAGCATCCACTGCCAGCAGGCAAAGGTTCCCACGTTCTGCAGGCAGCTGGGAGCAAAAGGGACTGCTGGGATGTCCTCTGTCATTCATGAGGAACCTCTGGGTCAGCTCCCTACCTGGGAGGAATGGACAGCAGGAGCAGCCTGATGCTGAGGTGGGGAGGGTTCTTGGCAGCTCTTCCCAGCTGAGAGCCCCTGCAGGTCATGTCCTGCTGGCTCTGTGTGGTGACAGTGTCCCTCAGGCACCCTGGAGATGGCCAGGGCTCTGGAGACCCAGAGCAGCTGCAGGTGGCACTGGGCACCTTGGGACACAGCCCCACAAGGAGATCCTGTTCAGAAGGACTTCTGGGAAGCAAATCCATGTCATTATGCAGAAGCTGATTTGTTGTTTACTTTAGACCCTGCTTATACATTCTAAAACTACTGTTCATGCAATCATGCATTTTTTGATTGGTGCCTCTCTCTTGTCCATGTGTCCTGCACGAGCCTTGCAGGTCAGATGGTTGGTTGCAGTCCAGAGCATCGCTGCCCACCCTTATCTTGGCTCTTCTAATCTTGGTATTCTGTTTTTTGGCTTCTTCTCTCCCAATTTAGCACAATTTATGTTTCAGTAGCCTTGACAATTCCAGAGTGTTTGATAAAACTGCAGAAAAACTGGCTTGGATGGTGCATCTGGTATAAACAGTGGCCTAAGCTATTCAAATACATTGCTACTCGTTCTCCTCTCTGGGTCAGAGCATGGATTAGGCATGGACTGCCTCACCCCAGAGCCCTGCCTGCCACCCCACACAGCTCTGTCCAGCTGCTGCTCATGCCAGCAGCACCACAAGGAGCTGGGTAAAAGCAGTGCTGAGCACTCAGGCATTGGTCCAGCACATGGCAGCCAGAGGTGGGGAGTTTGCACAAGTTCTGCTCATGATTTCCCAATCCAGGAGAGCACCAGGGAACATTGGGCCTGCCCATAGATCTTGGCCATTGCCAGGGTAACCCCCTGCAGTTTAAAAACTCCTCCTAATTAGTGAACCTTCCCATTACAAGTCACAGTGGAACAATTCATTATTAGTGATGTGTGAGGCTCTGCATTCCTCTGGCTCTGCTCTTCTGCAAGAATGTGGGGACTGATCTAAATAGATGAACCCATCTCATCTGTGTTGTCTTTGGTGATTTAATAGTTCTGCTCTCTAAGTCTTTGGCATACCTGCTTCTTAATCCTCCACATCCACCAGCTTCCAGGTAAATCCAAGTGGATTTGCACTGAATCACATCAGGGCCATGCTTTCCTCAGTGAGCTGTGATTGTGTCAGGGCTGTTCCTCAGGTGGGTTTCTGTCTGTGGGACAGGTTTGGTTGTGCTGCACTCATGGTGCCCACAGAGGCTGGGCAGGTGTCTGTCCTGCAGTGTGCAGGAGCTCGTGGCTCAGAAAGGCAGAGCCAAGGACTGGCTCTTCATATTCCTCCTTTCCAAGTGTTTTAGGTGTTTTCCTGACAGGAACCTAGAAAGGGAAAAAAGCCTTCAAGGACCCATCTGACACTCACATGCTGAGCTGTGGGTCTCCACTGGAGCAACTACTGAAACAAGAACAAAATAGAAGCAGAGGTGTTTTCCCAAACAGAAATAATGTCTGTGGGATAGGAAAAGGCTGGATTAGAGCTCAAAGCAGGAATTATTAAGAGATTCATAGGCAGAGTTTTGAGCACCTGAGTGTAGGGAGCTTTTGAGATTATTGGCCCATTATTTATCATGTAGGTACAACATTGCTGGGCAGGGGTTTCCCTGGACATGGAGCCTCTGTAGAGACTCATCTACCACAGTGTGTCCTGGATTTCCCAGTGTCTGATGGATGGCAAATTTTCATGAGGTTTTCAGTGGCTTTCCAGGAGTTCTCAAATGTGCATAGATCTCAAAGCAAAGAAATGCTGCCCTGTGAGTTCCCTCATAATCAGTATTTTTTTTTTTTTATTTGACACTCTGGAGGGTCACCAACATAGATGAGAGGGAGGGAAGTGCTTTTTCAAATGTGTGTTCATGAGGATTCATGAAACAGAAGAAGAACTCAAAGCAGCAAAGATGTAATTTATTGGGTGGATCTGGGCAGAAATTGTGAAAGGTTCCCCACAAAAACAACAGTCACATTTTAGATGAGAGTGAGGTTTGTAGGTGTTTTGTCTAGACTGTCTCTTCTTTTGATGAAGTTGGAGACTCTCAACAATGAAAATCTGGCTGGGCTTTAAAGACTTCCTTTGATATTTTCAGGAGGGACTGTAAACCCTTCTGAAGGCAGAAGGGTACAGAAGGCACAGTCTGGACTAGGTGAGAAATCTGGCCTTTTGTAATTTAGTGTGACAGAGAGTTAAGTAATTGATAGACTTCAACCTGTCAGTCCAGACAATTGTACAGATAAATGAAAAGATGAATGCAGGATAAAGTACAACCAGTCAAACAGTACAAGCCAAACCATCATCCCAGAGTTTAGTTTAATTTCTATATTTCCCCATTACCTTAAAGTGAATACATAGCAGTGAATAAATCTTTTATTCCCAGTACAGTAAGGAGTTCTTTCCAAAGCATGGATTAAATCTGAGGCTTGCAGTGAGAAATCCCAGTAGACAGCAAGTTTACAAGTTAAAAAAAGCTGAGCTGCTCCTTAATAGTAGGAGAGTAGGTATACAGTAGAAGGTGCATTGTCTTAATTAAGCTGATTAATAAGGCCAAAAAAAAAAGCCATTCTGATTCCCTGGAGGTAGGAAATGTAAGCTTACATCAAAGCATAAGCTAAAGAGAGCTGGTGTGATTACAGCTGCAGAGGCATCTCCAGTTCCTCAGCCTTGATCTATTTGCAGGCTTTGGCCTATAAAACACCCTCCTGGCTGTCCCCAGGCATGTTGGGCTGGTCAGAAAGAATATGGTGAGAAGCTTCTAATGTCTGAACAACCTCCTGGGTTAGAAATGTGGCTTGCTCATACCTTGAACCAAGCACCCCATTATGGGCTCACAGCTGTCTCCCAGGCAGGGTAAGCAGGCTGATGTGTGCATATTGCAGAATCATGGAATCTCCTGAGCTGGGAGAGACCCACAGGGATCATCCAGTCCAACTCCTGGCCCTGCACAGACACCCCAACAATCCCACCCTGAGCATCCCTGGCAGTGCTGTCCAAAGTCTCCTGGAGCTCTGGCAGCCTCGGGGCTGTGCCCATTCCCTGGGGAGCCTGGGCAGTGCCAGCACCTCTGGGGAAGAACCTTTCCTGATATCCAGCCTGAGCCTCCCCTGGCACAGCTCCAGCCCTTCCCTCAGCTCCTGTCCCTGTCACAGAGAGCAGAGATGGGAGCAGCCTCCCTGCTGCCCCTTGGGAAGAAGCTGCAGACTGAGATGAGCTCTCCCCTGTCTCCTCTCCTCCAGCTGAACAAGCTCAGTGACCTCAGCTGCTCTTTGTGGGACCCCTTCACCATCCCAGCACCCCTCCTTTAGAAGCTGTCTAACAGATTTAGATTTCTTCATATTGTGGGGCTCGAAAGTGCCCCCAGCACTTGAGGTGAGGCTGCCCCAGAGCAGAGCAGAGCAGGACAATGGAAATGTCCCCTCCCTGGCAATGCTGGCCCTGGTGCCTGCCAGGACCTGGCTGGTCCTTCTGGCTCCAGGGCACTGCTGGCTCATTCAGCCTGCCATGGACCAGCACCCCACAGTCCCTTCCTGTGGAGCTGCTCTCCAGCCTCTCGTTCCCCAGCATGCCCACACATCCAAAGTACTCCACCCCAGGTAGAGAATCCAGCACTGCCCTGGTTAAACTTCACTGCTCAGCCTG
Source organism: Cichladusa arquata (assembly GCA_026413545.1). Lineage (NCBI taxonomy): Eukaryota > Metazoa > Chordata > Aves > Passeriformes > Muscicapidae > Cichladusa > Cichladusa arquata. The sequence continues at coordinate 5,563,665 of JAOTQP010000981.1, forward strand.
GAGAAGGAAGGCTTTTGGGGGTGCCATAACTGAGGCCTTCCAGTACCTTAAGGGAGCCTGCAAGGAAGAGGGAAAGAGACTCTTTATGAGTGACAGGATGAGGGAAAACTGCTTCAAACTGACAGAGATCAGATTTAGATATCAGGAAGAATTTCTTCCCTGTGAGGGTGGGCAGGCCCTGGCACAGGTGCCCAGAGCAGCTGTGGGTCCCCCATCCCTGGAAGTGTCCAAGGCCAGGTTGGATGGGGCTTGGAGCAACCTGGGACAGTGGAAGGTGTCCCTGCCCATGGCAGGGAGTGGGACTGGATGAGCTTTAAGGTTCTTTCCAACCCAAACCATTTTGTGATTCTATGATTGTTCCGCTCTCTGTGCCCTCCCAATTTAGTGTCACCAACAAACTCACTTTTTTTTACCTTCAATTGCTGCATCCAAGTCCTTTATGAAGACATTGAAGGGTGTCTTGTATGGGTAATTGGCTTTGGTTGAAGACTGTGAGCCATGAATCAGCAAAATCTCCTTTAGGTTGGTTAAACAGTTTACACAGACAAACTCCAGGTGGGTTTGAATCTGACCTCCAGGACTGCAGAGCAGAGTTGGTTTTAGTCCAAGCCAACTTTCTGCATCTTTCCAACAGGCAGAACACAAGATGGTGAAAATAAAGATGATAATCAGGAGACAGAGTGGGTTAATAATGGCTGAGTTTTTTGATCATTTTTATCCTCCTCAGTGTTCCCACCCTGGCTGGGCAGGAGTGGCTCTGCTGCAGTAGCTCATCTATTGCAGCTAATTCTCTTGAATTCAGCTGCTGTCATCACTAAAAATAGCTCATGGAGGGAGGAAGCTGTGGTTGAAAGGTCTTTACCTGACTACAACTGCTCCTCCAGCACAGTGAGAAAGAGCTTTCACAATGATCTGATGGGAAGGGTCTGTGGGCATTATGAATGGGACAATTATAAAAACCTGTTCAAAATTATCCCATATTTCCTCAGCAACCAGGGCGTGATTTCTCTCCGCCTAAAATGCACATCTAAAGCAGGCAGCATGAATCACACAGTGAAAGGACTGGTTTCTCCTCATCCAGCTAGAAAGGAAATCCAAAGTCTAGCTCAGATGTAGGCATGTACATCACACTGAGGTGGTGAGATTCAAACATCCCCCTCTTTAATAAGTCCAGAAATGGGAAGATTATTTGGTGAAGTCTTTAATTAATTGGTGATAAAAGCTAATGAAGCTAAGAAAGCACCGGAACCTAGCAAGTGTCTTTGGCGTGGCCACGTCTGTGATTTCTCAGAGTTCATTTCCATTGCCTTTGGGGAGCTGAAGCAGCCCAGCAGTTCAATGGAAGACCTTTCAGAATTTTACCTCTCTAATTTGTAATATGAATTTGTGACAACTCAAATACTCTGGGACTGATTTTACAAGCTGCTCAGGTTGGCTCATGTTCTGTGAAGACAATAATGCTGTTGTCCAAGAACATTATTGTAAAGGAATCTAGTAAATATCTAAAAAACGTAATTAAAAATTTTTGCAAGGTAACTGCAGCATTACATAGGCCAAAGGGCATCACCAAATACTCAAGTTTGTTTCTGGTCCAAAAGATAATTTTTGTTTTATCTTCTGAGGATTCTCTTGCCAAACTTCAGATGTCTCTGAGTTGCAGTTTTGTAAAGACATACCCTACCAGCTAATTTTCAAGATCAAGAGTAATGCTCTCTTTTCTCATCACTCTTGCCTGATTTCCCAAACCTTGATGTACAATGGAAATAAGCCATCCTACACAGGGACACAAAGGGAATGTGGCACAGCTGAGGGACCCACAGCCCCTCTGGCTTTCAGAGCTGCTCTCCAGGTGCTTTCATGCTGGTCTGACAATGGATGAAGGGAGCCAAATCTGGCTCCCAGGGCAGTGTGGTCACCTGCCCAGAGGTGGGAGAAGCAGCCTGGTGTCTCCACAGCCAAGTCTTGTGTTGGCATAACCAGGACTTGTCTGACTCACACAGGCTGGGCCAATGCCAGAGGCCTTCCTCCCAAGATCCTGACGGGGATGACATCACCTCTGATGACAAACTGATGGAGACAAACACCACAGATGAATGTTATCCGCTTTCTCCAAATGGCTTTAGGAATTTTAGGATTGTGCAAAGGGAGTCAGTCCCCTGCACCCCTTCACATGGGAAATGGGGCAAATGAGCCAGACAACTCTTAATAGCTAATTACTTTTTCTATGTAATTGCAACCACTAATAGTATTTCTAACACAGGAGATGCAGGCAATCCAACAGGCCAAAAGGTGGCAGGGGTGGGAAGAGCTGCTCAAACACAAGACAATCACCATAAAATTAAATAATTTTCTTTGTTGTTCCCTGAGAACAGGCTGTGGGTGCTTCCCTCAAAGTCACTCTTAATGTGGACAAATCTGAAAACAAATGGGTAGGATGAATAACAAAAAATATCAGGTGGTATTTGCACAGCTCCTAAAGGCATCCAAATTTGAGACTATTGACCCACTAACCATTGTGCTTAGCCCGCTGCTGAAACCAGTTCTGCCTGGAAAATGCAAGGGGACAAATGCAGCACCAGCCTTCAAAAAGCCTTCAGGGGCAACCCAAGGAATCACAGACCCTTAAGCCCATGAGATGAAGTGAAGGTAGAAGTAAGGAACAGAATTAGTAGACTAAATTATAAAGGGTGAATGTGGTAGGAGATAAAAAGAGGAGGGTCTGAGAAAAGGAAGCCATTCATTGAAGATGCCAACAGGCATCTGGTCCAACAGAAATTAGTGGTTGAATTTACAGTTTGCAAAATGAGCCCACATCAAACTCTCTTAAAGGGCGTGGGCTGATACCTGGTCAAGAGAAAGGAAATGAAAGAAGAATCAGTGGGGATTTTGAGAGCAGAAGGCAGGAAGAACCAAGAACTGGGAGAATATCACAGAAGTCTCTGCCTTCACCAGATCCCAGAGCTTTGCCAGGAGAACAGATGAGGGGAAAATCAGTTTTGAGACACTCAGAGACAAAGCAGCACCTGTGTGCACAGAGCAGTGGGCTGCAGAGGTGTTATGAGCAGCTGAGGAACAGTTCTTGGAGGCAGCAGAGGCAGATTGAGAAATGTGTCAGCCTGGTCCTCAGGGTGATCAAAGAGGTGTTGAGGGATGGGAGGAAGCCACACCAGACCCAGTCTATAGAAATCTAGTCTATAGTCTATAAAACTACATGGTAGGTCTGCTGAAGCCTGAAACAATGGCCAGCAGTGGTGCCTGCCCTGGTTCTGACCTGCAATTAAATCCATATCTCATGGGCTCAGGCTCCACAGCTCACAAAGGACATGGCAAAAGGAAGAGAGAGAAGATGTGGTTCTGTGTCATCCCCATGAATCAGTTCCCTGCTCTGGTCTCCAATCCCTGCTGACTCCAGCAGGTCCTGCTTTACTGCCCCAGCCAGTTTCACATGCTTTTGACTCAGGAGCTTAGGAAAATGTTCATTTTGCCAGGCTTTTCCTCTCTTGCTGCTCAGAGCAAGTTCCCACGCTGTGAAGACTTTTGTAGAAAAATTCAACTTCAGAAGTTTCCAAGCCTGTTGTGGGTGCAGAGTTCTCTCACCATGTGTGAACTGACAGTGAAATGATTATAAAAGTGAATATAACTGAAATACAGAATTGGTAGAAATTAAATTATAAAAGCACAGGTTACTGATCCCATCATGATAATGATACAGACTAGTTTGGTAACTTATACTGCCACTTCTCTGACTCTCCTGCCTTTCCAAAATGGTGTTAACTTCACAGGAGCCATGTCTCCTGCTTCCATTCTCCTGTTCCATCCTGGGTCAGACAGACCCAGGTGCCTCTGAAGGATCTCTGTCTAGCTTGCTGTGTTGGTTATGCACAGCCTGGTTTTTGGTAGCAGGGGGGTTACAGGGGTGCCTGCTGTGAGAAGCTGCTGGAAG
>JAOTQP010000981.1:5592613-5611572 GCA_026413545.1 Cichladusa arquata
GTTTAAAGATGGCCCATTAGCAGATAATATGTGCCAGGAGATCAGGGTCACTGCCCCACCCGGCTGCAGCAGATGGGACAGAATCCACATTTCTGGCCACATCCTGTATTGCAACCCAAGACATCTGAGCAGATGGAACAGCTCAGAGAGGTCCCTCTGGTACTGCTGGATTCTCCTGGGGATCTTTTCTCCTCCCTGCTTCTGTCCTTGTCCTTGGCACAAGCCTCCTCCCAATGCCAAGACATTCCCAGTGGCACTGGGAGGACAGGGCACGTCCTTCCTTAGGCTGACAGGTCTGTGAGGTTTACAGAAGGAAAGAGTAAATAAATTGCCTTTATTTTGTTGTTGTTTCTCCTCATTTTCCCATCACACCCATCAGCCTCTGCTATTTAGTGCAAGCTCCCAGGAGCTGAGCTGTGCCCTGTCTGTGCACAGGGACAAGAGCAGCCCCTTGTGCCTCACACAAAGCTCTCCAGCACCCCAGATGCCACTGCCCAGGATTGCTGTGCTCAGAAAAGGATTTGCTCCATCTATTCCCATTGGTTTTAAGCACACCAGCTTTTAATTCAGCTTCATCTTACCTCTCAGCTTTTAAGGTCAATGTCCCTTGCTCACTGGGACACAGCCTGGTCTGGGTTGGGGTAAGCAGTGTGGGTTTCTGCATATGCAGCTGCTTGTGAGGGCAGGGTTGAAGCTATCAGATGTCCAAGAACAGCCTTGGAGCCCAGAAACATCCTTTTATTTTCCAAATACCAGCTTGTGCATTGGATTGCTCGGGACAGACTCAGCTACTCCCATGCCCTGAGAGGAGAGCTCTGCACAGGCAGCTCAAGGTGACTCTGTGACATGCACAGGGCTCCAGACTCAGCAGCACCCTGGACCCTTGGGGTACCAGCACAGCCTCCTCCAGAGGCTCTACTGGAGCCTGAGCAGAGGAAATAAGCCTGGAGATGATGGAGATGGAGATGGAGATGATGGAGATGGAGATGGAGATGAGATGGAGATGGAGATGGAGATGGAGATGGAGATGGAGATGGAGATGGAGATGGAGATGGAGATGGAGATGGAGATAGATGGAGATGGAGATAGATGGAGATGGAGATGAGATGGAGATGGAGATGGAGGTGATGGAGAGTGAGACAAGCACAATCAGCCAGGTTCCTTCCACCTCCTAACCTCAGCTTGTCACCCACAGAGCCAATCTCTGCCCCTCAGTCCTGGCGTGCTTCTCTAGTTTGTACAGCGTAGAGAAAGTCATTCCAGTGGGATGGACCCCTCCTCCCATGGGCTGCTGTCTCCTCAAAAGCAGATGTCTGTCCCCACACTGGAAAAGCTCCCTGTGGGGGCTGGCATGACCATGGTGACAGAGAGATGCTCAAGGACACACTGTCCTATTCCAGTGTCACAGGGCTCCCTGTTCAGTCTCCAATAACTGTGAGACAGCAGTACTCTTGTGCTTTGGGAAATGTCCTAACTTGCTTCATAACTTGCAGAAGCTCAGGCAGACCACCCTGAAGGAGCCAGCTCTCTCTGGCTACTGCTCTGCAGGCAGAGCCCGGGCTGGGATCAGATGTTAATGCTGAAATGCTGTTTGCAGAGGCTTCTCACCCTCCCACTCGGCAGAGAGGGGACACAGAGCCTGGCACTGAGCTTTATTCCATGCAAAGCACTGTGAGACTGATCAGAAACCTCTGTCTTTCCTTCCTGCCAGAGACCTGAGCATGAACAACATCAGCCAGCTGCAGCCCAGCGCGCTCCGGCACCTGCGCTTCCTGGAGGAGCTGTGAGTACAGCCACGGGCCAGGGGTGCTGGGGGTGCTGGGGGTGCTGGGGCACATCCAGAGGGTCCTGTGGCACTGCCACAGCCTCCAGTGCTGCCACTGCAGCTGCAGGCAGACATGCAGGCAGCCTGCATGCTGGGACAGGGTTTATTTGCTGCTCCAGCTTTGGGGTTTCACTGATTCAGGCTGAGGTGATGCATGTGCCAAAAGCCAAAATAAAAGAGGACCTAATCTCCCATTCAAAAATCAACACTGTAGCCTGGAGCAGAGCCAGCAAACAGAGAGCTTCATTCACCCTTCAGCAGACAGGGTGCCCCTGGCAGCTCTTGCAGCCCAGAGACACATCAACCCTGGGCACTTGGCAGGTTGGATGGAGCCCAGCCTGGAAAAATGAAGCCCAGTGTTTTTCCCAGAGGCTGAGGTGTCCCACCATGCAGCAATGTGCTGAGAGACTCAGACACAGCAGCAGTCTCAGTCCTGGCGATCAGCATGTGGCTGTGTGTCAGTGAAGGAGTGGCCCCACTTCTGAAAGTGTGAAAATTAACCAGCAGCACAAGAAACCACTGGAATCCTTTGTGAGCCCCAAAAATGGGAGCCCAGGGGGCAGAATGTTGAGGTTGACCATTTCTGCATGAGTAAATTGCACCTGTATGGTCTTACTCCACTTGACCATGAGAAATACCTCCAGGTGTTATTCTCATGCTGTTGGTACTTTCAACACAACAGCTTCTGTTGGAAAATACAATTTCTTCAAAACACTTATTGCATTCATGAAGTACTAATATTAATGCTGTATTTGATGTGTGTTGTAAACTTACTGTGTATATAACAGTTACTGCAACCTAATATGCCTAAATGAAACATTTTCACTTCTCTGAATCAGATCTCATTGCCACCACAAGGCACAACAACATTTCATAAATGATATTTTCCAAAAGGTCAGAATTACAGACATCACTATAACAGCCTGTGAGGGTGGGCAGGCCCTGGCACAGGGCTCAGAGAAGCTGTAGCTGCCCCTGGAAGTGTCCAAGGCCGGGTTGGATGGGGCTTGGAGCAGCCTGGGACAGGGGAAGGTGTCCCTGCTCATGGCACAGGGTGGAATGGAATGATCTCCAAGGTCCCTCCAAATCCAAATCATTGCAGGATTCTGTGATTTTATATTATAAGTTTTTTTATTTCAAATGGTCTTGTAACTGATCATCCTCTGTGTGTATTTTAAGTTCATTGGAGTTGTAAGGACCCCAGCCACCCAAGCCCTCCTCCCCAGCAGGCATTTACAGGCTGCCAAGGAGGCTTTTTTGATCCTCTTTTGGCTTTGGAGCCAAAGCTGCCCACAGAAGGTGGGTTCTTCACTACTTTGCACCCATCTTCAAGCCTTTCTCTTTTCATTTTATCAACATCCATGTTGAAGTGTGGACACCCAGCACCTTCACTGGGGGTACTGAGGCTTTTCATACACACAGACCAGACTCTGCTGTATACAATTAGCAGTGTCTTGCTGCAAGCAGCTGTGTCCTGCTTACATCATGTACAAACAGAGCAGTCTCAACCAATAAATATTCATAGGTTCCAAAAGAGCCATCTTCCCACAGCCAAAAATAATTATGAATTAAACAGGCAAACGGGAAAAATTTAAAGAGGAAAATCTGAAAAAATAATTGGAAGTTGTTAGATAACATTTTACTGTGGTTCAATGTGTCACAAGTGCCCCTTTGGAAAGGCCTTACATCACAGTTAGGGGAAGAAATGCAAACTGGAGCATCATATGTCTATGCATAGCAAAGTGCCTGCTAAAATTTGATAGCAGTAAGAGAGTAATCCTATTTATGGAAATCAAGTCATTTATGTGAAATCAAGCAATGAAGGATTTTATATATTGTGGCAAATTAAAAGTGATTCTTTCAACAACAGCTAGACAGGGACAGTTTGTACAGCATTCACAGGGCTATCACTGACCAATAATGAAACTTGCCTGCCATTTCCCCTGCTCTTTTCATTTACATCTTCCCCAAATTTTCATCCCACAACATTACATCAGGACCATGACATTCAGGCTGGGATCACCCTCTGTGCCAGGACACGCATAAGAAGCAAGCAAACAAATCCTGCTTGTTTAGACATCCTCAAGGGAAGTTTGTTCAGGTTTCACAGCTCAGATCTCTGCTGATTTCATCTACCTGGGACACATTCCCAGTGTCTGCCAGGGTGACACAGGAGACCAAGCCCTTCTCTTCATCCCCATGGCAGCACTGCCCGTGCTGGGACATGCCAAGAGAGGGAAGAGCAGAAACCCCTGCTGAGCAGTGAGGGACAGTCCAGGTATCCCAAACCCAGGCATCCCAAATCCAGGTATCCCAGGGTTAGTTTCTCCTGGGGAGGAGGAGGACCTGCCTGCCTGTCCCCTCCTGCCTGTCCCCTCCAGGCAGGGAAGGACTGACAATTACTGACAATGACTCTGCTGCAGCTCATCCGTGCTGCAAGTGCCTGTTTTCAGTTCGATGCAAAGTGTTCAGCAGGTTTCTCATCCCCAGGGATTTTGGGTGGCATTATGGCCCCAGTCTGCCTTCTACACAGAGTCACAAAGTCACAGAATAGTCTGAGCTGGAAGGGACCCACAAAGATCATCAGGTCCAGCTCCCAGCCCTGCTCAGCACCATCCCCAAGAGTCACACCTTGCTCCCGAGTTGTCCAAAGGCTTTTTGGACTGTCAGGCTTGGGGCCATGACCAATTCACTGCCCTGACACCGTATCAGGCCAATCCCTTGTGTCCTGTCACTGGTCATAGAGGGATCAGTGCCTGCCTCTCACCTTTCTCTGCAGGGGCTAAACAGAACAAGGGCCCTCAGCTGCTCCTCACATGTTTTCCCCTCAAGGCCCTTCACCATCTTCAGTGCCCTCCTTTGGATGCTCTCTAATAGTTTAATATCTACAATCTTATGTTCCCTAGTATCCCTGGATAAACCAGATGAGTAACAAGCTGAGTAACCAAAGACAAAATGTACTAAATTCAGTTCAAGGTGAACCAAAACTGATGTTCTGGGGCTTTGGTCAACCCCAAAAATTTCTTCTAACCTTAGAGAGAAAAAATAGTTTCATCTTCAGGTTACTTCTTGAAATTTACTATTTTTCTTTGGGTAAAACCCTAAAAGAAAATGGTACTTCAAATTTATATTTGCTTTATTGCCAAAGATGCCTTAGGTGCTTGAACCTTATGAAAAAAATCAGAGGTTGCTCAGCAAAAAATTTGCCAATTTCAACCCAGATTTTCAAATCTCCTTTTCAAGATGCTATGAATTGATCTAATGTTCAGAAACATCCCAGGAACTCTTGACACCCCTTGTCCTTGATCTATAACCCTTATCTTCTTCAACAGAGCCAGGTTCTTCTGGCTCCTCCTCACCTCTCCTCTCCTGCTCTTGCCCATGATTCCCTGATTGTTCCTTCTCTCTCATTAGATTTAGCCCCATTAGCCCAGGCTCCTGTGGAGGAGAGCTGGTGTTTCACACCTTTCACGACTCCTCCTCTTTCTGTTCCTCTATTTTAGCATCACCCCAGGCTCCTCATGAAAGTAAAGTTTCACAGAAGTCAGAGATCAGCTGCACTTATGGCTGAGCTTGTGCCTGGAGCTGGGATTGAGCCGAGGAAAAGGGATAAAGGGAAAGGGAAGACAGCTGCACAAATGGGTGGATGAAGCACATGTCCCATGGCCAGCAAGGACAGATGTGCCTGGTTTCACTGCTGGGAGTCCTGCAAATCCAGGTCCCACCTGAGCCCTGAGTACATTAGTCCTGTGCACACACCCACACTGGGGAGAGCAGGGTGGTACATGAAGGTCCTGAGGACAGCAGAGCAATCCTGGGAGCCAAGGCACCCCTGGCACCAGGGTGTGTCACCATGGCACAGCCAGGCTGGGTCCCACAGGGCATTCCTGCACTGGCCCCAAATGTGTCCCTGTGGGGTCAGAGGGGATGCTGTGCCCAGGGCACATCTGGGGTTCAGGGACTGCTCCAGCTCACTCCCTGTGTGCTCTGGGTAAAGTGATTTTCCCTGCCAGTGCCTCGTGTCCAGCAATGAGAGCAGGACTCAGGAGTGCCCTGTTTGTTTTCACTGAGAGCTGCTCAGGAAGGTGGTGTGAGTGCAATCAGTTCTCACGCTCAGGGGATGCCCAGAGATTCTCCAGCCCCAGCTGCCTTCCTGAGGCAATGGGAGAGGGGCTCTCAGTGGCCCTGCCCCAGGCTGTGCTCCCCACAGTCCCAGCCCAGGCACTCACCAGGCTTTTCCAAAGAAAACCTGCACAGATAGGGGTGTTCAGAGCTGGGCCTCACACAGGCAGGGAGCAGCCCAGAGTTTAGTATGTCTCCTCTTTGTTTCTTTCCTTTCTTTCCTTCTTCTTTTCTTTCTCTCTTTTTGGCAGCAGGAAGATTGTTTAAAGTTGCTAATAAATTCCAGTTAATGAAGCCTGAAAAGCCAGAGCTGGGAGCCAAGAGAAACAAGAGCAATCAGTACAGAAGGAATAGAAAGAGATCTTGAAAGCCAGCCTGGGAATAATAACATGTTGAAATGTGTTCGCCGGCAAGGGCTTTGTAACCGCGCTTTGAATCCCAGCGCGAGCGCTCGGTGCCAGGAGGGGAAATTGCAGCCAAGGGCAGGTGTTCATTGCCATTCACCTCCTGCCTCGGGCCACAGCGGCAAGATCAGACCCCGTCCCAGCCACTGGCTCTTTCACCTGCCTCTGCTGAGCCCCAGGGCAGCGGGACTCAGCTCCACGGGAGTGCCGGTGCCGGGGAGGCAGCGCCGCGCTCAGCGCCCGCCCGGCCTCCCCTGCCACGGCAGAGCTCTATGCAGACAGGAGAAAAAAACAGCAAAACGGTTTTCCACACTAAATTCCCAATTCCTGATCCCCAGGAATTGGGGTGAAGAGATGCAGGGAAAACCAAATTATGGGGCTCCCTCCTGGATCCAGGACACCAGCACAGGGCAGGTCCCTGCTCTGGGGCCTCCAAGGAATTCCCAGCGTCTTGCTCACAGTCCTATGCAGCTCAGACTCGGATCCAACATCCTAAAAAAATTCCTTTTCGAGTTTATAGGCCGTCCCATTGATTTGGAATGGTGTGGAAATTATTTCAGTGGAACCACGCAAAAAACACTCGGCACATTTCTGGCACACCATCCACAAAAATGGGGGCATTCCTCTCCTTCCAGCTTCCCCCTTCTAGGCTGGGAGACCAAGAAACAGCACAAAAGTAAAATGAAATAAAGTGCAGGCATGTGTGCTGGGAATGGGAATGCAGCAGCTCTCTTCTCCTCCCTTACACCTGTGAGGGAACCCCCTTCCCACTCCTCTTTCCATGGGGGTCTAGAGACCAATGGAGCCATCACAGTTTAGGAGTCACCAGTGCTGTTCTTGGGTGCCCTGCCTGCTGTCAGAGCACCCACCCCCTCATCAGCTCCCAGGCATGTGGGACATCACTCTGGGGGGTGTCCAGCACAGGGTCTCACTCCAGTGATGCTGGCAGTGGGGCAGGACTCCTGCTGTGGAAGGGGGCTGGCATTTCTGGGCAATGCTCACATGTGCTGGCACTGGGCTGAGAAGCTGTTTCTGGAGCAGTGCAGTAGTGTCTAAAGTAGGGGACTCCTGAGACAGCAGCTTTGGTGGCTTTCCATGACACATCAGGCTGGAGAGGTCTCTTATGGAGATGTAAACACTCGTAGGGCCATGACCTTGCTTTGCCATGCTGAGTTTTGGAGGCAGAATCACTGCTCCCTTGGTAGTCACCTTGCCTGGCACAGCCCCAGGTGGCCATAGCTAAAGAGCAGCAGCTCTGAATTCTTGGCCTCTGTAGTCCCCCCAGGGTTCTGCACAGCTCCTGTGCAGAGAAAGCACCAGGGTACAACTCCTTGGCAACAGGAGACCAGCTCTGGTTCATCCAGGATTTTCTGTCCCCCTGGCTGGCACCAGTTCTTGGTAGAGGATGGTGCTGCCCATCAATTCAGTAGGTGAGCAAAAGCACAGAGAGAGTAAAAGGATAATTCATCTGATGAAGCCTCCAAAGGTCATCCCTGTGCATGCTGTGAGGACTGGCTAAGCCTTGGCTAAGGTGCAGGTGAGGACATGAGAGAAGGGCTTCTAAGGGGTTGTCTATCATGAACATTGACCAATGAGGCCAAGATATTGCAGCTGCCCAAATCAAATTCAAAATGTTTTGAAAACTTAGAGATTTCCATTCTATTTCTACTCTATTTAGACCAGGGAGATTGTTCAGCAGCTAAAAAAGCCTTGCTAGTTGGGATAGCTGCCCCCAGTTTTCCTGACAACTGCTTTTCATATGACTAACTCTGTTCTGGGGTACCCCAAGTGGGGCACCAAAAGTAGAGTCAAAAGTGAAAACTGCTTTGAAGGTTTGGAGGGAGCAAATTGAAACCTCTGCAGTTTATAATGTAGAGATGGAGTGAAGGTGTTCAGCGTCCTGTTCATTAAGGAGCTGTGTCTTACTAATATTACTTGGCAGATGAATCCAAACTGGCTGGCATATGAACATTCATGTGGGTTGAAAACTGGCTTGAGGACCATAAACAAAAGAACAAATGGGATCAATCTATCGAGTTGGAACAGGCATTCGGGGGGGTACAGCGAGCAGAGCTAGAAACAGGCACAGTCTTCTCCTCAGGGATGGAGTGAGACACCAAAGACCACATTAGAGGCATCTTCAGGAGATACCAGACTAGGACCAGCTGCAGATTCCTGTGTGAGGAGGAAGAGTCCAGACCTGGCCCCTTTCTCAGATGCACCATGTTTTCACTTGTCGACTTAATCGGCTTCATTCCTGCTTTGCACCAGCACAAGAACAAACTCGGGCATGGCAGGGGGCCTGTGGTCCCCTGTGTGCCCAGGGGAAGGCCCAGGCTTGGCATGATGACACTGTTTAGGCAGGAGCATGGGGTGTCTGGGCACACTGCCTCGAGAGCCTGAGTGCTTGAGAAACCAACCCCAGCAGGAGATCAAAGGGGCGGCCGACACGCTCAATAAAAGCTTGGCAAGGGGAGAATTTCACTGGGTATGGACACACATGTTTGTCCTGTCCTGCCAATGGGCAACGTTCCTGCCTCCTAATGGGAGTGATAAGAGCATCACTGAGCTGCTTGAGCACCTGACATGAGCCATCTTGCCCAGCACAGCCTTGGGGCGTGCCATGGAAGTTGTAGCATGACCAAGGAGCCCAAGATACAGGAGGGCTGAGCCTGGGGTAACTGAGCAGCAGCAGCCATACAGTGGTAAACCATGAGTTTGTTCCAACTTGGAGAGTATTGGGAATGCAGATCAAAGCCTGGAGGAATGTTCCCAGAAATCATGGGAGTGGTGGAAGGTGGGGGGAGCAGAATCTAAAATCCTCCAGGAGCTCTCTGAAGCAAGCCAGCTGTATCCAGCTGTCACCCTCCCCTTCTCACCTGCCCCTTCTCTCCTTCTATCAGTCACTTTAAATCCAGAGCTTTCTCTTTCTCCCTGTCACAGTGTAAACTTCAGGACATAGCACTGAATCAAGGCTATCCCAAAAAGAGCCCTGAGCAGGCCCAGAGCTGAGCTCAGTGCTGTGGACCAGAAATCAGCCTGGCAAGAAGAGCTCCTCTTCCCTGTGCTTAGGGCAAAGACAGTGCCTCCCTGTCCTTCTTGGTGGGGTTATTTGCTCAAGTCTCCTCCACAGAAGGAGTAAATTAAGAGCTGTCTCAGGGGATACCACACTGGCATTCAAATGTTATTGTTCCATTTTAAATTGAAAGGAAGGAGCCATTTCACTGCATTTCCTGTGGGATCTGAATTCTGCAGATATATTCAATGGGTGCCTGTCTGCCAAGCAGGAGAATTTCTGGAGAGTTTGAGTGAGAGGGACAGAGGGAACCAAGCACTTGGAAGACTACCAAGTGACCATGGACAGAGGAAGGGTCACACACAGCTTTATGCCTTGGGTCTCTTACATGAACTGGCACAGGAGTTAATGGCATGAAAGCAAAAGATGGTCAGGAAGATGCTCCACAAACTGGAGCCCCTCTGCCCTGGAGCCAGGCTGGGAGGGCTGGGGGTGTTCACCTGGAGAAGAGAAGTCTCCAGGGAGACCTTAGACACCCTTCTAGTGCCTAAAGGGGCTCCAAGAGAGATGGGGTGGGACTTTGGACAAGGGCCTGGAGTGACAGGGCAAGGAGGAATGGCTTCCACTGGCAGAGGGCAGGGTTAGGTGGGATATTGGGAAGGAATTCTTCCCTGTGAGGGTGATGAGGCCCTGGCACAGGGTGCCCAGAGAAGCTGTGGCTGCCCCATCCCCAGAAGTGTCCAAGGCCAGGGCTTGGAGCAGCCTGGGATAATGAAATGTGTCCCTGTCCATGGCAGGGGTAGAGTAAGATGAGCTTTAAGGTCCCTTCCAACTTAAACTGTTCTGTGGTTCTATGATGTTTCCAGTGGTCACCCTTCCTGCTTGACAGGACACCCCAAAAGGCTCACCCATGGCTGATCTGCTCTCAGACAGGTGGCACAGCCATGCTCCTCTGCCTGGAACACCTGGCTACCACTCCCAGCATCAGGCAGCACCTGTCCTGGGAGGTCCAGCAAACCTCCAAACCCCACACCTCCAGACCCTGTGTGGTCCCAGCCATGCACCCCTCTAGGAAAGCAAAAACTCCGCCTGTGCGCACCCACACAGACGTGTCCCACCTCCCAGTCCCTGCACAGAAGTCAGCAGACACCATCTGACACTGTCAGACCCCAGTGACACTGCCACTTGCCCTGGGAGGTGGGTTCAGAGAAGAGGTTGAGGTTGGTGCCTCCCTCTGTGCCTGCTCCTGGCTTGGCACGGAGCTCTAACCTGGGGAGAGCAGCTGGGCTGCCTCGCTGGCAGGGATGAGGTGGAGGTGGAGAGAAGGGCCAGGGGTAAGCCAGGGACAGGGCACAGCCTCGGTGCAACACGGCCAGGGACAGAAACATCTGCAGCAACAGTGGGGAATGGGCCTTACCTGGGCTGGGGGATGCTTTGGACCTCTGAATTCACCTGAGCCAGGACCCAGTGAAAGCAGGGCACCAAGCACAGAGTTATTCTCCCCTTGTGTTCTGTGTTACCACAAGCTGGCTCTGCTTGTGTCCCACCTGCAGCAGCTCCCAGCCTGGCCTCCATTCAAGCTTCACCTTCCTCTCCTGCTGATCCTGGAGGTCCCAGATCCATTCAGGGACCTGGCAAACACTCAGACACACCCAGGAAAGCGAACAGAGAGGCATGGAGCTGCCAGGAAAGGAGCCCAGAGGCACATTTAGCCCGGAGGAGGTGTGAGCTGCCAGGGGAGGCTGGGGCAGCCCGGAGCTCCGGGGAGGTGAGGACAGACAGACACGGGGAGGAAGGATGCAGGGAGCAGCCTGAGGATGCCGTGCAGGAACACCTCCCCTCCAGGCAAACACTCCAGCCTCCCGGACAACACTCCCTCCCATGTGGAAATCAGCAATCAAAAGGAGCAATTACCCCAAATCACAGCCCCCAAGTGACAAATAGCCCAGGCTGCCAGGCAGATCATGTGCTGCAGGAGGCAGGTTACAACCTGCTCTCACACATTAAAGAGACGACCCTGTGCTGTTTATGCTGTCAGAGGCCTAATTATGGGAGCAATTTTCTCCAGATTCCAGGGGAGAGACAGAGGGAGAGCTCTGGGGCACCCACACACGCCTGCCCTGCCACAGGTGAGCGTGGCTGCCCCAACACCTTGGTCCCCTGGTGACCTCTGCAGAGCCCTGGTTCCCGTGCACTCTGCTGCCAGCCAGATTGCACTGCTCACCTCCACACCTGTCTGCTTCCTGAACAAAATGCCTAAAAAGAAACAAACCTTTGTCAAAGTTTAATGAATACCTTTGCCAGCGTCTATGCCTGGTTTGGACTTTCTGTGAGAGTGGAGATGAGCCTGGTCACAAATTATGTCTCCGTTTTGGAGATGCAATATTTCACTCCAAGTCAAGTAGACAAGTTTCTTGCCCAAATTTAGTAGCAATTTAGGGTCTTAATCAGGCTGTTGAGCCTGTCTTTATGATTGCTGGCTGATGGGTGTTGGGACTTCATCTGTGTTTGTCCTCATGGGTGAAACAGGAGGAGAAAGAGAAAAGTCACCTCTTCTCTAGGTCAAGCCTAGATTCAGGAGTCCTGGACTTCACTCCTGGCTCCACCACATGCCCTCACCATAGTCCTGATGATTACAGTGATGCAGTTTCTAATGTCAGTAAAAAACACAAATACCTTTCAATTCCCCAGCCTGCTCTGGGCCTTGTTAAAATTTGAGTTCTAAGATCAGGTGATCCTGTACAATGGCAAATGCCACAGGCTTCCTTCAATAAATTCTTTCAGTAAGTTCTGAATGTTCTCCCCTGCTCTTTGCTCTGTGTCCCAGATATGTCCCATTTTCCATTATGATGCTGCTCTTTGCTTTGTCTTCCTCTCCCATCCCTTGGCCCTCATTCATCAGCCAGGATTTAGGGACAGTCCTCCCAGGGCCATACATGAGCAGAAATAGCTCTGCCCTGCTCCACTCTCTCTGCCAGGGCCTGGCACAGAGCAGGGTCTGCAGGCTGGTCACTACCCATGCTGGAATTTCTGTGCACTGGGAACCTCTGTGTCTACCCAAGAAATGGCTTTAAGCCATGAGCTGTCTCTGGATGCTGAAAATGCTGGATTCAGGTCTGGCAGGAGCTGTGACTTTCCTTGCTGTTCCTGAGGCTGGGTGATGTGCAGAGGCTGCCCAAGCTCAGGACCCTGGCTCAGCTTGCAGGTGCTGCAGCTCCTGCCAGGGACAGTGGCAGGATGGAGCTGTTGAGCCTCTGCAGACAAGGGACTGTCATCACAAGGATGTTGACACATGACTGGCTCTTCTTTTCACTGCAGACGCCTCTCTGGAAACCACATCTCCAGGATCCCAGGGGAAGCTTTCTCTGGGCTCTACAGCCTGAAGATTCTGTAAGTAACTTGTTCCTTTCTGCAGAGCAATCCCTGTCCCTGCCTGTCCCCAGCCCTGACCATGAGCAGGGACCTGCAGCCATCCTGGGGGGATGCAAAGCTGCAAGGAGGTGTGGGGTCAGATGTTAGACCCGAACATGCCCAGTGTGGCTGGGGAGCTGAGCCCCACCCCACAGACTGTGAGCAGGGCCCCCAGGGCACGGTGTGACAATGTGCCTTGGGAGAAGCTGCAGAGGTTCCCATTTTGCAAAAAACTCACCTAACCCCCCTAAAGTGGTGTCCCCCAGATGTGGAGTCCAGACCCCAAATCTGCTCTGCTGCCATGTCAGGGCTGGGTTGGAGCAACTTGAAGGTATTGCCAGGTGCTGGGGAAAGGGTCTGTGCTCTGTCCAGCTCAGTTGTCCTCCCCACCCAGTTCTTCATGGCCCAGGAGGCCTCTGCAAGGCTCTGGAGTGGCCTGGGAAAGGTGGGATCCTTGGACAGCCTGCCCCAGGGGCGATGGAGGTCACTGGACCAGGAGCACTGCAGCCCCCAGGCCATGCCTGACCTGCCCACCCTGCTGGATAAAGGTCACTGCAGGCAGGCCACCCACCCTGCTGTCCAGTGGGGAAGGTCTAAGGGATAAAGCTGCTCTGGGAACTGTGGCCCTACACTCACACCTTCTATGGGCCATGGTCTCACTGCTGATGGAGTCACTCTGCTTTTTGTGTCCATTTGACAGTCCTCAGGGTCTGTGCAGGATGTTGAGGTGGGAGTCCCTTTCTCCCTAAGGAACCATCTTAAAAATCTTCTGCAATAAACATTTCATCCCCAAGGGGATGTTTTGAACTCAGCCACAATGTGAAATTGTTGTAGCTGGTCCAGTTTATGCAGAGAGAGCAGGTACAAACCTGCTCCCAGGATTAGAGAGTATAAGGCTGTTTACTACGTCTTCTGAAGATGTAAAGTATGAATCCTGCCCTAAATCTCAGGGCTTAGAGATTTATCCATCCCCTGCATTAGGCAACAAATCAAAGGAACTGAGGAAAAACCGCAGCTCTCCCACCCGATTTCAACAAGAGGAGCCTTCTGCTCTGGGGATGCAGGAGCTTCCAGAGGTGCTTTTGATCAATTCTGCTTGTGTCAGGCCCAGCTACGGACGAATGCAGAGTTACCAGAGCCATGCCTCCCTTCCAGAGCCTGCAGCTCAGCAGGAAGGGAGGGTGTGCTCTGCCCTCCTGCCCCAGGACATGCTCACAGTGACCCAGAGCAAGGAGAGCCTTGAGGGACCAGGGCATTTCCATCTGGGACAGGGTTTGCACGGGGAAGTGTGCTCCAGGTGGCTGCTGGGAGCCAGAGCTGGTGTCCTCGTGCTGCTTTGCTCTCAGCCAGGCTGTGCCCAGTGGCACAGGGTGACATGTGGGCTGTCATGTCCCTCCTGCAGCCCTGCCTCAAACCAAACTGTGTGCCTGCTTAGGGATGTGGTTTATGGTGGAGCTGGCAGTGTCAGGTTAATGATGGGACTCAATGGGCTCAGAGGGCCTGTCCAGCCTCAATGATCCTGTTTTTCTCTGGCACTTACCCTGACCCCAAACCTTTCCCAGGGGATGTGCAGAGCACTAGCCCAGCCACAAGGCCAGGGATGCTCACAGTGGCTGGTCCATCCAGGCCCTGCCACGAGCCTCTTATTTAACAAAGCTCCTGCTTCCTAAAAGCAGGGGTGCTACCAGACCCCATTGGTCACTGGGAGCCTTTCAGTTTCCAAAGACTCTGATGGTTTTCCTGGCCTGTCTGCAGGGGTGTTGTGCTGCCATGTGCTCTCACTATAGCACATCCTCTGATTACTTTCTGCAGTGTTTCTGTGGGCTCCACTGGAGTGAAGCCTTTGGGGAATGCAGTGGCAGATCCCTGCACCCCCCAGGAAAAGCAGTTATTACCCCCATCTATTGCTCTGTCACTGTAAGAGTGAGGGCAGCAGTGAGGGACACTATGGAGATAGACTGGTCCTGGGAATTGCTGGAACAGGTCTAGAAATGCTGCCAGGACAGATCTTAGGAGCACTGAGCTTAATCACACTGGAAGGGCTCTTGGCAAGGGTGGGGACTCTCACTCATTTCTCTACTAAGAAAAGACTGAGGAAAACCACAAGGTACTGAAGAAGGCAGGTGAAGGCCACCATGTATTTCCTTCAGGCTGTGATTAAATTCCCTCAGATCACTGCAGCAGCGACCTGGCTGGGGGTGGTGGCTCTGCAACATCTCAGCAGGATCTGCTCCATCTCTCCAGGAATCAGAGGCAGCAAGTGTATGCCCTCAGAGCCTGGTTACAGCCAGAGCAGAGCCTGGAGAGAGACATGGGGCTGGATCACCCTGCTTCTTGTGCCCTGGGGGTGACCAAAAACCACCACCCTCTTCCCAAGCCACAGCTTAGTTCCCCCTTCCCTTTGCTGCACTTCTCTGTACCCTATCCAAGCCTCCTGAGGGCCAAAACCCACTGCTGAGCTGGCTCCACCAAGATCTCCTTGTATCCTGCATCTCTGAGACTGAGAATATAAATTTCAGCCTAAAAGAGTGAGAGGAATTTGGGGCTGCTGGGGAAGTGCAGTGATTTATAGGGTGGTGTTGCTATGGACACTGTGGGTACTACAGAGATAAGGGTGCACCCAGCTGTGCATTGGTGTAAGCTGGTGTGCAGGACACAGAAGTGTGCCAGGGAACTGGGGAGCACCAGGCTGGCCCAGCTGTGTGCATGTCCTGTGGGCTGCTGTGCAGCTGCACTGGGAGAGCACATTCCATGGGACATGGGGTACTCACTGCACTGCTCCCCATCCAGACCAAATCCTTGCTGCCTTAGGGCCAGTGTAACCATTCCTGCAGTCATGTGCTTTTCTTTGCACTTTAGCCTCCACCAAAAACACAAAGATATCCCCCTCTCCAGAGGGTATCTGGAGAGGGGACTCTGAAGACACAACAAGACAGGAAACACCAGAGAGATGCTGGGATGTCAGGTATTATAAGACAGGAGTATGGAGGAAAGTCCTGTTTCCTCACTTTAGGCAAAGCATTGAGTTTATACTTAACCATTCTGGCTCTGCTGAAAATGGAGACAGAAGAGGATCCAGAGAGGGCAAGTCACCCTTCAGGCTTTACCCTGAACTTGCCTGGGGGTGTTGGCCAGTGAAGGGCTGCTGGGCTGGGACCCACCTGCACCTGCACTGAGACAAAGCTGTGCTGCTTTTGCTCCTCTTGATGCTGGGCAAGCTTTGGCCAGGCCACACTGTCCCCCCTGGGACCTGCCCTGCTGGACACAGGGCAGCAGCAGAGCAGCCAGATGACAACAGGCAGAAAATGCCAAATCCCCACCTGTGGGTAACCTAGAACAGAAATGGCAGGGTGGTAGAAGATGGGATTGATGTGGCTCCCCTGTCCCTGTCCTCCTCTGCAGCTCCTGTGCACAGCTGGGCCCTGGGCAGCACAAGGGGCACGCCAAGCCTCTGGCACTCTGACAATCACACATGCCTGCCCCCTCAGCTCCTCTGTTGTACCCACTCACACCACCCTGCTGCTCTCATTTCCCTCTTCCCTGCCTGGGGACCTTCTCCCCTCCTGCTGGCCATGGTCACAGGTCAGGAGCAGGGAGCTCCAGGAGCTGCCTGGCTGCTGCACCCAGAGCCCGTTCCCGTGGGGGACACGCTGCTGGGACCCCTCTGAGAGCAGGGTCACACACACAGTGCTGGATCCCAGACACCTGGGAGTTTTGAGCTTTCTGTGCTTTCTGACACTGACCCCCAGGAGAACACTGCTTTTGACCTGAGGCCTTGGAGAAAGCTTCCAAATTTTAATGATGGAGTTAGAGTCACGAGTGTGTAGTTGGAATAGAAGTGTGTGATTTCACATGGTGAAGGGTTTTTAAATTGGGGTTTTTAGAATACAGTAATAGATGGAGGATTTGGGGTGTTGTTTCTGTCTTCTTCATTATTTCAGGTAGTAGTTTCTGGTTGGACAGTTAGTGCTGCACTGTGGGTCACAGGAACACAGCACATGTGGCTGCTGTGAATGTGCCCTGGCAGTCCCTAACCATGGACTGTGCTTCTCCTTCCATGCAGTGCAAGGGGCATGAAAGCCCCAGTGATGGATCCCGTGGGTGTTCTCTGCAGCCCACTGGGATGGGAAACCTCATCCAGGTGGGCAACTGTCCCACAAGGACCAGCACAACCTCTGGAGCTCCTGGTCCTGCGCATGGACTTGTTTCTGCAGCCAAGGTGTGCTGGGGAGATAAAACCCTGGGTCCAGCCCAGTGAGAAGGACTGGGGGGCTGGTGATGAACAATGAGTCAACAGAGATCACCTAACCTGGAGGAGAGGGGAGTGAGGATGGACACAAACAGGACAGGCTGCTGCAATGAGGGAGGAAATACATATCCTCCATATATGAAGGCAAGGAATAGCAGGTTTTGGAGTAGATGGCACCAGGGATATTGAGGACATTGTGTTGGCTGAGGTTTGGCAGGTGACAGGTGTGTCTCTGATTGGGAATGGCTGCCCCAAACATGAGCAGCTGAAACTTGGGGTATTCAGGAGCTGACTCACAGCAGGGTCAAAGATCTTACCTCTGGTGACAGGGGTGTCCTCTGAGGAAACAGGCTGATATCTGAGGATGGAAACAATTTTCCTAGTTTAATTTTAGTGTACTGGAGCCCTAGGGCTAATTGCAATCATGTGCAGGTCCACAAGTAAACTCTCACATGCTTCTTGGGCTGTCAAGGGGCCTGGTGCTTTCCCAGTCTTTCCAGAGAATTAGTTTATGTTTAAAAAAAGGATGGGAAACACCCTGGGAATTCCTCCACAAACCCGCCTGTGCAGATGGTCCTCTCCCTGCCCTCGCAGTGAATCCCAGAGGTGCTGGAACCTGGGCCAGATTCTTGGCTCTGCCTCCTCTGGCTGCTTCTCTGCACAAAAACCACCTGGAAAGTGGCCATGAAGATAGGCCTGTGCAGAAACCATGCAGGGGTACACCCAGGGAAGCAGGTGTGTGGAGACTTGGGAGAGAGCAGGGGAAGAGCCAAGCTGCCCCACTACAACTAACCATTGTGCCACAGGTATGCTGGGATGTGCTGAGATCTTCGTGCCTGGAGCCAGCTGGGCAAGGTGAGATGTGGCTCCTTAGCCCCCCTCAGACTGGCAGGGGTGGATGCTCAGCAGCAGGAGAAGGTGCTCAGAGGTTTTCTCCACTGGCAGGTCCATCCCTCAGCAGAGACTTTGGGAGTGCCCCTCTCCCAGGGGGCTGCTCTGCACCTACACCCTCTCCACGGAGGCTGATGCTCCTCAGTACAAGCTCCATTGCCAGGATCATTGGAAGCCACTCCACAGGCTGTTCTGACCCCTCTGCAAGCTCCTTCCCTTGCAAAATTAACTCTTTGGTCCATGCTCTCCCAGCCTTGGGGCTCTCCAGGGTGGCAGAACATGCTGCTTAATGAGAATATCTGGAAAACTGGAAACTTTTCCATCCTTCCAGACCTCTTCATGAGCTGCCTGGATGCCTCTCACCTCCAAGTGACCTGGCTGCAGCTCCATCAGCTGGGAAGCTTCCATCCCAGCTGGCCATGGGGCTGATTTGCCCTGCCACAGCTTCCCAGGCATCCCAGCCTTGCACAGGCATCCTTCAGCAGACTGTGCTGCCCTGCACAGCCAGGACTGCCCCCATTCTGACTCCTGGCTGAACATGCTGCAGCAGCGGCACTGCTTACTAGCCAAGGAGGAGTCCCACACCAAACTCCACAGGGAAAGACTCCAAGTGCAACCACAACCTCACCCCAAAATGTGAGGGCAGAATGCCTGGGTGCATCCTCTTGGCTGCAGACCCCACAGCCACAGCAGGCCCACCCTGCCACTCCATTCTTCAGCAAGCCCCAACCAGCCTGTGGGAGTGCAGACCCCGTGCTGCCCGAGCTGCCTGCACAGCCTGGGGTGTGACACAGCCCAGCACAGCCTGGAGTATGAGCAAAGCACAGCCCAGCACTGCCCAGCACAGCCTGGGGTGTGACACAGCCCAGCACAGCCTGGAGCATGAGCAAAGCACAGCCCAGCACTGCCCAGCACAGCCTGGGGTGTGACACAGCCCAGCACAGCCTGGGGTGTGAGCAAAGCACAGCCCAGCACAGCCCAGCACAGCCCAGCACTGCCCAGCACAGCCCAGCACTGCCCAACACAGCCTGGGGTGTGAGC
>JAOTQP010000981.1:5619826-5635889 GCA_026413545.1 Cichladusa arquata
AGGAGATATCTCCTGGAGGGAGGATGGGCTGTGGGAAAGATAAAGATGATTGCCCCAGCTGGTTTAACAGCTGGTGATAGAATCCATACTTCTGGTCACATCCTGTACTGCACCCCAAGACACCCCTTCTTATATAACAGCAGCACCCCAAAGGCACCCCTGTACCCGTGTTCCACCCTTCCAGATGCCCTGCTGTGCTCTGAACCCTTTTGCCATCCTCCTGTTATAGCAGGAGCAGCCCCAGGAACCAGGTGCCACAGAGGGGAGGTGTGATCCCACAGGTGTGCATGGGTTTCCCTGGCATCATCCCCCAGGTTTTGATACTATTTTGTGAGCTTTTCCCAAAATCATGTTGTATGTTGTTTATGAAAAAAAAAAAAAAAAAAAAAAAAAAGAAGTAATATGTGTGGGTGGTTTAATGTGATGTGTAAGGATTGACTGCAGTGAGCAGGGGCTGATGGGGGTTGTCCTTGATACCAGACTGTAAGAGAAGCCATCCTGGGACACCCAGGGATAAAAGCAGCCTTCTCCTGCTAAAACCTGAGCTCCCTGTAAGAAAAGCTGGAGCTTTCCTGAGCTTGAGGCTGAATGAAGAATTTCTTGTTTAATACCAGGATGGCCTTGTCCCTAGAATATTATCAAGCTCTGTTTGGAATTGGTTTTTGGCCTCTCTGTGTCATGCTCTGATGATGAGTTATTGGATTCATTATGTGCAATGTGAAAAAGCACTGGTTCTTGTCTCAGTCCCAGTGCCTGAAAACTTCCCTAGCTGCCCTGCTGCTGTGAAAAACAGCATTGTCCACCACTCCAGTGGTTTTCGAGGTCTCTGAAGCATCTTCCTTAAATGTTGTTTGTCTGCACCAAAATGGCCTCATTTTGGAACCAGTCCATGCTGATGGTGGTCTGGAAAGTCTCTCAGTCTGTTTTACTGGTTGGAGAAGGGACTTGTAATAAACTCTAGGCAGCAGGATCCAGCAGAAGTGTGACAATGGGCTTTGCTGCAGTACTGACTTCAGATCCTTCCAATGATCAACACTAAACACCAGGCTCACATTTCAGAGCCACTGAGATTCAATATTTGCCCCACCAAAACCCTGAAAGCACTTTCTGAAGCCCCACTCTGTATCTCTTGTGTTCAGTTCTGCATCAGACATGAATTGTTATTCCACTTCACTGGGCTGCAGGACCCAGGGTTTTCTCTCCCCAGCACACCCTGGCTGCAGAAACAAGTCCATGTGCAGGACCAGGAGCCCCAGAGGTTGTGCTGGTCCTCATGGGACAGTTGCCCACCTGGATGTCTGTGCTCTTTGGGCTGCCCCTCACCACTAAGGCCATGCCCTGCTCCTTTGATACTGGCAGTAAATTATGATAGGACTGTAAGCACCATCTCTTTTTTCATGCCATCTCCAATCACTCTTAGAAGGTTTTGTAAAGAGTAACCTCAGATATATAAAACTTTCCTTTTTTAGGCACTTCCCCTGGCCCAGCCACCTTGCTGGGATGTGTCTGTTATCCAGGGAAGCACGTGTAAGTGATGACCCAGTTCAGGAAGGAACAAGGTTCAGGACATGTCCAGAGTCAAACTCAGCCATTGCAGAGATGCTGAGATGATGACACCAGTAAACTCAGATGTGTGGTGCTCCAGTAGGTCAGTGAGAGAGGATTGTGTCTGACCAGGTCTGAAACAGCCCTTGGAGTGTGGTTCTCACTCTCTGTTCAGACACCCACCCCGGGTGCACTGTCACCTTTGTCTCCTCCTTTCCCTTTGCCTGTGTAGGTGTCTCCATGTCCACAGCCCTTCTCCACTCACTTCCATCTCTGAGGGTCCTCCTGGGTCCTGCCTGCTCAGCCCCACAGCCCCAAGCACCTGCTCTCTCTGGAGTCTCTGATTTGGTTTTTCCACGGCAGTTCCAGTTCCTGCTGCCAGTGGTGCCAAGGCTGCAAGGTCCTGAGCAAAGAGCTGTGAGCAGCCCCTCACCAGCTGTGCCTGCAGCTGCTGCACAGTGGGATAGGAAAGCTGCCAGGGGCTGGTTTCCATCCCCCTGGAGGAACCACTGACACCCACAGGCAAAGGATGCCTGACTGCAGGATCACTGTGGGACAGCCTGGCTCAGAGCACTGGTGTCAGTCTGGGCTGACAGATGCACATCTGCAGGGCAGAGGCCCCTTTGTGCTGACATCCTCCCAGTGCACCCCCTGCAGCCCCAAACTCACCCCTTGGCCCTTCTGCTGCACGTCCTGGGCTGCAGCTCACCTGCCCTGGCACCCAGCATGGTGCTTTCCAACCACTCCAGCTTTCCAGCAAGGGCCCTGAACAACTTCAGAAAGAAGCAGCAACATCCTCCATTTCGTGTCAGGCTGTTGTTGTTGGGTTTTTAACAAAGTTTTCTTTTTTCTAATTATAGGATGTTGCAGAACAATCAGCTGAGCCGCATCCCTGCAGAGGCACTGAGAGATCTTCCAAATCTCCAATCTCTGTAAGTCATTAAAAATCAATGCTGCGAGCTGCTTGGTCCCTTGGGGACCCCAGGCTTCCCAGCATTTGAGTCAATAGTTCCTTTGTCAAGGATGTTCTGTTCCTTCTTCCTTTTCTTTTCCAATTTATACAAAGATGACTGTCACTTAGAGTGGGAGGGGAGGGCAGTTTTCAAGGAAGAAACACAGTCTTGGTAGAGGATGTTGAAATTACAGCTCCCCATGTGTGCTTTGTGATGAAAAGGCCACCAGAGCCAATGCATATTTCAAGGAACATTGGAAAATATCCACCCAAAGAGTCTCTGTCCTCTGCACTGTGGACCACAGTGGGAAGGGACCTGCCAGTGAGCACAGAGGACACTGTGGCTGTCAAAGAGCAAGCTGGGCTGTTTTACCCAAGTGGAGGATAATTGTGTCAGGGCAGAACTGCTTTAAAGACTTTTAGCAATTCAGCCCTGGGAAGAAGCTGAGGCTGTGATTGTGCTTTTCCTTTAAAGGAGCTGTATCCACAGCAGGTCTGTGCTCCTGAGTTCCCTCAAAACCACACAACTCTGGAATTTTGCTGTTTTGCTGAGTATGGGCACAGTTGAGACTGGCACTGGGAGTGCCAGTGAATTTAGGGAAGGTGTGTTTGGTGCAGGGAGCACAGCTGGAGCTTGCAAGAGCATTCTGAGTTGTGCTGAACCACTAAAAATCTCAGTTTATCCCTTAATCCTTAACTTCAGTCCTAGTCTTACACAGTCCTTTTATCACAGAAATGTTAGCTGGGAGCAGTTTCTGGGAGTCTCCTGCTTGGAGCAGGACTATCCCAAACACTCATGGGGGCAGTTGCAGCTTTGCCTATCCAAGCACAGAGATTCCCCTCCTGCTGGTAGCCTGGGGCTGCTCTTCCTGGGGAAGAAGCTTTTTCTCGAGTCCAACCTTAAACTCCTGGAAGGCAATTTGTGGCTATTTCTCTTTGATCACCTGGAACCACCCTGAAGGGCTTGGCTCTATCATCTTTGGTTGTGGGTGTCTGGCAGTTCTCCTATCAGCCCCTTCCATGCTAAGTGAAGCCAACCCTGCTCCTTCCACCTCTACCCACGAGGCAAATGCCCTGGGACCCTGACTCAGCCACTGGACCTGTCTCATTCCTCTTCATCCTTCTTACACTGGGCACCCCAGAACTGGGCACAGTTCTCCATGTGTGGCCCTCCCAGTACCCAGTAGGAGTTTCTGTAAATATTAATTTAAATATTAATATGCAATGGGGGTGTTGGTTGTGCAGGATGTAGATGTTCCTTCTGCCAGAAGAGATTTGAAACTTTTGTTGTTGAAACATCATTGGCACATGGTTGTGGTTATTATTAAATTGTGTTGACATCACCACCAGAGCCAGAGTCAAGACCCCCCACTCCAGGGATTTTGAGATTAGGTGACTTCTCTTTCAAGGGTGCCATGACATGGAAGATCACTGCCCCAGGAGCACTCCTGCCCCCTCAGTCTGTCCTATGTCACCTCTCTGGGAAGCCCCTTCCAGTCCATAACAAACCCCTCAGTGAAGAAATTCTTCTTGATATCCAACCTGAACCTCCTCTGGCACAGCCTGAGGCCATTTCCTCTTGTCCTGTCAGATTTACACAGATGACTGATTAACATCCTTTTTGGGAGGCCCATTTGAGAATGGCAGAGTGTATATAAAAAATAAAGAGATATGTATTGGGAGCAGCACAATCCCCTGTAGCAGATCTGTTGGGACCTTAAAGGTCATCTCATTCCAGCCCCCTGCCATGGGCACTTTGCACCATTGCTCCAGGTCCTATGGACACTTCAGGGACAGGGCAGCCACAGCTTCTCTGGGCACCCTGTGCCAGTGAGATGGAGAGCTCCAGGAGGAGATTTCTGTAACAAAAGGCAAGGAGCAAAACATGAATAACTTCTGTAGGTCTCACATCAGTGAACCCACCCCACCCATCCCATTCTGTCTGTGCTCACTAGAGCTCAGGATAAAGCTGTAGGAGATCAGGCACATCCCCAGCTGTCACTTTTCCATGTGCCCCTGAGGCTGGGCTCTGCAGCCAGCTGGGGGATAGTCTCTGCTGGAAGCAAGTTTCAGAAGTGTTCCATGCAATGGAGAACTCTTCCCTGTCAGAGATGGTTAAAGGAGGGGCAGGAATTGCTTCTCAGAAGGATCCTGAGCACAGATCTCCCCCAGGCTGCAGTGAAACCTGCCCTCAGCACAGGGGGGACAGGAGGGAGCTGTTCCCAGGATGGGTGTTCCAGAGCAGGGTTATTCTCCAAGGCAGGCACAAGCCAGCTCTGCCTCGCATCAGGACCACACCAAACTATTTTTCTGTCTTGAGCCTGACTTCTTTAAAGTGTGGAGGGCATGTGTAGACAAAGATGATGATTTGCACTGTCATATCATCACAGAATCATCAGGGTTGGAAGAGACCTTCAAGGTCACCTAATTCCAGCCATCAACCCAACACTGCCTATCAACCCCCACACCACATCCCTGAGTGCCACATCCACCTCTTGAACACCTCCAGAGACAATGACTCCACCACCTCCCTGGGCAACTTATCCCAATGTCTGACCACTCTTTCAAAGAAAAAATAATTTTTAATGCCTAATCTGAATCTCCCCTGGAGCAGATTAGGGCCGTTTTCTCTTGTCCTATCAGCTGAGACACAGAAATGAGCCTGACCCCCACCTCAATATAACCTCCTTTCAGGCAGCTGTAGAGAGCAACTTTCTCCTCTTCCCACAGAAGCTGCAGAGCAGAGACCCTTGGGCTGGGTGAAGTCCAAGAAGCAGGTTTGGTGACACAGCCCTGCTCAGGGTGCATGGGAACATTTCTGAGCACACACAGGGCTACAAGGCACTGCTGTGCCTGCACTGGGGCAAGCACGACCTGGAAAGTGTCCTGGGTCTCACCCTGTGCAGAGTCCTGCAGTTCTCCTTCTCACTCATGTTCAGAGATGCTCTGCACCCAGCAGGAGTGGCACAGCATGGACAGCACTGTGACTGAAGGGGAATACAGGGCTGAGATGCTCTGCTTGCTTTCTTCTGGTGCTGCCGTGGCTTCTGCAAATGTGGCTACTCACCTCAGACCAAGAGACTCCATGCAGGTCTGCGTTAGAGTGATTTTTTCCCCTCTTTTTCAAATATCTGAGTCATTTTCCACAAGTTTATGAGACTCCTGTGTATCCACTGCCAAAAAAATTCCCCAGCCTGGAACACCTATAGGTCACCCACAGCATGGTTTTCAAGAATTACCAGTCAGGCCATCTGAGTCCCAGTGTGTTTGTGCTGCTCAGAGACTCTTTTTTCCATTCAGGAGTGGAAGTGGCTTTATGGCACATCATGACAGTCCATGAATTGCCAGATTTGTATGGCACTTGGTGAAATATTAACTCTCTGTTTGCATGTTGGCAGCACATCCTAAGCAAGCAGGACAGCTGGGAAGGGGTGAAAATGGGAGCCAACAGAAGTAGGGTGGAACCAGTACCAGACAGAAAAGGATTGTGTGTTGGTTATTTTCTTGCTCTTTCAGGTGTTTACATTTGGTGTCCATGTTTGTCGTTCTGGGATCCAGGCAGGATTTGAAGGGAAGGTGTGTATCCCTTAGGGACAAACTGACCCAGGAGAGGAAAGGCAGACTTCTCAATGCACAAGTCTTTTCTCAGGATCACAACAGAAGTAGCAAAACTAAGTGAAGACTGAGAACAATTGTTTTCAGCTGTGTTCTATCAGAAAAACTTGCCAATCAATTCAAGAG
The DNA here is from genome assembly GCA_026413545.1 of Cichladusa arquata. Classification (NCBI taxonomy): domain Eukaryota; kingdom Metazoa; phylum Chordata; class Aves; order Passeriformes; family Muscicapidae; genus Cichladusa; species Cichladusa arquata. The sequence continues at coordinate 5,626,065 of JAOTQP010000981.1, forward strand.
ATGAGGTGACCAGGGAAGTGGGACAGAAAGGGATGTTCCAGCCACTGTGGGACAGAGAGAGGCTGGCATTCACTGCCTGCACAGCTCAAAGTTAGATTTGAAATGTACCTAAAACTGTGTCAATGAACCCCAGTTGTCTCCAAATGTGGCAGCTGCCTTGGCTTCTGGCCATTTGGAGAGGATGAGGTAGGACACATCACCCAAGCTTTGGTGGCACTTGGGACTGAACTGCAGGGTCCCTTTGCAGCACTGCTGGGGTCCAAGCCTGGCACAGTGTAAGTGTGGTCTTTGTGACACCTGCGTTTCTCCTTTTTAATCTGGGCTTCTAGAGACAGATGTGGGCAGGACCCAGGTACAGAGAGCTCCTGCTCTTGGTACAGAGAGCAGCTGGAGCCCTGTGCTCATGCTGCACAAAGCCAGAGAAAGGCAAGGAGGGTGCATGTGCAATGCAAAAGGGGCCCAGGCTTTCCCCTCTTCCTGCCCTCTGATGAGCACCTGTGGTCAGGTAAGGAGCTTTCCCAAAGCTGCCAACCCATGAACTTCAGGTGTACAGAATTCTTCATGGCAGGTGTGGTGTCCCCCACAAAAGATATGCTGTGGAACCAGCACTGGGAGAACACTAATTTTAACTACTCTAGATGAGGCACACTGGCTCCTTGGGAGCCCAGGTCACTGAAGATCCTTCACTGGACAGACAGCAAGCCAGAAGAAAATGGTTCAGGCAAGTTTCAGTGAGATGGGAGAGTCAGAGTGTTCCCCTTTGGATCCTTTCTCTTGGATATTCCCATTGCCCTGTGTGATCTCCCCCATATCTTTCCTAACCAAGGATGATGCAGTCCTGAGTTCTGGCAGATAACGTTTCAAACACACTAAGAGGCTTCCTCCTGCAAACTCCCACACAGGTGCTGTGAATACTGGCCAGCCAGGAGGAGGGCTCCATTCATCCAACAGAACTCTGTGCCATTTGTAGGTCTAGGATGCCCATTGCCCATCACCCCATGTGCTGACCCAAAGCTTGGCTGCTCCGGGTTGGATCACGGGGTATCACCAACCACTGGCCACCAGGGACCTCCTGTGGTCTGCACCATCCCTCCTGACAGGGTTTGGCTTTCCCTAGCCAGAGGAGTCCATGGTTCACTCCACCCAGTGTCAGCCAGCCTGAGGGGGCAAGCGCCAAACCCACACAGATAGCTCCATCCACATCAGACACCCCTGTGCTCACAGGAACCCCTCACCAGCCTGAGGGGGCAAGCACCAAACCCACACAGATAGCTCCATCCACATCAGACACCCCTGTGCTCACAGGAACCCCTCACTAGGTCCCCCAAAGCTGCAGCCATGCCCAGACCAGAGCCAGAGCTGCCCTGCTCCCTGCCAGCCCCAGGATGTGGAGGCACCATGTCTGGAGCCCCAGCTGTCAGGAAGGAGACCTTGGCAGGTTTCTCTAGATGAATACAGAGATGAATTTGGATTTCAAAGGAAAAGTCCAAGTTCTGGAGACTGAGCCTCCTACCAAGAATGAGGGAGCTGCTTCCCAGCAGGCTTGATTTATCTGGGCAGCCTGTTGGGAAGGCTGCTGGGAGGATTAGAAGGAACATGCACACCTGATGGCAACGCTCTGAGCCCTGCAGGGGCTGCCAAGCCTTATGTAATGCTGGACCCAGTTGTGATCCCTGGCAGAGGATCTGCCTGCCCGTGGCTTGGAGGTGCACTAACAACATACCATGTGCATTCTGGAAGAGTCGTGTGTCAGTCTAATTAACGACTTTGTGGTTTGTGAGCACTTACCTGAAGCAGATGGGCACTGTGTCTGTTCCTCTGCCAGGCAGAAAGAGTCCAAGGTATTTCAAAGTGAGCAGGTGCTATAAATTATAATTGCCAAGCTTGTCGAGGTAGAGAAAGCAGAGAGAAAAGAAACCTGGTGGATTAAGAGATCAAGAGAAACTCCTGGTTTTTCTTTTTCAAATGCCTATGGAAAGCCTTTTGGGGGAGTTTCTTGCAGATCAGCATTTTGGGAAGGTGCTCAGCATGTGTCTGGCTCTTCAGGGTGAGTGTTGTCTATATCAGCCTGGTGGGGGAAGGGAGGAGTGCCAGGCAGAAGAGTCAAAGCCTCAAGATCCTGCACCATGAGATGGAGCTCCCCTTGCCCCCTTTCCACACTGCACTTTGGGTTTTCTCTCGTGTCCCTGGCAAGATGCTCCATCCTGCTGGCACATATTTGGGTGCAAGCCTTGTGGGTCATTCTGGTGTCACTGGTGTCCCACAAGGATTGACTCTCTTGCTGTTGGGCTTGATGGCATCCAGGAGAACAACCTGTGGCTGTAACTGCTCCTCCCTGTGCCAGCACATGTCAGTCCCCTGCAGCCAACCACACTCTGCTGCCTTGTGGCTAATGCACCAGTGCAGAGGTAGCCACTGTCAGTACCAGCCCAACAGCCCAACAAGCCTCATTCCCTGCCATCCTGTCCTTGCTCTCATTTTAGTTCCCCTTTCTCCATCACAGCCTTGCATCCCTCTGGAATATTTGCAGGATTCTCCTGCCACTCTGCCACAAACCTGCTGTTCCCAGCTGAAATCAGGCACAGTCTCCCTGAGGAACACTCTGGTCCCATCAGCACCATCCCCACCACTGGCACCTTCTCATTTCTGACCCTTGCATGGCAGCAGTGCTGTCCTCTGCCCATCTGGCCTTCACAAGCTGAGGGGATGCAATCTGGAGGAGAAACTGCGCCATAGAGATTGTTCTTAAAAATACTGAAATCATTTTCCTGTTTGCTAACAGTGTAATTTCCCATTATATTCTGATTTCACTCCAGCTGTACTTGACCCATAATCAGTAAGTGCTAAATCAGCCTGACATGTAACTCCCTACATACAGGTTAATTGTACCTCTAACTAAAGCAATCCCCTTCCTCCATCCCATTAGTTTGCCACCATTTGGACTCCTGTAGAAATGCAATAAACACTGCTTCATCCCCTGTCCCTTAAGGCAGGTAATTATTTTCATACATATGGCCAGAGATTAAAATGCATAAAATGACTTATAGCAATTTGAGAACATGTGGACTTTGATGTAGACAAAGGAGGAAGGCTCTTCCCACCAGATCAGATTCTCACAAGCATATAAATTCTTATGGCAGAAGGAAAAAAAATTCCTTTGGAATCAACATGGCCTGAAGAGCTCAGTCAGTTCATTCCTCATTTCACTTCTTTGATCTGTTTGAGATTTGACAGTTTGCTGTTCACAGCAATATTCTTCTCTGTAACTCACACGTGATGCTGTGAGGTTTTGGGAAGGTGTTGCTTCCACTGGTTATTTAGAGGATAAAATCTATCAAAAACAGATACCTATAAAGTCAATAACTCAGTGCAAATAGCAGTGAGTTACAGCCTGTTGGCACAGGAGCTGTCTTGTGGCAAGACCACCTCAGCTCTGATTTACAGAGTCTTTCTGGAGCACAAGGAGAAGGAGGCCACAGAAGAGCAGTGAGGTGGCACTGATGGGGAGATGAAGATGGACTGAAGCAAAGTGACTGCAGGTCACTTTCCCTGGTGATTGCTGCTGCAGAGCACACAGGACCTTGCATTTCCCCTTGTCCTTCCACTTGAGAGGACACAGGCTGCTCAAAGCCTTCCTGTCCCATCTCTGAAATCCCCTTTTCCCTGAGGCCCCTCTTCCCAGCAGCCAGCTCTGGACAGCAGCACAACTAAGTCAGTGGAGTTGTGTTCCCACTCCTGTTCTCAGAAGTCTCATCTCCATTTTGGCACTCCAGGCTTTAACAGTATTTCTACAAAGGAGATAGTCTGGGGCAGTCCAAGAGCAGGCATTTACCACATTCAAGTGAACGCTGCAGGCAGATGTGCCACACATCTGGATGTACTGAAGTTAGTTTTCAGGCACTGCTGTAGCCATGGTGTGGTGAGTCTTTGCTGAAGTTTGGCTGCTGCTGGTGTTCCTCGTAGCTGTATGGAAGCAGGAGCCTCTCTGGCTGCACTGCCATGGTCCTTCCTCCCAGGTATGGCTTGCACAGTCTGGGAATCACCTGAAAATGGCACGGTGGCCCCTGTGGCTTGTGCTGTTGAGCCAGTGCAGAGACAAAGAGATGATACAATTTTGATTCAGGTAGACTCATGTCCCTGGAAGGGACTGATGTCTTCTCCTGAGGCCACTTCCCATAATTTGGTTCATCAATCATAAAGCAAATTCAGAGGAGTTAGTGTTTTTTGGCACAGACTTTGGACAGATGATATTTTTCTGGTCCTGTGTACCATGGGCTGTCATCCCCCCTGCCATGCCCTAGCTCTTCCCTCCACCCAGTCTGAGCTGCCGCTGCAGATCTGTGTTTGTCACCAAGACTGGCAACAACAGCTTAGCATGATCAGACCAGGTTTGAGGAGAAAAAGGTGCATTAGAATACAAATGCAGTTCAACATTCTGACTTTGGACTCGTTCCTCTGTTTTTTACATGGGCGTGATCCAAATCCCAGGTCTGGGTTCAAGAGTATCCCTGTGCATGGCTGGACCTCATTTCCTATTCCAGCATCTTTCTTTGCCATTCAGCTCATCTCCCCCTGCTGTTTAGAGTGTGGTCCCCAGTACCTCTGAGAACCATTTTTACTGCAATGAAGAACAACAATGTATTTCCAAAAGCCATTGGTAAATCCACTTGGCAGAACATGCATCACTGTCTTTTATTGGGGCAAAACCTGTATCTTGGTCACTGTGCTCCTGTTAGGACCCAAGAAGCAGCTTCCCTGCAGCCCACAGGTAATGGGGGGGGATCAGCCACGCTGGTGCTTGGCACAGCTGCAAAGAAGCCTGGGTTTGTGGTTGGGATGTTGAGTGCCTGGGACCTGGGGACTGGTGTCTTTGTGCCTCTTTGTTACCTCTTTGGGGTGCTGGATCCTTCCCTCATGGTGCAGGATCCTAAAATACTGCCAGGAAGGAGTTGTTCTGAGTCACCACCATGGCCTCACTGCACAACAATCTTCCTTCACCTTGGATAAGTCTCTGCTGTGCCCACGTCTCCCTCAGGCAGACCAGGTGGATTTCTCTCCTCTGACCCTGCCTGTGTAGATACTACCTCACCCCAGCAGCAGTGGAAAATGATCAGCATCTGCAGAGGGTGAATCACCTCTGTTACCCCAGAGCCCTCTCTGGGGATGAAACACTCTCTGGAGCAATCTGCCTTTCTCTTCTGGCTATAGAAAGACTCTATACCTGCTTTCAAGTTCTGTGTGAATAAGGCTGGGTGAGATGTGGTTTTCCTACACTTGGAAGGCAAAAGTAAAATGTCCCACCCCTCTCTTTTATCCAGCAAAATCAGCCCCCCAAGCTGGCACACCCCATCAGAGCAGGGGTACCAAAGCAGAGCTGAGCATCTCTGCTCCCCACAGCCCCAGCACACATTTGTGTAGCCCTCAGGGAAATCTGTCAGAGGAGATTGTCTTGCCCAAAAACACAAATGCAAGGAGCAGCTCACCCTCTAAGCAGGGAGGAATTTCTTTACACTCCAGAGCTGAAGGGATTTGAATTTCCAACCACTGTTCTGGGAGCAAGTCAGAAAGGAGGCATGGCTAGTGGGTACATCACAGACATGGATTTTTTCCTGTCAGTAGGAGGAACTCAGCTGGTCAGATTAGAGACTTTTCTGTTTAGCAGTAAAAAACCATGAAATGCAATGTGGTTATCCCAGTACAATGGTCTCAATGGCATTTTTGAGAGGAAGATTTAATGACCACACACAAGCTGTTGAATGTGTCATCCTCAAGGAGCAGTTCACTTTAGCAGTGCCACAACAAATCCTTGCTGCATTTGTTTTTCATTCATTTCTTGCTGCTTTTTCAGCAATGAGTTGCTGTGAAGTTTATGTAAAGGCAATATCCATGTATTTCATGCTTGTAAGTGTCAGGGCTGTGAAGGATCCCAGGATTCATCTCCCAGGAAGACAAGAGTGCTGTGTGGTTTACCAAGCTAACAGCTAAAAGTTCAGCAAACTTCAGTCAAGAACTGGAAAATAATACAGAAAAATAGGTGTCTGCATGAATTGGTATCTCCTCCACAGATGGTGTGTGTGATACAAGACAGAGAATGTGATACAAGACAGAGAAACTGCCCCAACTGCACCAGATGCCTCATCTGTGCTCACAATGTGTAAAAAGCAGAAGCTTCCTCTTTTTGAAATCCTTTCCTGGAATGTGCAGATGTCATTCAGGTCCCAACGACCTTGAGCTGGGCCAGCATGTCCGTGATGTCAGCTTCTCTCTTGAGACTTCACTTTCTAGTTTTCCCATTCATTGAGCTGGGAGTTGGCAGCACTTGGAAGGGGGTGATGGTGAGGGACTCCCCCCACGCCCCAGCACCTCCAGAATTCGCCCTTGTGCTGCCAATGAAGAGGTCACAGCACAGGTGTGTGTCTGGAGCTGTGCTTGTCCAGCAGCTTGCCAGGGGCTGTCCCTGCCTGGCTGTGCCCACCAGGTAGTGGTGTAGTCACCTGTAGTCACCTCCAGACTTCTCTGCATTGCCTGTGGCAATCCAGCAGGGCCACTGCTGGTCACATATCTCCCCAGATTGTTTCCACCTTTCTCTCCCCACACTGCAGTGAGTGCAGAACCCACATTTCAATAAGCAGAGGTCCCTCAGAAGAGATTCTGACAAACACTGAAACTTGACTCCACCTTCACACCCCTCTCAAACACACTCACTTCCCACCTCAGGCTGTAAGAGCTCAGGAACAGGCAGTGCTGCCTTGGCTGCCCTCCCTGTGTGTCCTGAGCACGTTGTGAGCACTGAAGAAATAATGATCACAGCTCACATCCACACTCCTGCCTCATAAAGTCATAAAGTAAGTGCCAATGTGTTTCCATTGACCTTTGGCATGGCATAACCCATGAAATGTCATGAACCTTATCTCACCCACTCACCCAGATGAGCACCCAGAGCACGCTGAGTGTCCCTGGTGAAGACTCAATAGAAATGACAGCCAGCAGTTGTTCCATACAGCAGAGATGTCAGTGCCAAAGGAGGATGGGTCCCAGGTGTTCAGGCATTGGTGGTGAACCACAGAGAAGCTTCAGGTAAACTGCAGATAGGGAGATGAGCAAGGAATGGACATATTTAAATTGAAAACATCTATGATAGAATCACAGAATGGTTTGTGTATAAAGAAACTTTAAGGCTCAACTTGTTCCACTCCCTGCCATGGCAGGGACACCTTCCACTGTCCCAGGCTGCTCCCAGCCCCATCCAGCCTGGCCTTGGACACCTCCAGGGATGGAGCAGCCACAGCTGCTCTGGGCACCTGGTGCCAGGGCCTCACCACCCTCACAAGAATTCCTTCCCAATATCCCATCTAACCCTGCCCTCTGGCAGTGGAAGCCATTCCCCCTTATCCTGTCATGCCATCCCTTGCCCCACTCCCTCTCCAGCTCTCCTGGAGCCCCTTTAGGCACAGTAAGGGGCTCTGAGCTCTCCCTGGAGCCTTCTCCTCTCCAGCTGAACACCCCCAGCTCCCCCAGCCTGGCTCCAGAGCAGAGGGGCTCCAGCCCTCAGAGCATCTCCATGGGTGCCTCTGGACCCACAGAAGCATCCCCTGTGTTTCTCTGCACTCCAGTGTCCCTGGATCTGTTCAGAGCCCCTCTCCCCACAACACAGCATGTCCTGTTCCTTCTGTCCCAAGGGCTGCTCTCCCTTCTCTTTTCCAGCTGCTTGACAGGCTCCACATTTCCCAGCAGAAATGCAGCCCCACTGCCTGGTGAGCCCTTGAGCCCCTCTGCTCAGCCTCCAGCTGCTCCCTGCACCTTCTCCATTCCCCTGAGGCTGCCACCGTGGCCAAGGGGGCAATGCCAGGGCCCAGGGAGAGGCTGGTGGGGGAGCTGGCACAGCTGCCCAGCTTTCAGCAGTTTCTGTAGCTGCACAGAGATTTTGGCAATCCTTCTGGTACCGTTCTGACCTGAGGGGTTTTGGAGGTGTTTGCAACTGGGGATAACAAAGCCCTCTTGTCTACACCAAAGGCACTTTGTGTGGAGTCTAGGTATTGCTCTGATTTCATTTCCTGAGCATCCCTCATGGAGAGCTTCCCACAGAAACATGCCCCATTGAGTCAGGAGTGAAGACTCATTGCAGTCCAAACAGAGCCCTGCAAACTTTCTCACCAGGTCCTGTTCCACAGCCAACTGCAAACATGTTTGTGTCTTCAACCTCCATTCACTGCCTGGGATGGTTTTCACAAGTTTCCAGCTGGAAATGGAGCCAGGCAGCACTTGTGAGTGTTGCTTGAGGGCTGTGAGCCTTTCTGGGGCATGGCAGAGATCCCAGGTGTAGGAGCTGGCCTACCAGGCAATAGTATGTCATTCACAGAATCACAGAATGCTTTGGGTTGAATGTGATCTAGTCCCATCCCCTGCAATGAGCAGGGACATCTTCAACTACACCAGGCTGCTCAGAGCCCCATCCAGCCCTGAATGTTTCCAGGGAAGGGACATCCACCACTTTCTGAGCAGCCTGTATTAGTGTCTCACCATCTCACTGTAAAAAATTTCTTCTTTATATCTAGTCTGAATCTCCCCTCTTTTAGTTTAAAACCATCACCCCTTGTCCTGTTATTACAGACCCTACTAAATAGTCTGTCCCCATCTTTCTCCTAGTCCCCCTTTAGGCACAGGAAGGAGCTGTGAGGTTTCCCCAGAGCCTTCTCTTGTCCAGGCTGAGCAGCCCCAGCTCTCCCAGCCTGTCTCCAGAGCAGGAGGGCTCCAGCCCTCAGCACGGCCTCCGCTGGGCCCACCCAACAGCTCCATTCTCCCACCAAATCTCCAGGACATTATGGCAGCAAAGCCAGAACAGGCAGGCAGAAATGAAACCCAGTTTTCCCCTTCCCAGGTGAGTGCTGCAGTCCCTGGCTGCCTTTGTCCTACCCCAGGGGGTACCAGTGATGGAAGAACCCTGCTCCTGCCCTGGGTTCTTTGGGCAGGCTCAGGGACCCAGACCCTCCTGAGCAAGGGCTGAGCAGGGCACAGAGAGCAGCACGAGTGCAGCTGGCTGCAGGGCAGGGCAGGGTGGCAGGGGGACAGTGGCAGGGTGACCCCAGCTGTCCTCCCTGGCTGTGCCCTCAGCTCCTTGCACAGCAATTCCCCGGAGCTCAGCAGCCAGGTACTGACTCAGCCTGGGAGCTCTGCCTGAGAAAGAAGCTGAGGTGTTGGCCCCAGTCATTAGTAAGTTATTGGAGAAGTTGAGCTGCAGTGACATCATCTCCTTCTTATGTTACTACAAGGAACTTAGATCCTATTATGGGAGAGGAGGTAACTCAATCGAGCCTTTCAAGATAAACTCAGACAGGAAGAGAGACACGATTGCCTGAAGGCACCAATTAGACATTTCTGGTGAGCTCAGCTCTGTTCAGCTGACACACGTGTACGCTGGGGCCAGGAGACAGCAGCTCCTCTGTCACTGTGGGGCTGGGAAGGGCGAAAGAACACAGCAACCCCACTCCTCTCCCAAGCAGCAGGAAGAGTGATTTATTGAAAAGCCATGGCATTTATATATGGGAGATCATAAAAACAAAATAGAAAAGACTCATTGGTCAAAGAAGGCGACACCTCTTTGAGAACACGCTTTGTGCAAAATATCACGAGACATCACATGGCTCGGTGTCAACACCAGGGGTCCATCTGTGTTTTCTTTCTACCTTCCCTTGTTTTGTCTCTTAGAAAGATTCCCAGCCTGGGAAAGATCCAAGCTGGAGGTGAGAAAAGTCAACAGCCTGGGAAAAAACAGATTAGGTCCCCACGAGCCTCCAGCAGTGTCCACACTCCTCTCTCATGTCTCAG
>JAOTQP010000981.1:5650963-5663088 GCA_026413545.1 Cichladusa arquata
GGATCCAGGGGCAGCCACAGCTTCTCTGGGCACCCTGTGCCAGGGCCTGCCCACCCTCACAGGGAAGAATTTCTTCCCAACAGCTGATCTAAATCTACCCTCTCTCAGTTTATAAAAAAAAATCTACTCTCTTTTCCCCTTGTCCTGTTACCACCTGTCTGTGTAAAATCAAAAGCTAGTTCTCATATCACACTTACTTTTTCCTTCACCCCTTCAAGATGGAGAGACCAAATCTGTACACTGTGTCAAAGACAAAAATTAATTCTGGTTTATATTATGGTACAATGCTGCTCTGTGCCCATTTTCCCTCTTCTAGCTACCCCTGTCATTTCATTTGCTTTTTTCATAGCTACTGAACACCAAGACCTCTTTCCTGGAGATATTTAGAAGTGTGTATGCTCATGTAAGATTGGTTCTCCCCCCTGCTGCACTTGACATTCACACAACCTGAATATCAGCTGATAATTTATTGTCAAGGTCACTCAGCAGCACCTTCCAGCTGAAAGTGTGAAGACAGTAAATGAAGGATTTTAGCAGAATTCCTCTTTCTTACTTTTTTTTTTTGTCATTAAAGGACATGATGCAACTCTTCTCTAACAGAATGGTTTAGTGACCAGAAGATAAAACTTGTTTGCAAGACTCCTGGGTTCCCATTCCCATTTTGTCCTTGTTCTGGTGTAACCCTGGCTGAGACTTTCAGGAGGGACCACTGCTTTCCAGTGTCTTCCTTGCCTGGGAGCAAACATGAGCCCATCCCTGCTCACCAGCCATCTCAGCTGGCATCTGTGGGGCTTGGGGCTCCCCAGCACACAAAGCCCAGTCTGGTGCAGGGTGAGTGAATCCCTGCCCCCACCTATGCCAGGCAGTCACCAGTGCCTCTCTGGGAAGCTGGGAGCCTTGGTGTTGGCAGGCAGTGCCAGGCATGTGCAATTCATTATCACTAAGAACAATATTGCCTGGAACATCTGGGTCCCATTCATGAGCCTTTTAGTTGGCAAAAGTGCCTTTTCTCTCAGAGGACCAAGCTCGCTGCCTTGGCAAAAGTGGATTTCCTTCTCCAGCACTTGAGGAAGAAGCAAATCGTGCTCCAATTCACCCTGAGAATGTCACTTCTGATTGAACTTTATTCTTCACCAGACAAGTTGCATGTTGGTCCTCCACTAATGGAAACAATCCATGGAATTTGCACCATTTATTATTTAGATTTCTCCACTTATTAATGGCCAAGTTAAGGAAAAGGACAATTTTGCCACGATAAAGATGGAAGCTCATCATGGCAGTGGCTGATGGGGAGAATTCATATGATGTCAGATTTGAGCTTGGTTCAAATCATCTAATGCAAATAATTGATGGAAAATGTTTGCATTTGTCCTTTTTGAGAAGAAAAAAAAAGTGAAGTCATTAGAAATGAAAGCAATGGCAAATCCATCACGTCTCTTTGTAGTCTGTTCCAGTGGTTAATCATCCTTAGTGTTAAAAAAAAAAAAAAGCTCATCTTTCCCATTTGAATTTTCTTTGGCTTTGACTTCAGACATTTGTTCTTATTATTCTTTCCTCTGCTAAATCACAGAACCATTTTAGTACCCAGTTTCTAACCAGGAAGAATCCTATACATTACACTGCACTCATCCCCTTGATCTTATTTAATAAGCTAAACAGATTGAGTCCTCTAAGTCTCCATTCTATTTTTTTCCCAGCCCTTGGATCATTTTTATTGCTCTTCTCTGCACCCGTTTCAGTTCATCAACATCCAGTTACCAGTGTGGGTATCAGCACCTTTGTCCTGCCAGATCTGCTTTCACCAGTGTTCAATGCAGGTGTTGATACAATTTCCCTTTCCTTGCCCATATAGACAAGCACTGTCATTAAAGCAGCGTTTAAGCACTTGCTCAACCTGCTTCCCTTCTGTGTGAGACAAATGTGCAGTCCCCTTGGAGGTGGCATTGCCAGAGTTGAAGCTACTGCCTGTGCTGGGCTGTTCTCAGAGTGTTCTCCAGGACCTCTTAATTCACTGAAAAACTAAATGGAAAAGGAAGTCAAATGAAAACTGAAAAAATTTGACTGAGGGTGTTGCATGAATGACGGGGGGAAATCACATTTATTCTAAATTTCTGATAAGAAATTGTTGGCAAGGAGAGAAAATCTTTTTTTTAGAATCTGTTGCATGTTTCTTATTGTGGGTCAGAACGAATCTTGTGGGGTTTGATATTTTTTCTGCTTTTGTTTCTAAATTCTCACCACCTGAGGCACCAGCCAGGCTGCAGCCTCTCTCCCCAGCCTGTGTGGGATTCTGCAGCCGCTGTAATTTGTGTTGGTTTCAGCAAAACCCAGCAAGGGCTCACCTGGCAGCAGAGGAGCTCCCTTGTCCCATGACAGGTGGGAGCCCTTGTAAGAGCCTAAAATGAGGGATGGGGACTCTAGGGGCTCTTTAAAATGCTGTTTATTGTATCCAAATGATGCAGCAATTCATTTATCATTTAAAATGCTGTTTATTGTATCCAAATGATGCAGCAATTCATTTATCATTGAAAATGCTGTTTATTGTCTCCAAATGATGCAGCAATTCACAGGTCATGGGTGACAGAGCCCAGCCCACAGCCTGTCAGCCACAGCTGAGGGTTCATCTGAAAGCTTCTTCTAATTCCAGTTACAATGCATTATATACTTTTCATTACAGAGCATCTTAAAACATGACAACTAATTAATACCTTTACTATTACCTATAGCCTACTGACATTACCATATTCATGTTACTGTTTTTCAATTACAAAAAGTTAGTACATTATAGTTTAAGCTAGAAGTTGTTTTTTCAGTTTTCTTGCACTGGAAAATTCTGAGATCTTTTCTCTACTTGCAACATGGCATTTTTGTTTGCCCGTGAAAATTTTTTTGCTTGGTAAAAAACATCTTTTGTTTGAGGTGGATTTATCCTTTGCTCTAAGTCATAAAAGCCCCTTCTAACTCACTTGCTCTTTGCTTTCTTAGCTCCCCAGTAAAACTGTCTCAGCAATTCTTTCCTTCTACATCAAAACTTGCTATCATTTCTATACATTCTTCAGATTCTACACTCAAAGATCTTTCTGTTATACATCCATGTGTGTGAGACCCTCCTGTCAAATCCTCATCCTTCCCAACAAGCCCTTGTGCTGCTGCAGGAGATCCTGGGCAGTCCCAGCCTGCCAGGGCTCCGTGGGACAATTGCTGCTGCAGTTTTCTGCTGGGAGTGCAGTGCTGAGAGCAGCCTGCAGCCAGCCCACAGACCAGCCATGACTGTCCTCATCCTGGGCACAGCATCTTCCATGGAGATTGCCCAAACCCATCTCACTCCATGGCACTGGCCTGCAAAGGAGGAGACCCAGATCCTAAAGCCCTTAGCAAGGAGACTGGGGGTTCTAGCTCCAACAGAAAAGGTTTAAAGAATTCCCATGTTTTTGCATCGTTGGGGTTGTTTGTAGCCCAAAATCAAGTACCTTGAGCTGCTATCAAACCAGCTGAGCTGTAATTTACAGGGCAGAATATAACATTGTGTGGGCTGAGCTCAAATTGACAAGCACTGGAGATGTTGCAATTCCACTTGTTAAAATTTGTTTACCAGGGGAGAAAAAAAGGCAGGATGGAAGACAAGAACGTCTTTTCAAGTGTTTACCTTTCCAGCTCTCTTGTTTCTATTATTGCCATGTGGTTGGGTAACTCTGGAGTTCAGCTTGGACAGCAAATTATTTTATAACTCCCTTTTTTGGTCGTTCATAATTTTCTCACCAACAAAGAACTTCCTTCGGATGATTTTCATTACTCTGCCTCCAAACAAAGCACTCTCGAGCCAAATATAAACCCAGCAGGTGATTGCTTTTCTCTGCTGTCTCCTGCCTGACTGCAGTGATAGCACTCAGCTGCTCAGCATGTCTGAGCTTGGACAAGGTGCCCAGTCACTCCTGACAGAGCTCCAGGGATTCACACCTTCCCTGGAGTTCAGCATTCCCTTGTCCCCACACTGTCCCCTCGCAGCACACAGGGGGTTTGGGGCATGGAGCTCTCCATGTGAGCCCACAGCAATGCAGACCCAACCCTCTCTTTGCCAAATGCAGCATCCAGTGCCAAAGGAGCTCAAAGTGGTTGGCACCACCAACTGAAGATAAGGCAGAATGACCAGAAGCTGATAACGTCTGGTGGAGAAAACCATCTGGGCACAAACTTCTTTTCTTGTGACAAAGAGAAATTTTTCCCATAAGATTCTCATTTTGATCTCAGGCTTCTTTTCTCCTCTAAAAGTCACAATCCAAGTTTTCTTGCAGACAACATCCTTTTCTTTTTTCCTGTTTGTTCAAAGGAGCAAACATATTTTATCAGATATCTTTCCCTTCCCTTCCCCTTCCCCTTCCTCTGAAATGTTTTATGTTCTCATCCCAATGGCAAACATTCTCAGGCTGGTTTCTGTTTTGCAGGCCCCTACCAAACTGCCCTAGAGCCTGGCTGTTCCTCCACTCCCAGCTTCCTCTTGTTTTACCCTAGAATATTTGGCAGTGGGAGCTGCCTGTGCTCAGCCAAACAGCTCACACTTGAATCCAGGTGGAGTGAGAGATTTTTCAAGCTGAGACACATTTAGATCAAGCAGCAAATAATGAAAAAATAATTGATCCACCTGCCAGGATGGAGCCTCCCCCAGGCTCTTGGAAGGAGGCAGCAGCCTTGGACAAAGGCTGGTGCATCCCTTGCTGGTGCTATCGTGGGCATGGCACAAAAGGACTCCCAGGGGGGTGGTATGGCAGCAATTCACACATGGGCTTGGCATTAAAAGAGAATCTGAACTGATGGGAAACCTGCCCTGAGAGACCTGCCCCTCCTTGATGGGCATTTATCACAGACTGTGGCACTGCATCGTGGCCACCACTAAGGGGGTGAAGAGCAGGCTGGCAGAAGTGCAGACTGGCAGCAGTGGGCTGTCTTCTGGTTTTCAGCAGACTTTTCTCAGACTGCTCACAAGAGCTCTCTGCATGGACTCAGAGGTGCCTTTGAGTGGGATTTCAGAGGGACATACACAATTAGCCACAAGCTCACAGCTGTAAAGAAGTAAAAGCACTGAGATGTGCACACATACACGAGATCTCTGACAACCCAAGAGGAGGAATCCAGGCATTAAGGCCTTGGGTTTGCCAAAAGACTGAGGCAGGGGAGTGAGGGATCCGTGGAAACACAGAACCCAGAACTGCAGAAACTCATCACCTACAGAGCTTCCAAGGCCAAATTACCCCAGGTGGCTTTGCAGGGGCCCCCAGCACATGGCTCCCCAATGCCAGCATTAAAGCTGGGAGCTCCCAAGCCTGTAAGCACTAGATGAATGTGGCATGTAGCAGCAGGATAAAGGGAAACAGGAAAAAACTGTTCCTATGGTGCAGAGAATGTGTATCAGCCTGTGGCATAGCCCCAGCACTTCAGCCAAGCACTCTGAAGCACTAAACTGAAGACAACTCTCATTGCAATCAAACTGGAGCTGGTCCAGGAACTGGCAGTGGGGTTTTCTGTTGGTGGTTTTTTGGGTTTGTTGGTTTTTGTTGGTTTTTGTTGGTTTGGGGATTTTTTGGGTTTTTTTTTTTGCATGCAGAGATAATAAACTGTGACTAACAGGATGATTTTGCACTCAAAGTGTTCTTGCTGCTACTAAGGCTCCAAGGAGTCCAAATATGATTGTGTCCTTAGATAGCACCCAGTGCCCATGAACAGCTGGTGAAGCCACACGGTGGGCTGAGCCCAGGGTAAGGTGAGCTCTAGGGTGTTTCTTGAAGCTTCTTGCTTAAGCATGTTCATCCACAGCCACCTGGCAGCTGTGAAGGTGGAGATCTCAGGGAAACTCCTACATTAGCCTGGAATTCCTGAGAGGAGTGGGAGCTCTGTGGCTCTGCAAGCACTACTGCACCCAACGTGTCTCATGGGGTAGGAGAGGGAACCCCATAAATGCCCTTGGCATCCCAGCCCAGGCTGGGCTCAGCTTACAGGAGGTTCTGACCAAAGGAAAAGCTCAGCTTACACCCCCCACTGACCATCTCTGCTTTGTCCACAGGCACCTGCACAACAACCGGATCCAGAGCCTGGGAGCCAAGGGCTTTGATGGGCTGCACAGCCTGGAAACCCTGTGAGTGCCCTGTTTCCTTCTCTGTCCTAAAGACATGGGGTGTGTTCACCCCCCAGCACAGCCTGCAGGACAGGGGCTCAGCCCCACACGTGTCCCTGGTCACCATGCACTGAGGGCAGCAGCAGCAGTGGATGCCCAGGGCATGATGCTCGCTGGGGAGTGAGAGCCTGGGCTGTCCTGCTGTGGCTGTGCAAGCTGCTCAGCCTCTGCTGCTGCTGCTGCTGCTGCTGCTGCTGCTGCAGGGGGATCTGTCCATGTGGGCAGTGATGATGGCAAGGGGCTCCGAGGCCCTGGTGCAATTCCAGGTTCAATCCCAAGAACTTGGATGCATTCCCTACTCAGGGAGTGTGTCTCCTTTTTCTCAGCACAAAGCCTCCCCAGCACCTGAGCACCAAAGCGAGGGGCTGAAGTGAGTTTGGGGCCTGTAAAGTCCTCAGGGGTCCGTGGGGTGTCTCTGAGACGATCTCATGTTTTCTAGCATCACTCACAGCCAGCTGACTTCATTGTGCCCCATGTGCTTGGCATGGCTGAAACAATCCATCAGGAGACTGCAGGGAGGATGGGCAGCAGGGATGAACCCACCTCCAGGTCACATCTTCAGGAAGGTAGACTGAGATTGGATAGTAGGAGGAAATTCTTGTTAGGGTGATGAAGCATGGGGTCCCCAGGGATGCTGTGGCTGCCCCAACCCCTGAAATGTTCAAGGCCAGGCTGGACAGGGCTTGGGGCAGCCAGGGGGTGGAACAAGATGGGCCTTGAGGTCCCTTCCAAGCCAAACCATTCTGTGATTGTGTGATTAGCAGCAAGAGGCTCACCCTGGTCTCAGGGAGAGTTTCATCCCACAGCCTGGCCACACACTCCCTGTGCTGTGCCAGCTGCATGAATGGCCTGTGCCTCCTGTGCTGTGCATTGGCCCAGGAGGAAACATAAACAAGCAAACAAATAAATTGAGGCTCTGAAAGACTGGAAGACGTGCTTGATGCCTTCAATTGTGCAGAAATATGTCCCTTCATGCAGGCTTGGGGTCAGAGTCAGGCCCTTGCTTCCTGCCAGGAGAGCCAGGGGGTCCAGGTCATGGCAGAAGGGGATGCTGCTTCCCAGCATTCAAGTGCCACTCAAGGAGACAGGGCCCCTCTGTGCCCAGCGTGGTGCCAACAGCAGCATCAGGCAGGAGTGGCAGCAGCAGGCAAACCCTTGGTCCCCAGACACACTCCTCAGGGCAGGGCCATGACACACATTGTCTCTTCCTTGCAGGCTGGCAGATCCTGGGACCACCCAGAAGGGCTCAGCTGGGGAGAGGTTGAGCTGTGCCAGGGGTGGGAGGCTGATGGATGGTCTCCTCTGGTGACCCACGGGTCCCAGCTTGGCTTTCTCCCCAGTCATTTCTGGTGGTCACAGGCAAATATGTGAGGGCAGAGCTGTGGCACCCAGGCAGCACAAAGGCAGGGAGCTGCAGGAGGAAGCAGAGAACTCACTGATGGAAGAAAACCTTGTTTGGGTTTTTTTTGGGTCTGCAGCTGTAGCAGACATGCAGCAACATCCCAGCCTGCATCTGAGCAACCCTTCTCTGCAGCCAGGGTGGTGGGAGATGCTGCTGCCCATCCCAAGCAGGCTGGAGCTGCAGAGGAAAAGATGGCCCCTTGTTTGCTGGGGAAAAGACTAAAGGATTTCATAGCCCTGGGAGACAATTCTGTTTCCACAGCCAATTGTGCTGAGTGCTCATTTTCCCTCTCCTCCACTCTGCTCCTGCTCTCACACTTCCTTTGCCTTTTGCTGCTCATCCGAGATGCCACCCAGCACTTGGGGAGCTCAGTGTCCCCTGCTCTTGCTCCCTGCAGGGACAGGGCTGTGCAGCAGTGTGAGATTCTGGGGCACTGCAGCTCTGCAGGTCCTGTCTCTGCTGATGCTGATCAGGCAGCCCTGCTGGGATCCATCCTCCAGGGATGCTCCTGTTGCAGCAGGGCTCTGCCTGTGTCCAGGCACTGCAGGAACAGTGAGGGTCCCACAGCCCCAGCCTGCACAGCTGTCTGCAGTGAGGACAGTGCTGTGGCAGAGAGCTCCACACCCTCCACATTCTCCTCCACATCTGATTGTTCTGAAAAAGTGTCCTCCAGAGCAGTGAGAGACCTTCTACTCCTCTTGGCCTGAGCATCCAATTCTCACCTTCGGGCCAGCAGCCATTCCAGCTCAGTGATCCCTGAGGAACACGTGTTCCTCAAGTGGAGCCACCCTCCCATGTCCATCCTTTGCACCCACCTGTCTGCTGGCCAAAGCTGGGCAGGCTCTGGGACACAAAACTGCCAAGCTTTTGTTGCACCATCCCAGCCAAGCTGCTACAGCTGCATCTACCTAGCACCTCTCAGCTCCTGTGCCTGTGGAGATGATTGCAGTCTCCACATTTACCCTTTAACTCAAATTATGATTACATTCTGTTGACAGCACTTAGCACATTTTCTTGGCTTGTGGAGGCCAAACCATGCTCTCAGTTACCCCGTGGGCGTTACCTCCTGGAAGGCAACAGGATGGTAAGGGCTGGTGAAGACAGAAATTTCTCCAGGGTTCCTAAAATGAGTATTTGTGGCCAGATGCTGATTATAAACCAGGCACAATAGTTGAAGAACTGTAAAATTTGAGAGGAAAACATTGTTTCAGGTTTTTCAGAAGAGCCTGGGAAGTTTTAGGTGCAAAAACCTCTGTCTCCCTAAGGGAAATATTTATTCTCATATTCAGCTAGACAGGAAAACTTGTATTTTTATTAAATGCCAAAACCCTAAGAGAAGCAGCAGGCACTGCCCCGTGCAGGTCTCAGCAATGTGTGAGCTTCATGAGTAAAACCACACTGCTCACCTGCCCCAAGTCCCAGCATTTCTGCAAAAACAGACCCCAGTGGAGCACCTTTGCTCTTGGAGAGGGCTTGTTCCTGACATTTCAGGGGGCCAGCAAATTTGGAAAGAGGTGAAGCCAGATGAATGACTTCACATTTCCCTTGCATTGGCCTTCAGCTCCTATGCACAAGTCAGCTCTGCCAAGTGCACAGCAAGAGCAGCTCTGTGTTCTCCACACTGATGGGGGAGCAGGCAGATGTGCAGCACCCACCCGGTCTCAACAAATCAAACACCAGCATGAAACTGGAGAAAGCAGCTCCAAGAAAATTTTCTCTGTCAGGGCAAGACCTGGCTGCTCCCCAGCCACCCCCCTAGCCTTCTCTTCCTGGGAAGGAAAGCTGGCAGGTAGGCTGGAAGCAAGTCAGAGCAGCCTGGGCCAGATTCCCAAAGGGATTTCAAAACAGCCCTGTAAACCAGTGAGATTCCCTCTGCAGTTCCCATCAGCCTGAGAGATGACACAGAACAGCCCTGGAGGGCTGTGGGAAGAAGCCCCAAGCTGAGCCATGGAACCAGATGGTCAGAGTGCAAGAAGCTTGGCATTTTTTAGCTCTTTCCCAAAGACATGGAGTCAATAAGAGTGTAAATATCCTGCTGTGACACATTCCTCCTTTGGGTAATGGCCTCAATCCTCTACACAAGGTGTAAGGTCAGGGGATGCCCATAGGAAATGCAGGGAGGAGCCAGCACTGCCCTGCTGGGCGTGGAGACCATAAAAACCAAGGGATGGACATCATCACCCATTGGCATGGCAGAGGGAAGGGCCTGTGGCCAAGGGGAATGTTTGGCAGGTGGCCTGGCACTGCAGGGTGAGGGTATCCCAGAGGGTGAGGGATGGGGAGGTGAAATGAAACAGAGTCAAGAGAAGCACCATCTTTTGCAAGAAGTATGTACAAGGCATGCCAAGGGCTGAGACTGCAGACACACTGCTCTTTGCATTGCTTCCCTGCCCCAGACTGACCTTGCCAGTCCTGCCTCATGGTCTGTCGTCCTTTGGGATGTTTATCACCTGCTGTAAAACCCTGCTTCTGCCATTTGGGTGGAAAGATCTTGACTGCTGCATTTTCTATCTTAGACTCCATTTCTCAGTCTTGAACAAAGCAGCAAGAAGGGCAAGGGGTTTAGAAACCTTCTACTGGGAGGTGTCCCTGCCCATGGCAGCGGCTTGAAATTAAATGATCTTTAAGGTCCCTTCCAACCCAAACCATCCCATGATTCTGTGATGAGACTTGCAGTGTGTCATAAGCCTGGTGAGTAGGAGGGCTCATGGAAAAGCTGATGGAAGGAGCAGCTCAGCTGCAGCCAGGAGCATCACTGCAATGACAGAGACTGATTCTTGGCAGCACTCGGAGCTTGTGCTCAGGGCTGAGGACAGCGTGGCTGTGGTTTCAGAGGAGCAGCAAGGGAAAAATGCCACCCAAAGGCCTGCATGGTGCTAACACAGGGGCAGGTTCCCCACTGCTGTATGAGGAAAGGATTTCTCATGAGGGGATCCCTGTGACACCAATTTCCAGGGAGGCTGGTCTCATGCGCAGGTTTCCTCCTTACACCTTTCCTGGAAAGCTGAGCAGTGTCCTAAGGTCCTTGAGCTTTGCCATCAGGCTGAACACTGTGATGAACAGTTGCCTCATACCTCACACTGCCCAACTTCAGCCTCATTAGGTAGATTGTGATAACACTGAATTTATCCCTCTGTGTCCCTGAAATGTGAATATTTCATGGATCACAGCTGAAGGGGAATAAGTGAAGCCCCCTGCACGACCAAATTCCAGGTCACTGCTCTGTGCAGAGGGGTGGAGGGGGAAGCTGACCTGAACCTGTGCAGCCATAGGTGTTTGATCAGAGATAGCCATGGGGAGGGCATGTAACCATGACAGCTGAGTCTCAGAGCTGGCCCCAAATTCTTTCTGCAAACACCAGCACACACAGACCATCATTTAGCATTCCCACCTTCCCTGATATTAGGCAGGCCTTGGTATCCCCATGGCAGAGCAGAGCAGACCCCAGGGAGCAGGTGCAGAGTGCAGCTGAAAGGGGACAGAGTTCCTCATGGATATTCCAAATTCTTCCACCAGAGCAGTTGTGGAAGTGACTCATTGAAAATGCCCTGGGATCTCTGCTCTGAAGACAAGGGGAAAGCTGTTTTCTCCCGTCAGAGTGTTTTGTCCAAGCAGGGAGAGGTGGCTGTGGGGCTGGCTGTCACACTGACACAGCAGGAGTCCTGATGTGAGTCCCAGGTGGGCAGCAGCAGCGGCTCTGGCAGGTCTGTGCCCTCAGGTGTGCCTCAGGTGGGCTGGCAGTGCCAAGCAAGGGATATGCAGGGTCCCCCACCACAGAAGCCACCTCACATCCCCCAGCACCAGCTCAGAGCTCTGTCTGCAGCTGCTGAGGCAAAGGGGAAAACGCAAAAGAAAGAGCTGTGACCCTGCCATGGGCCCTGTCATGGCCACAGCGAGTCCCACGGAGCAAGGAGCAGGGGCAGGGGCCAGGGCACCTCCTCTTGGCCCAGTCCCGCAGGCAGAAACCGTGTCCTGGCAGTGTCCTGCCTTCCCTGCCCCAGCAGGGCCAAGGTGGCTCCCGGGGCACAGGCAGGCCTGGGAGATGAATGGCTGCTCCCCAGGACTGCCTCAAAGTGCTGGAGGCCTCCGGGCTGCGCCAAAATAGCAACAATCTGTCCCAAAGTGCTGCTCCCCGGGATGTCTCCAGCCTGTCTCTGGCACGGAGTGTTCAGAGAGGCCAGCAGCCCTCGCCCATCCCCTCCACCTGAGATGACCCCGCTGTTTCCTATCTCCCTGGATTCTGCCTCCCCATCCACATCCCTGCCAGCTCCTCCGCCCATCAGACAAAGGAGATAAATCACTTGGAAAGAGCAAATCTCCATTCATTTAAAACCCTTTCAATTTATTTTTAAAAAATAGCACTAATAAATTAGAAACGTCTCCCAGAACGGCTGAATCCAAAACCCTCTGGCTCCAGGCATTTTATCTGCCTAACCTTGCCTCACAGGAAATGCCCTTACCACAGCACCCATCCCATTATCTGGGTAATTAGTCGAGTCTGTAAATGCAGAGCAGAGCTGGAACCTACCAACTCCTCTGGAAAGCTGGATTTTCTAT
>JAOTQP010000981.1:5663134-5680166 GCA_026413545.1 Cichladusa arquata
CTTGGGCAATGAAGGCAGGAAGAAGGAAATGAGAAATATCTCCACTACAGCTCATTCAAGGGTTGTTTAACACTTTAAGGGCCAGGCAGGCTTTGCTGTTCTCCCAGAAAACTGTCTGCCAAATGCTACCTTCCTCCTCAACCTATCATTTGAAGTCTTTTGTGCAGTCTTTTGATGTTAATCCCAAATCTGTGCAATTCCCAAAGCAGCTGATGGATTTGACCCCTCAAGGACACCCTGTTTGCTGCACTGAGCTGCTCTGGTACTTGCTCAGCATCCTGATGCTGCAGCCCTGCAGTGTCACCCTGGCAGCTCAGCAGAGCTGGGCTGTGAGATCCCAACCTGCCCTGCCAGAGGGTGGAAGGGACTCGGGGAGAGGCTCAGGCACCCAGATTGAGGGGATGGAGAAAGGAAGGGGACATGTGGCTTTTTGGGAACAGGGCCACAGCTGAGGGCCCTGCTTGCATGGCCCATGTTCTTGGACCTCTGCCTGCTCCAAGAACAGAGCTATGAAGTTCACTGTCTGATCATTAAGTGGAAAGTGACTTTCCAAGCAGAAAAAGTCACCTGTAAAACTGAAGTGGCAAACACACCCAGCACTGACTCGGTGTCTCCTCAGGCCCTGCTCCTGTTTGCAGGATGTGCCTCCCTGCTCAGCCCAGCCCTGAGCCTGTCAGTACCTTCAGCCAGTTTGAGCTTTGGCAGAACACAAGCCCAGTCTGACATGAAATTTTGCAGGTTTATAAAGAATAAAAGAGAGAAAGTGAAGGCAGTTCAGGTGAAGAGGTAGCTCTGGAGACACTGCCCTTTTCCATGGCCTCACTGTAAGGCTCATCTCCATGGCAGGACTCTCCCTTTGCCCACCAAATCCTCACACCCCCTCTTGCACCTGGCCAGCTCTCCAGCCTGGCTCCCCCTGCCACTGATCCTGCAGCCTTGGAGCCACTGATCTGGCCATGAGCAGCAGCACTGGGGCTCTCCAAGCTCCAGCCTCTGACTCTGCAGACGTGCTGTGACCCATCAGGGGTCCTCAGCTGCCCTGGCTCTGTGGGCTGCCTTTTGCCCAAAGCCTTTCCCTGTTCCCAGAGCCTTTCCTGGAGCAGCTGTCCATGCCTCTTCCTCTCAAAGGTGTGTGAGTGTGAAGTGATGCCTGTGCAAAGGAGGAGCAGCCCCTGAAGGCAGCAGAGCTGCAGCAGAGGCAGCTGGGGGCACATTCTCACAGTGGACATGCTGATGCACAGAAGCTCTGCCTCCATCCCACTCTCCCTCCTGCCAGCAGCAGAGCTCCAGGGGCTGATTCCCAGCAATTTGGGGAGCAGGTAGAAATCCCCAGCTTCTTTCCTGCCGTTGGGGAATGCTCTGCTGTAGACAAGGCTTCCCTGAGCTTTGCCTTCCTCTGCAGCCTGGCAAAGAGCGTCCTCCGTGCCTGCCTCCCAAGCCATCAGCTCTGAGGATGTTTCTGTGTGTCCCAACCTTGTGTCTGTGCATGGCAAGGTGTTAAATATATCAAACACTTATGCATTACCTCTGTCAGTCAGAGAGCAGACAGGAATCCTGGGTGGAACAGCCAGGCACTGGACACTGCTGGGACTGTCAGTGCAGATCAGAGCTGCTCTGGGAGGGAGTGCTGGCTGCAGGGCTACAAGGAACAACCAGACAGTCCCCCTGCCTCAGCAATGGACCATCAGTGCCATAGAAAGCCTGTAAAGTGCTGCAGCACCGTATCAGTGAGAGGCTGAGACCTTTCCAGGCCAGGCTGTCAGAATGAATCCTCATTCAGAGATGCTGCTTGCTCCTGGCAGGAATCCTGTACCCCAAGTACCTGACAACCTTCCCACAGTGGGCAGCCCACCTCTGCTCCTTTGGGAGCATGCACTGCCTCAAGTTCCATCATAGCCTGGCTTATCCTTATAACTTACAAAACAAAGGAGTTTTCTAGGACATTTTTAATTTCCCAGTTAATACACTGACCCCAGCAGATGAACCCCATGGTGGCTCTGGCCTCTCTGTGGTGCATGTGAACATCTCTCTTGCATGTCTTCCTTTAGGGGATGGGCACGTTGCCTGGAGCCAGACAAGTGCTCTGGGTCCTTCCACACACCCCTTCCCTCCTGTCACTTATTGCAGGCACTGGCAGCATCTCATCCCCTGGCTGAGCTGGGCAAGGCACCCCCGCTGCCTGCCACTGCCAGGAGAGGGGCTTTGGGCTGATGCTGCACAACAGAAAGTGTTGCAAGCATTTAAAAAAACACCTAGAGTGCTTAGGGACATGGGGTTAATGGTTGGACTCAATGATTTTGGCCTTTCCAACCTTAATGAATCCCTGATCCCATAAAATATGGCACATGATTGTGCAGTTATTTTTCATATTTGAACTAATCTGACAGCTCAGCCACAAGCCATGACTGGATGTGTGGAGTCTGGGTAAAGCTGTTTGGCCAGTGCTGGGCAAGAGGTCAAACTACATGGTCACCATGGCCCCCTTGGGCTTCCAGACTGCCAATTAAATCATTTCCAGTGCTTGATTTGCCCACAGTAACCAGCACAACTAGCAGAGGCAGTAATTACATTTACTGGCAGCTTGAGGAGGTGCCAGCACAGGGCAGGTGGAAGTGCAGGTCCTCAGAGGAGGCAGCACAAAGTCCCCTCCAGGCACCATGGTAACACCTCCAACTCCACTGGGACTGAAATAGTCAGCAAATGTCCCAACTACAGCTTCTAATCTCACTTCATCTTCAGGTTTATTAGCTGCAAATTTATGGTGTTTTGTGGCTTATGGAAGAATTTATAGTACTATATAATTTTATTTTTTTTGGCTTCCTGTGTGAAACCACTAATAGTCCCTAACAGGCAGAAAATTGACCTGAGACTCTTTCCCCTCCTTCTCTCCTTTTGGCATAACTGAAGATATTAATAGTTCCAGGCTGCTTGCTGTCAGCTTCAAATCACCCTGGCAGTTAAAGCCCAAAATAACTGGGCCTTTGATGTCAACTTACTTTTATTTCTAAATAAACAACAGGGTTGGTTAAGATCATCCAAATATGAAGCTATAGGTTCCCTCTAGCAATAAAAACAATGGAAAACCAGCCAGTTCACTGAGTCTTGGGCAGACTGGGTGACCTTTCAGAAGCTCTAATTTCAAGTAGAACAGACAAAGCTCCTCTTGCCATCCCACTGCCATGCTAGAGCTGGTAACTTTGAGCTGAGGAAAGGGATTATTCATAGTCATTGCTCTTGCACATCAGTTCTGAACCTCTTGCCTGACTGATTTCGCTTTCAGAAGCTCTTGATAATGGGGAAAACTCCCTTATGCCATGCTTGTTATTTTTAATATTTTTGTTGTTCTTGTGAGACTTCCCTATTGTTTGGCATAGCCATGGCCATGGTGTGTTGCCATCCTTCCACCAAGTAATGCTGCCATTGATCTGATTTGTGCCAAAAAGGACAGCACTCCACAGCCAGCAGTGGGGAAACCCCACATTCACACACAGAGCCTTGGGTCACTCCCCAGAGCTGGGGCAGCACTGCCAGGTCCAGCTCCCTTGGGCCAAGAGGCTTCCTGGGCCCCCAGCCCATGCCACAGCAGTGCATGGGAACAGTGAAGTGGCTTTTTGCAGCTTTCCCTGCATCATCCCAAATCTGGAAGCTGTGGGAAAGTGTCAGACTGTGGAGTTAGGGAAGCAAAGCACTGCCCAAGCATCTCAGATAAGGCAGAGAGAGGAAGGGCACCCTTCAAGGTGTTTGCTACAGCATCTCCACTTCCTACATCCACAGCTCCTGGAGAGGGCTTGGGATTGATGGGCAGTTCACTGACAGGCTCAGGAGAGGAAATTGTGTTGCCACTGGAGTCAAAAAACAAAATCATCCCTGAGCCAATGAGCCATGAGTCCTTCCAATCTGCCTTGATCCTATGCTGGGGAAAAAGCTCTGGAGACCCCAAAGCAGGCTGGGCCAAATTCCCCATGGGACAGCAGGCAGAGAGGAGAGGTCTGGGACAGATGGAGCCTGACGGCAGCTGTGGAAAAACCAGAGGAGTGAATTTCACTAAGTGAACAGAAACTTCCCCACTGACAGAACACCGTGGTGGAGGTTGGATGTGGTTTCTGGGTCATTTCTTGTTTCAGTTCTGTGAAAGAAGAAGAAGGGACAGGGAATTTTTTTGACGTCATGGTTTGGGTCTGGGCTTTGGGAAGAGTGGCCCCACTGCAGAGAAGAGATGACACCTGAGGACCATGCTGAGTTCCTGGTTGGTTTCTCCCAGCCCCCTCCAGCCAGCTGAGCTCCATGAACTGGGCAGGAGCTGTGCTGGAGACAAGTCAGGGCAGTGAGAGCAGCAGAGATCCAGAGCAGCACTCAGGGACCTGCTCCCAGAGCAGCTGGGGTGTTTTCCAGGAGGGAGGCTCACCTCCCCAAAGCCCAGGGAGCACGGGCAGGAGCGAGCACAGGCACATTGTCTGCTCTGAGCAGAACGGGGCCCTGGCAGCCGGGATGGAGCAGCATGGCTACACCTGGTTGCATTTCCACTTTCCAACAAGCCCAGTGTCTGCCAGCATTCCAAGATGGGCTTTTACCCAGCAGGAGCTGCTGAGCACAATGAATGCTCTTTGTACCTGTCAAGTGCAGAGGGGAGGGAGGCCCCAGGATGCTGCCAGGGCTGGGAACGGTGTGTGTTCGCTCAGGAGGAACTGGTCCTGTACATACTTGCAGACATGGGAGGTACAAACAGAACCTTCATCTGCTGATGAAAGACCAGCCTGCCTGGAAGAGGTGCAGGCTGGAAAGGAAACACATTTTTAAAGTCAGGAGCAAATATTACAGCACAATGAATTATTCCTTGTAAATAATACTGGTTGCAGATCTAAGATCCCTTGTTGTGTTAGTGAATCACAGGTGAGCCAAGCCTCCTCTGTGTTGGGCAATATTTTCCATCTGTTGGCAGCTCACAGAAACAGCCCTGTGCTATTACAGGAAGCCTCCACAGTGGCAATGTGGGCTGAATGTCACCTGGGGCTGGGGATCACAGTGCCTCTTCTCCAGGGACTGTCCCTTGGCACCACATAGGCTCATCCCATCCCCCATTTGTGGTGCAGGGGAGGGAAGTGGCACAGGCAGACACCCAGCCTTGAATGACCTCTGCAGGTTCCTGCTCCCTCTAACTTCAGGGAGTCACTGCAGAGTGAAATTTTTAAAGGTATTATGCACCTTATGTGCATGATTTGGAGCTGTCGGTTGACTTAGGCTGCTAATGCCTCTGATTTCAACCAGTGCAGTGATCTGGAGGTTAATCAGATTTGACTGATGCTTTGAAAATGCCCAGTGGGGTCCTGCCTGCACTTCCCATTGCTTGTTCACTTGGGAAATCCACTCCTGTGTTTTCCTGAGCAGCAGAGAAGGGATGTGACATTACCAGTCCTGTGCAATGAGAGCCCTCAGCCTGGCCCTGATGGAACCTGGCAGGTGCCATCTACAGACACTGGCCAAGAGCATCCAAGCAGCTGATGGCAAAGAGTGAGGCTATGAGCAGTCATGTGTTGGGCTATTTATCCTTGAACAGATCAATTTGGGCTCAAGCAGAGAAGACTGAGGAAAAGCACTGATCTGCTCGGAGCCAGATGAGGACAGAGTGTGTCAGAGCAAGTCTGGAGAGAGGCAGAGCTCTCCTGTCTAACAGATGTGAGGAGGGGACACATCATTCCTGTTCCACTGCTGCCTCTGGGGCAGGCACAGGAGCTTCAGGTGTGCTGGGACCTGCCACCACACTGCAGGGTGGGCTCATGGTCTCACTGCCAGCCCTGTGCTTCTTTCCTGCTGATTGCCAGCACTGCCAGCTATTAGCCAACATGAACCCTTTCTGGGTCCTACAGGAGCAGGATTCATTTGTTCAAATCCCTCCACAAAGTGCCAGCATCCAGATCCCTGTGTAACTGGAGGAGGGAAAACTGCCCCTAGTTCCAGGGGACAAACTCTGCCAAACCAGGACCGGCCACAGCTCCTGGGCTTCTCAGGGAATCCAGCAACAAGGTCTGGTGTGGACCTTGTCAGAGTTACACGAGATAAAATCCGCCCACGACAACTTCATTCCATATTTTTCTCTTGGGTTTGTGCCCTCCCTTGTAATTCCATGATAAGCATCCCCTAAGACATAAATCCTTTAAGCCAGAAGTCCTGGAAGGGCCGATTTGAAGAGACTCTCTGGGTTGATTTCCCATGTAAACACCTTCAGGGCAAAGCTGAGGTGGTGCCATGGAGCTGTTCCCAAGCAGGAACACTGGTAGTGAGAGAAGATGTAAGAGACAAGGAGGCCAAGAGAGATCATAATGACCATGCCTGGGCCCAGAGGAGGAGAATTACAGGGTAATTGGGCAGCAGCCATTGCAGTGTAAATGCTCAGTTATTTCTGTTCCACAAACCACAATCCAGGTTACATGGTAATTACTTTGAGGTTCATTAAGTGTAATTATACAGTAATCTCCAGGAGCCAGTAATCATGTTCCAAACTAT
Organism: Cichladusa arquata; assembly: GCA_026413545.1. NCBI lineage: Eukaryota > Metazoa > Chordata > Aves > Passeriformes > Muscicapidae > Cichladusa > Cichladusa arquata. The sequence continues at coordinate 5,669,636 of JAOTQP010000981.1, forward strand.
CTACCACTTAAAACTTGGTGAGTGTCATGCAGGTAGGAAGCAGTTGCTTGGTTCTCAGACTCCAGTGAATTGCAAAGTGGAATTGCCGGGATAGGGTCAAATGTTACTGTGACAGCTGGAATTGCCTTCAAGGAGAAAGCTGGGCAGGCTAAAGAAAGGCTGCACACCCAAAGCCCAGCCAGTCTCCATGGGCGCCCTCCAGCCAACAGCAGGATTGGTCCCTTTGTAGGGCTGCTCCTCCCAGGTTGCCAGCAGTGCCCCAAAGGTCAAATAAATCCTTTTTCAGAGGTTAAGCCCATCCTTGTAGAACAAACACAACTCTTGAGATTTCACTCAGATGTCTCTTTTAGTTGCCAAGTTGGGGTGAGTAAATTCTACACTTGTTATTACAACCAACACAGTATATCTTATTCATTTTACTACACAGCAAATTAAACTTAATGCTCAACCATGCCAGTACCTCTTGCACATCACTTCCAGCTTTGACTCAGATTCCCACGTGGGGTTGACTCCAGCCGTCAGAAGAAGACCTAAGTCTTCCCCCAGCTTCCTCTTCCCACTGTTCCCAGTCACAGCACGTCCCAGTGACTGGGACACTTGGTGTCCCCAGGGCAAACACTGAGGGAATGGTCCCTGACCCCTCTGCACCACAGGACGAGGGGGCCCAGAGCAGCCCTTCAGAGGCCCCACACAACTGATGCTGCTCGTGTTTCTTGTCCTTCCAACAATCCCATTTTGACCTGGGAAGGCAAGAAAAATTCCTCAGAGCCAAAGCCCCGGGGCTGAGCTGCTGTGAGGAGGGGCCAGGGCCAGCAGGAGATGGGGAGCAGCACTGGGCAGTGCTGGGCACTTGGCAGGGAGAGCCATGGCTTGGACTGGCTCTGAGCAGGGAATATTCCTGCTGCAGGAATTGTGATTCCAGGCAGTGGCTGGATCAGCACGGTAGGAAAACCTGTCTCCCTTGTTAACCACCCTGGCTTCAAAGTACAGATGAACAGGATTGAGTTCCTACAGAAATGTTAATGAATGTTTTTCCCTTCTCTGTCTTTCAGGGATCTGAACTACAACGAGCTGCTGGAATTCCCCGGGGCTATCAGGACACTGGGCCGACTGCAGGAGCTGTGAGATTTTCTATTTATTCCTTTTCAAAACCAGTCCTTGTGGAGAATGACCAGTAAAGCTTGTGTGTGCTCTAACTTGAGGAGAGCACTCAATCCAAGCCTTGCTTTTCCTTCCCAGCCCTATCCACTCTATCAAAGCCATTTATCTCCTCGATTTCCATCAGCTCTGAGCACCTCCCCATCAGCCTCCACAGCACCGAGGGGAGTCTCTGCCAGCCTCAGAGCAGGTTCCTCCTACTGTTCCTCACTCTCCTGTGGCATCTCAGGAGCTCAAATTCCATCTGTTCTCTGGCTGCTTCTGATGTCCATTCCCCAGCTTGGGACCACAGCCTGGACTTACCCATGTTATTGTGAGCCCATAGTTTCTGCAGGCCCTGTGCCACCTCCTCTAATGTGAAGAAACTGTTTTATCTCCCTTAGAATAAATTTATAATAGGGAATTACCAAAGTTTATGACCATTTTAGTGGATAGCTCTTCTTCCTCTAACTGGTCAGCCCAAGAGATACTAAAAATAAGAAACCATCCACTTGTCAGCCCCAAGGTGGGGTGAGTTGATGTGGATCCACAGTTCCTGTGTCACACTGGTGCCAGGCTGGGGTGGGACAAAAGCAGCTGCTCTCATGTTTCTGGGAACCTTGGAGTAAAAATCTGGCACTACTTTTTTTCTTTGCTGGAACAATTGTCATGAGATTTCTCTATTCAGCCCAGATACCATCATTATTCTCACCTTCAAAATGAGAATAAGATCCTCAATCCCCTTCTAGATGGCTTTTGAAGTGCCTGTCACTAATGAAGAGGCAAATTCCAAGCAGTCACCTGCTAATCACCTGCTCAGACTCCTCTGGGATAAACAACCTGGGCAGCACCCAGAGCTTGCTCTCAGTCCTGGGCACAGGAACCTGTGGCTGCCTTTGCTGTACAAGAGGTCAGACTGTGGCCACAGAGCTCTCCTCTGCTGCAAAAGTTTGCTGATTGAAATTTTCTCAAGCTCAACCAAAAATGTCACAGCTAGAGCTACAAATCCTTTAAAGTCATGTGGGGTGATAATTCCTGGCACACTCTGGTTGGCAGCTGCAGAGCTGTAACAGAAACCATCCATAAAAATTGTAGTTCCTAGAGGATAGAAAATTTTGTATTTGGCTTGTTTCTGTTTCCTGACCTGTAAAGTGTTAACCTTAAGTCCTTGTACCCTCGGTGGGGTTGGTGGAGTCACATATGGAGCACCCACAGAGTAAATGAAGTAGATTTTGTTCTGCCAAGCCACAGACCTTGTTCACCTGCTGGGATGCTGCTGCACCTGAGAAGGAGCCTATATCTCCTAATTGATGTATATCTTGAAGGCTCTCCAGCTTTAAAAGTGTCAAAGTAAGAAGGTTAATTTAATTAATACCAAGATATTTGTTTCTCCCAACAGCGGTTTTCATAACAACAACATCAAAGCTATTCCAGAGAACGCATTCATTGGGAATCCCCTTCTCCAAACAATGTAAGAAAACTAAATCATGTTTCCTACATCTTTACATTGCCCAGAAAGGGGCATTTCCTGATGTCTTTAGTTGGGATTTCTGACAGTGGTCAAACGACCATCTGCTATTTGCTATCCATGTGCCAAAGCAGACTGAAATTGCTTCTTCTTGGCTCCTTCTCAGAACTGAACTGATGTGGGCTCTCCTTTCCTTGCAGCTGACAGCACAGGCAGGGAAGGCACAAATTACAGCTGGTCTGCATGAAAACCATCTAAGCCCTGTTTGACATCTGCTGATGTTTATTCCTTGTGTTCAGAAAAGCTGCTGGCCAGCCACAGCAGCAGCAGCACGTGTCAGAGAGCTGGGATAGCAGACCCCAACCTGGGGACACCGAGCTCTGCAGATAAACACACCCAGCTGTCAGGTTATTCCTGCTCTGACCCAGGCACAGTCAGTGACTTTTGGATACTTCTCTGAACCACATAGATATTGAAAATTGTGGCAAGTAACAAAAGCTCTGCTTGTCCAAACTGGAGTTAAATAATATAAATACCAATGGCTGGAAATCCATGGTGACACTGGGTGAAACCATTCACTGCTGCAGCCAGAACAACCAGCCTCATCCCCACCTCCCTTGGGCAGCATCACTGTGGTGATGGGGGCCCACACACCCAGAATGTTCATGTCTCCATTGCAGCTGCCCATCCAAAGTCTTTCACAGTCAGAGGGGGGAAGTGCTTCTTGTAGGAGGTGATTCAACCCTCCCAGATCTTGCTGGGTCCTAGAAGAGCTCACTTCACTCACTGTGACAAGTGGGAGAGGTGCTGGTGCTGTGTGTGAGATCACAGGAGGTGTCCTCCAGTGCAAGCTGTTTCTCAGTAGGACTGGAGAAGGGCTTTACACCTTTCTAGCCTGTCTGGTTCAGCAGGACCCCAAAGGGCCCATTCAGAGCAGCAGGAGACCCCAATCTACCAATGTCCAGCTGAAACAGGCCAGTGGGAGAGCCTGTGGTTATCTGGGAGCAGGAGTTCCTCAGAGCACAGCAGCACCTCCTGCATGGCTGGCAGCTGTAGCTCTGAGACTCTTGACCTGTAACAGCATCTTCTCTTTGTATGCAGCAGACTCTGACCCCTTCCTCTTTCCCATTGCAGCCATTTTTATGACAACCCCATCCAGTTTGTTGGACAGTCTGCTTTCCAGTACTTGCCAAAGCTCCACACTCTGTAAGTTCACCAAGCACATCCCCAGAGAGGTAACATCCAAGCTCCAAGCCCTGTGTGGCCACTTTTTGGCCTCCTCCCTCCCTCCCTCCCTCCCTTTTTTCAAGAGCCCCTGTGCCAATAGAGGACCATGAAACCACTCTGTTGTCCACCCCCAAAGGCTACTCCAAGGAGTGGACACTGCAGATGGTTTCTTCTGAGGAAGGATCATTTTGAAAAGGGCATTTTGGAGGCAGCCACTGATTCCTCCTCCCCACACAGCTGACAGGCACTGAGGCCTTGCAGGGTCTCCACAGCTGTGCTCACACACAAGTGCCACAGCTTTTGCTGTAATTGCCCAAACAGAAGGACACTGAAGGCACCTGCCTTCCTCCACAAGATGGAGAAGTGGAGGAACACGTCCCAGCACCATGGCACAGATGATGTTCCTGGGCCAGCAGTGGCAGTGTTTGGCCCCAGGCTGCTCCAGGGCCACCAGCACAGGCTGGGCACCACCTGAACCACAGCAGCTTCCCCACACTGGCTTTTCAGCCAACCTGTTGTGGCACAGCACTAAAAATACTGAGGCAGAGGCAACCTCATAAATCTCTATTTATAAGCCTCATCCAGGCACATAAAATAAATCATTCAAATAGTCCTGCATTCTTTAGATCCAAATGCATAGACCCAGGGAGGCTTGGGTGGGATGCCCTGCTTACATTCCCCAGGGTAATTGTTTGGGGTTTTTTTATTTAATTTGGGTAGAGATCATGCCAAGAATGTCAGTGGCTGGGAGAGGCTTTGAGCTTGCCAAGTCTCTTTGCACACAAGTGCCCAGCTCCATCTCGCTGTACCTGCGCAGCACGAGGCATCTGCTCCAGCACAGGGACAGCTGGATCTGGGCCTGGAGCACATCTGGCTGTGAGGAAGCAGATTTGTCACCATGGCTGATGGCTCTGGAACCTTGGGCAGCTGCACTTGCCTCCCCTGCCTGCCCCACTTCAGCCTTGTTTCTCTGCAGGTCACTCAATGGAGCAACAGACATCAGGGAATTCCCAGACCTCAAAGGCACCACCAGCCTAGAAGTTTTGTGAGTGGCACCTCTCTCCTCTTACCCTGCTAGCTGTGCTCTTCCTCCTCCCAGGCGCTCCAGGCTGTTTCAGTGAGGACAACTTTCCCAGTGCTGTGCAGCACTCAGCTCTGCCTCTCCCTGGTCACTCACCCTTCTGCTTGGTTTCACCCCTGTGGCTCCTGCAGCTTTCCTCCCTGTGAGTGGCTCTCTTGGTACTCTTGAGTGTGCTCCAGTCTTTTTTTGGTTTGTTTGTTGTTTTCTTCTTTCCCTCCTGCATCTGTGAAGGAGTGAGGCTCTCAGTGCAGTGCTTGTGCTGTGCCCGTACTGGGTCTGTGCCCATACTGGGACCAGCACCGTGGTGCAGTTCAGGAAACATCTGCCACCCAGGCTGGGGCTCCTGCAGCTGCTCTGCTCCCCTCCTCACCCCCTCAGGCCCTGCACAGCAAGGCCTTGCAGGACACTGGTCCCCATGCTGAGCCCAAACTGGGAGCACCCCCAGCCAGGGTGTGCACTGGCCATGCTGTGTCATGGGGACATGGGGACACAGGGACATGGGGACACAGGGACACAGATAACGGGGACACAAACACAGGGACACAGAGACACAGGGACACGGGGACACAGGGACACAGGGACACAGGCACATGGGGACACAGGGACACAGAGACACGGGGACATGGGGACACAGGGACGTGGGGACACAGGGACACAGATAATGGGGACACAAACACAGGGACACAGAGACACAGGGACACAGAGGGATACAGAGACACAGGGACACAGAGACACAGAGGGACACAGGGGCACAGGGACATGGGGACACAGAGACACAGGGACACGGGGACACAGGGACACAGAGGGACATGGGGGCACAGGCACATGGTGACACAGGGACAGGGGGACACGGAGACACAGGGACATGGGGACACAAAGACACAGGGACACAGGGACATGGGAATGTGGGGACACGGGGACATGGGGATACAAAGACACAGAGACATGGGGATACAGGGACAGGGGGACATGGAGACATGGGGACATGGGGACATGGGGACACAGGGACACGGGGACAGGGGGACACAGGGACATGGGGACACAAGGACACAGGGACACACCATCCATTGCTCATACACAGCCTGTGAGGCAGTCCTGGCCCCAGCCAGGCACTGGGCACAGAGACAGCAGAGCGTGCTGCAGAGGGCACTGCCCCCTGCCCCCAGCAGGGCCGAGGCCAGCTGTGAGTTCAGCACTCAGCTGTGGCCCAGAACTCTTTATAGGCACATTCACCTCCAGCAGCAGTGCCTGTTTTCAAAACTGCCCTGCAGTTTTTTATCCTCTCCAGGTGTTTTATTGTCCTACTGATATTGCCACGATCTGGGACTGGCAGCTGGGCTTCTGGGTCACAGAGTCTGGGTGCTGGCTGTCAGCAACACCGTTTCTTCTCTCTCCTCCATCCCTCTAGGACCTTGACCCGGGCAGGCATCCATTTCCTCCCCAGAAGAATGTGCCAGCAGCTGCCCAGCCTCCGAGTCCTGTGAGTAACCTGTGTCTCTGTCCTGCCTGCTCCTTAAAAATGCCCTCAGGAACAGGGCTCTCCTTTTGTCTAGTTCAGGGAAAGGACCAGCTGTGGTTCTTGCTCCCATCATCTCTTCCATGCAGTAATCATCACTTTCCTAATCACTACTTTGAGCTCTTGCTTGTTCTTCAACTTGCTGCTTCATCCCAGCATGATGCTCTGGTCTCAGGGCTGCATCAGCACTCCTTGCTCAGCACCAGTAGGAACTGGTGAGGACCTGGAGGGGGTGCAAAATGAGATGGGTAAGAATGGCCACAGCATTTCACAGCTCCCAGCTATGCTGAGGCTCTCAGCCCAAAAACAAGGGGAAAATCACCTTCACCCTCTGCCCCAGCCTTGGCTTGTTGCAGTCAGAGCTCCAGCAAGTGCCATCATCTGGAGGAAGGATCCTGTTCGTATCCCAGCAGGGATCAGGTCTGACCTGATGGAGACCTGTGAGGCCACAAAGCTGCATTTCCTCATGTGGAGCAGCACAGCCACATCAGGGTTTTGCTTGGTCTCTGTTTCCTTGGCTCTGCCTGCTTAGCCAGGCACTGATTGATGCTGGGGAGGGGGTCATGCTTTCTCCTTTAGCTTGGTACATGATGAAATCAACATCTCAGAAAGGTTCTGCATCATCTCAGGAATCACACCCCTGGTTCCTGAGATCCCCAACTATGTTTGCAGTCAAAGACATCCTCAGGAAATGAGTCATGAGCCAGATTTATACAAGTTTGCAGCCTTAGGGCAGCAACAGGCTTGCCTCTCATCAGTCTTTATACAAGCAAGCTGAAAAAGAAAACAAGTTTGTTCCAGGAAAGCAACAGGAGTGAATTCTTGATCACGGAAATTGGAAACAAGAGTAAAACATAAAAATAAAAGAAGACAATTTTTAACTTAGGAGATTACAGGCTTTTGGTTCCAGATGTCCCTGTAGGGAAGATCTCTCATCTTCAGACATCTGGACCAATTCAATGGATGACTTGCTGTGAAAGTGCAGCCTTTGGACTGGCCCAGGCTGTTGGGTCCCAAACCTCTGTTTATGTTCTCAAGTTATCAGACTGCAAACCCTCAGAGCAGAGCCTGTTCTTTGTGCCTACCCCCCCATGTGGGAGAGTTTTACTGGGACACACCACCTTGTTCCTTGCTCCTTGTTCCTCTTCCCTAGTGAACTCTCCTGACATTAATTGCATTGCTTTCAGGGTTTGGAGAGAGAGAATGTGGGCCAATGTTTGTGCATGTTTAAATCTCTTCTGCCTTTCAAATGCCTTGCCCACCCCCACCCCCAGACTCAGTGTTTGTTCTCTGCCTGTCACAGAAGCTGTGACTGTGACACATCTGACCATAGCTGACATAGTTAAACCTGCATTTCTGGCCTCACACCACGGTGTGGATTCTCTGCAAGGATCCTGCACAGGGACTGTAGAGCCACTGCAGGGCCAGAGGGTCACAGCCATCCTGGGATGCCACCCATGCTGAGCCCAGCACAAACAGGCAGGGCAGCCTTTGGCACCAACCTGGCATCATCCTGCTGCTTTCATCAGGGCTCCTGCTCAGGGCACAGATTTCGTGTAACCATGGTACATCCTGACCTGGAAGGGACCCACAAGGATCACTGAGTCCAGCTCCTGGCTCTGTATAGAACACCCCAACAATCCCACCCTGTGCCTGAGTCACCCAAATGCTCCTTGAGCTCTGGAAGATTTGTCTTTCTTCTCAAACAGAAATAGATGAACCTCCTCTGAGCGGAGCTGAAGTCCCTTGGTGCCATCAGCACCTTCATCCTGGTGTGTTCCCCACAGAGAATGAGTGACTGAGGCTGCTCTGTTTGTAGCTTCTGGGCTGCACCTGGTTACCCTCACTCTGGAGGAGCAGAAATAATCCTGGGGCTGGTTCTCCCCCATCACTGTTAGCTAAGATACAGCCCTGTCAAGCCCAATGAATTGACACAGGGACCAGAGAAAAGTCACTGATGCTAAGGTTCTTTCTCCATCCTGGGTGACAGCTTCCAGAGCCAAGCACAAACCTTCTGCTTGGTTTTCCCTCCTCCCTCTCTGCCATGGAAAACTGGTGGTGAGTGGGTTGGCAAAAAAAAAAAAAAAAAAAAAAAAAAAAATAATTGAAATATTTTAGGAGCAATCTATTGGCAGAAAGATGGAAACCGAGTTTGGAAAGTCGGCAGAGAAACCACATACAAAACTTCACCCTGGGGCAAATTTCCCTTGAACAACCACAAATCCAGTCTCTGCTGGTGGTTCAAACATTGCTCCTAACCCAGCCTGTTTCAGCTTCAATAAATTCTCATTAAGCTGTGCCAGGGTGGGTTTTCCTCTGACTATCAAGCCACTCTACTCTAGATGACACTGGGCCACAAATCAGTGGGAAGAGGAGTTTGCCACAAACTGCTTTTGAGTGACAGCACTTGAAAGAACGAGGACCAAAGGTTTTCAAAGTCTGTAATGTCCTGAACCAAATCCCTGCCAGTGCCACAACCCCTTCCCTAACCATGGGAGGAAGCCAGGGAAGGCTGAATGGGGAGCAGGCAATGGGCAGTGGAGTTGCTGTGCCAGGAAGGAGGAGAGAGGCCAGCTGGTCAAAACCTCCCCAGGCTCTGTAGGACCATCTTGCAGCTTCTGCAAGCTCTGGTAGAAATATCTCTGTGCTATACCCACAGAAAGCAGGGCTCTGGTAGAAGTATCTCTGTGCTATACCCACAGAAAGCAGGGCTCTGGTAGAAATATCTCTGTGCTATACCCACAGAAAGCAGGGCTCTGGTAGAAGTATCTCTGTGCTGTGCCCACAGAAAGCAGGGCTCTGGTAGAAATATCTCTGTGCTATACCCACAGAAAGCAGGGCTCTGGTAGAAATATCTCTGTGCTGTGCCCACAGAAAGCAGGGCTCTGGTAGAAATATCTCTGTGCTGTGCCCACAGAAAGCAGGGCTCTGGCAGAAATATCTCTGTGCTGTGCCCACAGAAAGCAGGGCTCTGGCAGAAATGTCTCTGTGCTGTGCCCACAGAAAGCAGGGCTGTGCATGGCAAAAAGGGCACGGGAGGGTTTCACAGCTGGCTTGAGGCTGGGGAGGACAAGTCCACCCACAGGCTGTGCTGCAGGGAGCTGGGCTGGGGGTGGGTAAATCCTGGGGCAGCCCTGGCACAGAGACACCCAGAGGCAGCATCAGGTGCAGGCTGGAGATCTCACTCCTGGGGTTACCAAAGTGGAGCTGTGCAGAGTGAGGGAAGGTCACCCCACTCTCCAGCAGTACCTGCCTTCCAAGGGAGGGCTCAGGGCTTTGGCTTTGGATGTCCCAACATCCCTGGACTCTCCTCTCCCTGCAGAGAGCTGTCACACAACCAAATCGAAGAGCTGCCCAGTTTCCATCGGTGCCAGCAGCTGGAGGAGCTGTGAGTATGGAGATGTCCCTGCTTGTGCTGTGCTCTGGGGAAAGGGCTGCTTTGAGGGAGGGGCAGCTCCCACACAGAGAACTCCCTAAGCACTGGGAGAGTTGGGCACTATAACTCACTGAGTGGAGTGCAAATGGACCAGAGCTCCACTCCTCACCCCTGTGCACACAGAGAATAAAAATACATTCCCTGTGCATAGGAGCTTGATTTAGTCAGGTCCTTTCAGAGGTCCCAGACTCTGCAAACAGAAGTAGGATGTGACAGCACTGAGTTCACTTCATTAACTCCAGTCCCACTATGAGCTAATCAAGAATGGGGTTTATCTCACCATAAATGTCTTCTGCTTCAAGGAGGGGCCCCGTGCCATGGCACAAAGCAGCTCTTACCCATCCTGCCCAGGCCAGCCCCTCCTGGGAGAAGGGGGATTCTCTCCTCAGGTGTAGCTCTTGCTCTGGGTCCTCTCCAGGCCCTGGGAGGCACTGCTGCTGCTCTGAGACAGTTATTCACATTCAGCTCAAAGTGTCTGGGGATCTGGCCCTATGCTTCAAATAGAACAGCAGTTCTTGGCCTTTTAGATAAAAACTGAAAAAAAAAAAAAAGGTAGACTCCATGATATTTTATAGAATTCTGCTACCTGGAAGAGCAGATGTATGGGAGCAGCATCCCCATTAAAAAGCCCCCAGAAGAGATTATCCCTGCTGTTTGTAGCACCCC